>CM032348.1:3029525-3629525 GCA_019022885.1 Schlechtendalia chinensis | reverse complement strand
CAAATGTTCAAATATACAAATTCAGCGTTATAACGATCGAATGAAAAGTTATAAAACATATCCCGCCGCCTCGAAAAAAAAAAATCTAAATACGTACACGTGTGTGTGTGTGCGCGCGTAACGTTATTAAGCAAATATTGTTTTCGGTAATGCGATTTAACAGGACGTTGAAAATGTACGTGTGCGTAAGCGGACCGCGTCCCCCGCGGCGGCAAAAACGCGGGAGACTCGCCGAAAAATCTCCGGGCCGGGCGGGCGGAAATTAATTCCTGTTGCGGGAAGACAACCCTCGGAACAACAACGGTTGTGTTCGGGAACGGGAATGGTTAGAGGCCGCGGGCGAAACGGCGTTCACGTTAAATTTTTTTACGTTCGGTTCGTTTTTTTCGATGCTCGAATTTCGCCGCGGTTTAAAACGACAAACGGAAAATGAAAAACCGGAAATTCGTACCGGAAAGGTCTATTCGAGTTCGACGGAACGGCATTTACCGTCCGTACGTCGAAAAAAAAAGATAAAAATTATCCGTAACAGCCCTTTTTATCTATTTATTTACAGCCATTGCGATTAATCAACTCGTTCTCCGCCCCCCTCCCCCTTCCGAACGCCGTTACTCCGGCCACGTGACGGTACGGTATCGACACAAAACGATTTCGCGCGCTTGTGCGTTAACATATTCTATGATATTCCGTTCTCTTTGATTTTTATTCACTTTAATTTCGTTTATTGGATTACCCACTCTCTAATCAGTGCGACCCGTGTTAATTCGATCAATTTCCCGTGTAACACGTGGTGCGCGTCGCGGTGCTTTTTTCTATCCCCCGCTTGTTCCATGTACAACCGCGTTTTGATAACGTAGCCAACCGATACGGACGGCTTTTGTCGCCGGATTATTACTCGGCACGGCGCGGCGCTGGGAACTAAACCATTTTTTTGAAACGGGCAGTACGAGTTTGAACTTGGCGTCCGCGCTCAGTTTGGAAACTTTTCTCGGAGAAATGACGAAGCCACGCTTGCTTACACTCGCCGCGCTCTGTCCACGTTTTTTTCGGGATCCCGGTAAATATTCGCGCGCTCGTGTTTGCTTACCTGAACTTCGGATGGCACCCGACCTCTGACAGCGTGTGCGCTCGTCGTCTCGCATTGCGGAGTGTGTTTCATGAAGAACGCAGTCATTTCGGAATGCACGTTAATCCGTTGCCGTTCGGGTCAGGTCAGCGGCGCCGTGTTATCCACGCGGTTCATCTTGTTCTGTTTCCGTCGAGGCCGTTGGCGAATGATGCACACAGCCGAAATCTATTGTGAAGAGACATTAGATGCTCTGGTACGGTAATTACCGGTACGCACAATGTACAATATTATCGCGTTAACTTGTTATCTACGCGTGATCGTAAACGAGCGCGAAGACGCGTGGTCGTACTGATTTCGTGTCGGAGACCGAGAGCCATCCGTATTCATACGCGGTCCGCGGTTTTGTCGTGTCGGGTTAAAAAGGATCGATGTACGACCGAGCAACGTGTGTGTTGGCGTCTCAACACCCGTTTCATGAACGCGCCGACCGCGACGACAACGACGAGGCTGGTCAGGACATCTGCGAACATCAAAAGCCCCGGGCGCGCGAACGATATCACTTAGGTTCGTGTGCCGAGCGGGTAGACGGGACGTCGGTACGCACGACCGATACACATTGTACACCGCGCGTTCCATTTACGATCAAGTCGATCTACGACCAAACCAAACTAAACTGCGTTCTTCACGCCATTTGTTTTCGGCTCGTGTTTGAACGGTCGTTCGGAGGACGAATTCGTCAACCATTATCTGTTGCGGGAACCATGCGATAAAAGTAGTGATCTCGAAACCATGCCTGCTCGCGTTTTGTCCCACATATTTGTCTACAAAAATCGTTACGGACATCGAAAAACTAGCGACGAAATAGGTCGTGCGACTTGCTGAACAACGTTTAGTTTACGTTTTTCAATAACTAGTTTATATATATATATAATCTCGCCTCTCTTAAATAAAGTAATCTCGTTTTCCCAGTGTAAGACGTACAAGATATTCATTAGAAAAATCCGAACCGGAACGACGTCGTCTGCGTGTTGCTGCGCACTCTTGTCGTTCGGTCGGACGAATAACTCATAATCGATTTAAGATGTTCGAGACGAATACATTTCGGGTATCAGTTTTATGGGGGGGGGACTTTCCTTTCACGACCCTCTCTGGTCGCGCAATAAATCGTTATATTTTACGGATTTACGAGGACGACGTTTTAAGTCGCTGTCAAGTGGCGGCGCCCACGGAAATACAAAACGCCGATCGTTTTATTCAATCAGCCGCGTGTCGGGACGTCAACGGGAAAAACATTTGGAAAAACGCCGTGTCGTTTTGCCGACCAAAACGACTCTCGACCACGTTCCGGGGGCTTCGTCGTCGCGCACGAACCGTTTGGATAGCGCGCGTACGGTTTAACGGTTTAACGGGATCGCGCGCACTGTCTGTACACGGCGGCGCGTCAATAAAATACGACCGTATCGCGGACACTTCCGTCGCCGCCGCCCACCGACTGGATTTGGAATTCATTCGCGCACGAACGCGCACAAAAGGAAAACAATAGATGTACATGTTTTTTTTTTGTTTTTTTATCGAATCCGCGTTCGCTTATTGTTTTCGGTTTGAAGCGTCGTGCGCGCAAAGGATCGTTCAAAGGAGTTCGCGCACGGCCGTCGCCGAAACTCGATTACCGTCGTCCGCGGATCCGCCAAAACGAAACGAAACAAGGCCGGGGGGGCAAAGGAAACGGTAGAATTAAAATCATCCACACGGAACTCCGGACGCGTTCGTGGGTTACGTGGATCGTCTAAACCCCCTCCCCCCCAAAGCCGTTTCCGTGTGTATTTTTCTTATCTCGACCTTTCTTTGAAGTCGTGTCGATACGCTACGTTTCTATACGCTCGCGGACCGTTTCAATGACAAGTATTCGTTAACTTCGTGCTTTTCTCTGATTATCGAAACAATTTTAGATTATCGTAACAATCGATTCTGATCTTTTCGTTTTGTTTTGTTTTTTTTCATACAGAAGAATGTCGTTCGGCACTCGGCATGGAGTTCAGCAAAATCCCCGACCACAAGATCACCGCTAGTTCTTCGTACGAAGTGAAGTCGGTGGGACCGCAGAACGCAAGGTAAGCCGCGCGTCATTTTTTTTACGGACGTCCCGTCGTCCGACATCCTGCGTCGGTCGCCATCGAGCGGGATAGGGTCAGTTCTCCATACTTTCGATAAGAGAAATAATTTCAATTTTTTTTTTTGAGTTTACATACCACCACACAAAATTATAAAATTATACAAATATAAATTTAGTGCTGATAAATGTACAACTCTGCATTAAATATGTGAAATAATGTATGTTATTAACGTATTTGAGTATTTGATGTGTAACGGTTTTTAACGGTCATTACAGTGATACAGTAATAAAATGTTTTATTATACCTATAATATTTTCATATGTTCATGTAATATAAGTTTTTAATTTTTTATGATTTGAAATTTTGTTTAAAGTGAATTTCTATTCGGTTAATACTGTAATATTGTATTGTCTATGTAATATTACCATTTATAATAATCATTATTTTATAGTTCTAATTGTAGAAAAAGTTAAACATTTATTGTTATTTTCAACTAATTAAAGGCTAGTAAATTTATTAATGAACATTTGGAACGTGGGATTTTAATTATCTATGTTGGTGTTTCTACATCCGCAAAAATCGATTATCAAATTTTTCTCTTATCAAAAGTATGGAGAACTGACCCTATCCCTCATCGAGCGTCGCTGACGGTTTTTTACGTACTTACGGAATTGTCGTCTAAGCGCACGCCCGATACGCTCTCTCGTGGCGTTCCTATCGATCCGTTTACGAACAACACGTGGTCGAAGAACCGCGAATGTGGTTTCCTTCTCCTGCGCCCGATCCCCGGGAATCTTTATTCTGTTTTATTAGTTTTTCTTTTATTTTCTAATCCTTTGAATCAATTCTGTTCTCGACGGTCCGGACGCCTCCGCCGCTCCACCCGTTCCATCCGGACTAAACGGCAGCGTGCTTTGTTCTCCCCCGTACTTGTTTCCGCGGTATTCATCACGCAGCGAACGGCGGCACAATGTCCTAAACCCGTCCGCGGGTTCGACTACGAATCGCTTGTTCATATTGAAAACCGGAAAGCCTCCGAAATCGTCACGACTACACGAACGAGGTGTTATGTTCTCGACACGCGTGTGCACCAAATAAACACGCCGACTCGTGTTCCATCTAAACCTCCTCCGACAGAAATCGAAAAACCGTCGCGTTTCAATCGTACTCGGAGGCGCGCTCAGGAATTTCGGATTGAAATGGTTTTTTAATTATTATTCGTATTATGTCTTGTTATTTTAACATGCAGTCAAATGCACCTTCCTATAGAAGCCCGATGAAGGGGATCTACGAAGCCTTTTTCATAATATTTAATTAAAAACATAGTGGTGACTTCAATCGGAATCGATATAAATATGATCTCGGGCGTAGGCAATGACACCATAGTATCGTTTGTGATTAAAATTAATATCGAATAACACAGGACTGATAAGAAGAAAAAACCATTATGTTTTGAAAATTGCCTGATATCAGATGCGAGATCCCGGAATACAGTCAAGCGCGCGTAAAAGCGACATATTTTGTAAAAGTAAAAAAACCTAAACCCCCCTTCCTTGAATGTCGCGCCACCGAGAACGGGTCCGAACGAAAAGAAACTTTCAAGAATTAAAACCGCCGCACGGTCGTTTCGTTACCTATCCGCTCGCGAGCCATTGTGTCTGAGAAATATCTGGCGCAGCCGGTCGCGGCAAAACTTTTAACCGCTCGTCGTGTGTTAAGTGGAAAACCTAATTCGGTCCGTGAGACGCATTCGAAAGCGAGCTTCCGGCATTAACCGTTCGCGGCAATATCGCGTGGGGGGGCGGTTGATTTCTCGCGAACAAAAAAAAAATAAAAACCGGAAAAACGGTAAAACGGGTGGGTGGGGGGGGGGGGGGAAAACAAAAAAAATTAAAAAAAGGTTTAAAAAAATGTGTGGACGACCGACGTTGATAGCGAATGGAGCGAAAACAGAGTTCGAAAACAGTGTTAATAAAACGCTACGTAAATTAAAACGAGAATCGTGTTATCGGAATAATAATTATAACTGTTGTCGATTCGAATGGAAATATACCGTTTCGCCGTTTATTTATTATTATTATTTTGTTTTTTTTCGTTTGTTTTACTTATTATTCAAATAAGTGAAATCGATTTTTCAAAGCGTGTGCTGCGCATATTTCCCCGATGGTTTATGTCGTTAAGGTCGCGCGAAACAATAACTCCGTTTTCGTTCATTTTTCCTCGTAAAAAAAAATAAATAAAATAAAATAATAAATAAACCAAAACAAATATTTTCAATCCGTTCGTTCGACGGATTATTTTCCAACGAAAATCGTTATTCACGGCCGGAATTATTGACACGCGGTGTATTGCGAACATTTCTGTCCGTTCGTTCCCGTTGTCGTCGTGATTCGCGTTTTTCGCACTTTTTTTGTTTTTTTTTGTTTTCTCTACTCGTACAATGTGCCCGGGAATTAGACGCGCGCGCAATCAGACACACTCAGACAGGTACGCGCCGGCATTGAGTTTCACCTGAATACGCTTTGAAACGGCACAGTGTCCCGTAATATAGTAGCGTTAACGTTCGTGCGAAATATTTTACTAGAATTGTACACACACTGTACGGACGACGACGGTGCCCGACGGGGTCGTGCTTGCCGTTCAAGAGCCGAATTAGATTTTTCGCGAAAACTGCGAGTGCTGTTCGCGTTGAAAAGTTAACGATGTCGTCGTACTCAAGACTAGAGTAGGTTGTTAAAAAAAAAAAAACCCCTCCATAATTCTAATTATGTTCGTAAGAAGATTCTCGTAATTTTTTTTATAACGTTCGTATACAAATACATAGTTACGCTTTTGTTATTATCAAAACGGAAAATAAAAATTGAAGATTATCAACGATAATTTTAGAACGATTAAAGGTATATATATATATGTATTGTCGTTTGTTATTGCGCGCGTACACGTTTCATTTATATATATATATATGTTATGCGTTTCTTTCTTTTTGGATTACGAAATATAGCTGCTAATAAGATTACGGGTGCTCGTAGTCGGATATCCGAAACTTCTTGTTTCCTCGCGCCGCTCGCCCACCGTCGTCTCGCCGTCTCTTGGCTCCGGGTAATAAATCCGCTTAAAGTCGGTCGGCTGGCCCGTAATGAAAAACAAAGCTGCCGGGGACGATAACGAAGGGACGACGGATTGTTAGCGGGTAGAAAATGAAAGTCCGACGCGCACGAAAAACTGGATTCGGTTTTTATACGTCTCCCGTCGCGCGCGTACGACATTATATATATATAGAGAGAGAGAAAAACAACTACGGGGTTTCCACTCTCTCACACACACGCTCACTCTTTGTGCGATGAGATTTAGCGAAGATTATCGCCCCGGCGAGGGGTTTTATTTTTCTTTTTTTTTAAGAACCGTACAGAAAAACAAGCTCTCCCGCGGACTATACACGGAAACGAAATCGTTACGGTTTTCGTTGACGCCGAGGCGAACGGGGCAATTATCGCCACCCACAAATGTCATCGGCCGGACGCCGCGAGGGAAGACGGAAAAATTCCGTTCTGCCGGAGACAAACCCCGCGCGCGCGCCTTAAATATACATCACAGGTCTTACGGATCACACACGAGCCGGGTGACGACGATATCGACGTACGTTCGACGCAGCCCCTGTTTTACAAAACATTTTAAGCATTTTTTTTTTTTTTTTTGTTCACAAATCGAGAAGCTTGAGTCCGTCTATTGTCTGCAACACTACAACGATTGAACTCGAAACCCTCCCCTAAAACTGTAAAACGGTAAAACGATGATTTCAAAAGACCAAGCCGTAATAAACATGTTTGTCGTTACACATTTTTTTTTTTTAAATCCGTACTGCACGTTTACCAACCGCACGCTAAAATAGGACCTGGTTCGACGAGACGTGTTTACGGACCGTGCCGGATCGTACACACCACGTTATGATTTGTAAAACCCATGGTCGGGAAAAGTTCAACGATTTATCTGCAAACGGTTCGAACGGCGAACGCGTCTCAGGCGTGTACTCGACGAGTTCTCAAGCACTTCGTTCCATAACCGTCGTACTCTTAAAATTGATTATATTAATAAAAAAAATGTAGAGTCGTATAAAATGTGTTTATTTACTGCCGGTTTCGACTAAAAGTCATCGTCGTCGGGTACAAAGTAAAAAAGAAAATACAACGACGAGAGTAAAAAATAGTAAATAACACCAAAAACTATAATTATATTAGCTAAACGTTTGCAAATATGGCCGGGTGTATTATTTTATGCAAAAAAAAACGTATACACGTACAACAAAAAAACGCATTGAAATAATGACTTTGGCGATGTTTCGACATAAATTTTATCTTGATTTAATTAACGTTGTTGTATTTATACTAAAAATGTTGTCATTTTAAGTCGGGGAGTTGCTGTGAAGGCTGCAGAATAAATAAACGAAAATATGTCGCTTCAATTTATATTTCAGCTTTTTCTTAGTTGTCGTCACACCGATAACACGATAACATTTAACGATATCGTCCGTTGGGATTCGAATTGAGAATATGAATATACAGGAAACCGTGTTATTGACACGGAACAGAAAGACCAGGAACGGACGATCGCGCACGGTCGAAACGCGACGGACTTGCAGAATCGCCCAACGAAATAAATTGCACGAAAAACGAACGGTGTTCGATGATTATCGAAATCGAACTCGTGTGCTGTTTATAGTCATTGTCGCGTGCGTTATCACGACTACACGCGAACGACCGGCTGCTCCTACCGCGTATATTTTTTATTATTATCATTAATCGCGATCGATAATTTTTTATTTTTATTTTTTTTTCACTTCCGTGCCAAACGGTTATAAATCGTCGCGATTCGGAAACATTTCGCTACGCTCTCTACCTGTCCCCGCGTAACGGTTGGAGTTACGGATTATATCATACGTACGTACAACGTGATGCCGTGGAAGATAAAAGAAATACGCGCGGACCACCCTCCGAGTGCGTTTGATTGATTTTCCGCGCGGCTTACATGAGGTCCCGGTATTTATTATATCCTTTTTAACGTTACGTCCTTTTAGGGGAACGATTCGATTAGCACGGCCTTTTTTTGTCATGTCAAACGCTGAAAAGGACGGCCGTCGAGGTAAGCACGCACGCTGTTCGCGACATTCGCGATTTACCACGAGCAAAATAAACAACAAAGTAAACTTCGTATTTAAGCGCTCGGAACGGTTTCGTACGTAAATAATTTCCGGGGCAAAAAAAATCAAAAACGAACGAACGAACGAACGAACGGATCTCTATTGTTCGACGTGACATAAACGTACATTACACGCATACACTGCGTATCAAATAAACGCGATTATTATTATTATTATTTTTATTCGCGTCGTTCTAAACGCGAAATTCTATTCGCCCAGCCCGTAGCAACGTAGCGGCCGGTTACTGATTTTCGTTCGATCTCTCGATCTTTCTGCGCCGTCGCCGTTCCGCTCGGCGCTAACGGTTTCGAGCGAAACACAAATATAATTACGGTCGGTCGGTCCGTCAGATCCGTTTAGGGAATGACGTGGATGGAAGCTTACGGGCCCGGACGGCGGTAAATAATATTAATTACGTCAACGACTTGGGACTCGCGCGCGGGGTCTCCGGGACTTCGAACGGTATGATCTCAAACATCGAATAGCTAATTCGCCGAACAACGGTCGCGCGATGAAGTTCACGACAACTCGCGTCGAGTCGGCATCGACAGTTGGTGCGCGTTTGGAGATGATTGAAACGCGGGCCGAACGACTTGAGCGTCGGACGTCTTAGAAAACCGCGTGTCTGATTGAAACGATAACTCCGTTTATAACCGGAGACTGCGGATTAAAAAAAATGCTGCGGATTTACGGGAGGGGGGGTCTAGGCGTGTTGGACCAAAAACACTACAATTACTTTTTTTATGTTAATTTGATGTACTATTTTTTTTTTGGACCTCCCCAGAAAATTTTTGAAAATCCGTTACTGGGGGGGGGACGAAAAGCGAACGTTTCCGTGCTCGTCGACCCGGCTGTATGACGTGTTATCGTCAAACGCACCGTGTCCCCCGAGTGTCCGCGGGGCCTATCGTCCGCGGAGGGCAAAAAACAAAACACGCGAAACCACGTAGGTTAAAGTTTGCTACTACACCGCATTTGGTTGGGGGGGGCGTAGATTCATATTTCAGATACACGAGGAAACAAATCCTGAAAACTTTCTGTAGCCGCGTTCGTTTTGGTAGCGTCTTTATGCATATTCCTAGTGAACTTCGTAATCCCAACCGAATTAATTAAAACTCAATTACGCGCGCGCACACGTAGCTGGTTGGATTCAAAGCGCCGGCGATATAATTCGGATTTATCTCGCGACTCGACCGGATTCCGATTCCGTTCATCGACGTGCTCGATCGCCAATCGACTATCACAATCGAAACACAAACGCCGCGCGTTTGTTGTACGTTTTCGTTTCGCGTCCGTTCCGTCACCACGCGAATTCATTCGAAATGTGAATCATGGAGAAATCTCGATTGCTCGACCACCGGATGGATTTCGAAATTCCCCGCGAAATCGCGAAATCACTCGAATAACTGGGACACGTTATCGCGAAAAGGACGCCGTTGCGTTCAGGCGCGTCGTGTTCATAGAGAGGGGCTACGCCATCAATAAAATTAATTTATATTATAAATTATATCACGTACGTTAGTATTCAAAACTATTTGACGTGAAAAATGTTTATTATAATAAACAGTGCGGATATTAGTGGAGTTTCGTTTGTCTGTAAAATTGTATGATTTCAATATTCAGAATCTGAAAATCTGAAAATAATAATATAAACAATTAATGACGAATAGCGAACTAATAATAATAATAATAATTATCGGTGATTTCCGCCCGTCGTCGATAATAATAGTTGTTATCGTCTTACGTAAAGACGACCGCGGAAAGTACTGATAATAATTATTATTAGATCGCTATCCGTTATTACTCGTTACGTTATTGTTTTTATTTCCGCGGCTCTCAGTTGGCTCGTGACCGTCTGACGGATGTAACGTTCGTTAGTATATATGTTTTATTACACTCGGCTTTGCTACACGTTTAAATTCGAAAAATATACAAAGTGAAATAAACATACAATTACGTTAACCTAAAAACGGTTCTGAATATCACGGTAAACGTGTTCGTTCCGTCAGTACCCGGAGATCATTATTATTATATTTTTGCAAAGAAAATCCGCTCAGACGAGAGATCTCGAGATCGATTTAAAGTACGATTAAAGTTAAAATTACATGTTCGAAAAAGAATAAGGTCGGCTGTCATAAATTTAGCATAAAATAGAAAGGTATTTCTTCTTTTTGTTATAGCAGCCGTAAAAACAGCGGAGGAACGCGCGAAAAATCCGTAAGTCGCGTACTCCGAAATGTGTTTAACGGAATAAACGTTCGATTCTCTCGGCACGCGTTTTAAAAATCGATACTTACCACTATCTGTTGCCGCGGACGGTATCACGTTCGGTGTCTAACTGCATTTCGGTATATAAACGCGTGTGTACGCGTATACGTTGTTGCGGGTAGTTTTGGAGAGGCGTCTCTCTCCGAAGAACACTCCACAACCTCGGCGAGTCGAGTGGCATTAAAAAAAAAAAAAAAAACACACACACACAACACATTCCTCTTGGTTCCGTCGGAAATATCGCGCCCGCGCGTTTTACTACGACGGGGGAGAAAAGAAAATAATGTAGTAGTTAATGGCCATCTTGAAACCTCTTTACCTACGCGACGCCCGTCATCCCATTATTTTCCCTTTGAAAGCAGTCCGCGACGGAAAACACAGGAGAAAAAAAACCCCCCCGAGACGAAACGACGAGAGAAAAAAAAACGCGCCGCGCCCACGCGTATCGCCGACACGTTTTTTTCCAGCAAAACCGAACAACTCGCGTGCGACTCGCCGCGAAATCCATTGTCTCCGGCCGTCCGACGTTCGCGTCGCGAATTCCGGCACCGAGATTCTTTGTTTTTGTTTTTTACGCCGCGCCGAGCAAACCGAAACGAATTTTTTCCTGTCGCGGAACGGTTGGCGCCGAACTATTTCTGAACGTGCGGCGCGAACACAAAATTTCATTACCGCCGTCCGCCATACCCGATCGGGCGCCCCCTCGACCGTCTGGGTTCGGAGGCCAACGCCAGCCAAGTACGGCCCGAAATATAAAACGACGCGATCGTTAAAATCCGTTTTCAAACGTCGTGGAGAACACGCGTCAGCAACGGTGGTCCGGGAATCGGTATGCCGAGTGTATTAATTGTGCGATTACCTACTCCGGAGGTTCTCAAACTTTTCAGGCCAGGCCCTCCCCCCCCCATTTTGGTCGACCCCAAACGTGAGCCCCCCCCCCCTTATAAAACTAATTTCAACAGTCGTGTTTAGAGTACCAAAAAGTTAAAAACAAACAACAAATATAGGCTAATATCGATATTCACATTACAATACGATTATCATTACGCGAATTTCACAAATCTTTTTCTGTCCTACCAATACAATGTTGATTTTTTAAATTTTCTTGCGCCTCCCTATAAAGCTTTCGAAGACGCACTTTGAGAACCTCTGACCTACTCGATAAACGGTTCGATGATCAGCAGTGAATTACACATCGATCCGAGACTCGCGTGACGAACCGCCTCGCGGATCTAGATCGATATCGTTGGACCGTTGGTTTTCGACAACCCGTTATGCCGCCCGAGACGAAACGCTTGTGTACAAATAATATTGTCGGAAACAATAACCCCGAAAACACGTGGGCGTCCAGCGGGGTCAGCCGTGATTTTCGGTCGGTGCGCGCCGTCTCGAGTACGTGTCCGGCGCCGCTGGTATGGAAACCGTTGGCGTGTTTTTTTTTTTTTGAAGCGAACATTCTTTGTGGAGGGCACAAAAAAAAATGTGAATAGATTTTTGGCCCGTCACCGACGCTTTTGACTCTTGAGTTGCGGCCGATGGCGTAACCCATTTCATCAACGTCATTTGCTCGGCATACGAACAAAAGCTCTTTTTGACCTCGTTTCGCGTGTTCACGTTTCTTTACGTTACCACGGGCCGGAACCGTGTGAGACCCGTTCCCAACGCGTCTGACTGCGGGACGCCCGAGTGAGCGCATCTCGTCGGTAAACGCCGCCCTCGATTCGTTTACCCAGCGGAACAGAGAGCCCCGTGTACAAACGTTCGTTTGTTTCATTGCCATTGCCAAACCCAACATCCGGTCCGTCCCAACGGCTCCGAAAGAGAACGCGCGGCGAATAAAACATTTCGTTTCACGCGGCCCGTGCACTCCGTTTCGATTGACGAACGTGTAAACGCCGTTAAAATTGAAACGACGTTTCATTCTTCGTCCGTCAGAATGATCCGTCGGGATCGTCGTCGCGCTCTGGCGGGTTTTATGTTATGTCGTTGCTGTCGTCGTTCGAAGCGGAAACCGAAACTCTCCGCGACAAATCAAGTCGTCTCTCCGATCGATAGGTATTTGTTGTACGGGTTTCCGTACAATTCCGGTATTTTAACCGTTTTTTTTTTTTTTAATACTCGTATTGTGTAAAATATTTTCAGAGGTAAAATAAATACAGTGAAAATAACCTTTTCGTTTTGAAAAAAAAAAATCGACTTTACCTGGAGCTTGGTGGCGAGTCGTTTAAAAAACACGTTTCCACGGTCCAATTACGTTTTGACGTCATATCGATCATTCCGAGCGAATCGCCGGTATACCGAGACTGCGGTTTATAACGGACGGCATTGTGTTCCGATAGTGTTGTCGCGCAGTTTCCGCGCTTTACGGACCGGACTTTCGCAGAGACCCTAAACGCAGGCGAATTCCCGCGGACCATTGGCGTTCCGGTCGGAACTCCGCGGTTAGTGGACCGCGTTCCCCTCGTCGTGTGCACGTCAGGTATCGATGATAATGGGGTTCTCGTTTAATCGTCGTCTATCAATAACGTATATCGTTATCGTGTCGACAGTCGACCAGCAACTTTTGACGACGTGTGTTATCTCGAACAATTACCATGGGTACGGGCCTGTTCGCGTGCCCCGCGTTTTGGCGTCCGTCGTCGTCGTTCCGGCCGGAAACGTGTATGCCTTTCGCGCGTTCCCTTTGTCGTTGGACTTAGATAGATCCGCACGACGTCTGACCGCGATCCCCCGGGTTAGTTCCGGGTGGAAACGGCGTTAGGATTGATTTGGTGTGCATCGGCGTAGGGTCAGGTGCGGATTCGGATTTATATCGCGGGGGAGGGGAGGGGAAGGGCGAATATTGCACGTTCAAAAATAAAGCGTGTGTGTTCAAAAATAACGCATACAAAACGGTTATGTTAGATACGACATCGCGATCAATTTTTAAATATCGGAATAGTAAACTCAAAACTAACGTTGTGTAACAAATATTTAAAAAATAATCTAAACTACAAAGTCTAGTCGTCTGTCGGATTTTGCAAACTCGTCGATCACGTCCTCAGAGTTTATTGTAATATCACGATGAGCGTATGTAATAAAGACAGTCCGTTCGATCGATCTTCCGATATCCTTCATCTCATCCATGTTTTTATGCGCTGTAGAGATGAAAAATTGCGTTCTGCCGATGCAGCGGTCTCTGGTATAATGGTACAAGGAATTTTTATTAGGAATTTTTCCTGAGTAAAACACAGCCTACGGGGGGCCCGCCACTTTCGTCCCTCACTGAATCCGCGCCCGTGTAGGGTAGTGTAATATGTTGGGGTGTAGCTCCTTCCACTAAAAATATTTAAAATAGCGTACATGTAGTATAAATTATTATTAGGTAATTTAATAATATATTATATTTTTACATGAAAAACTGAAAACAATAAATTCTGTAGGCGCGTATCATAAATCATAATCAATAATAATACAAAATATCATAATTCATAACTATTTAATTAATATTCAATTATTTTCAACATTAAAAATAATAATTTTTTTTTTCAAATGTATAAATTTAAACGTCTGTTTTGTTTAGTATACAAATCTCAATACATCTCTTTTGACGTTTAAAATGACAATAGACGAAAATCTATCCTGGATCGTAGTTGATCTTATAATGTAAGATCGCCAAATTTGAAAAGAATCGGAAATGTTGAAACTGCATTGTATACATTTGGGGGACAAAAGTTATTTACACTAAAAATATTATTTTCAAAATATCGACTATATATTGAAATAGTTATAACCTAACCGTATCGATAAATTATTATTGGATACGTTCGTAATTTTTAGAAACTAAAATTCCTGGGGGGCTTAGCCCGCTCAAGCCCCCCTAAATACTTCTAACCGATTTCGGGTCTTTGCGCGTGTCCCCCGCCCCTCCCGATTGTGGTAGCGCTGTAGGCCGAATCGTCAACGGCGATCGAACTCGTAACGGATGTTTTGAACTTCCTCCGAGTGAAGTACGCGACCCGATACCTCAGCGCGCGTTAAATCGGATCGTTTCGGCGTGAGCGGGGTATTGTCGCGGTTCTAGAAAACGACGGTTAAAGAAATCGTTCACGTTCGTGTCGGGCAAATCAATACGTCGTCAAACGTACTACACACTGCGAGACATTAATTTCGAATTTATCTGATGTCGAGTCCTTTAATGTAAACTTCGCGCGTGAAGTTTACGGACTCGAATATTATCGTTCTCTCCGTGCTGCTACTCTCCGCGAGGCGAAATCAATATCGGTTTTGAACCGCGAGAGAGCGAACGATCACTGACGTTCCGCCGTATCCGTGTTTTGTACGCTGATTTTATCGTGTCCGGGATTAAGTTCACGGCGAACGTCGCAAGTATTCGTTTCGCGTGTAGAAACCCCCCCACCCCCCACCCGTTTTCTACGATTTTTATCGTTCGCGTGTACGGTCGATTTATTTATTTGGTTTTTGTGAAAATTCTTAAATTTTAAACACTATCGATAAAAGCGTGAATATTATGTTTAGAATACAGACAAAATGTATACGGAAAATTATATCAAATATTTTGGTGTTTGCAAGACGTTTTGATAAAAAAACATTTGTTTCTGGTAAAGTAAATATTTAAAACAATAATTTTCGTTTTTGCGTGAAACGCGAGTATAGGGGGGCTCTTTTTTTTAGTTTGCGAAATCGATATCGAAATACAACGAAAACAATAACGGGAACGCTAGTTTTACAGCGACCGTTCGAATACCGAATGAAATTTAATGGATCAGAAGTATATCGCGTCAAGTGGGAAAAGTTGAGTTTTTCTTCGGCGCTGACGAGTTTTCGAGTTGTTTATTTTCGAACCGTGTTTACAATTTTCGACATTTAAAGATAAGAATACGAATCGACGAAACGTCTATACATATATCGGCCGTTAAAAAACAAACAGCGAAATAAAAAAAAAAAAAAACGTGAGGGAAAAAAAACTTTCGAGCGGAGTCGTCTGCGTGTTTTGATTATGCGAACCGTCTGATACTTTTCAAATGGAACCGACTGCGGATATCGATACGTGACTGTCGTCTAAAACGTTTCGATTCTAATAGAATATTAATGTATTCGATCCGACGACATTATTACGCTATTGTTTAAACTTACGGCGCGTTATAATATTATAATGGATGTAGATTTAATAAGACGAGAAAAGAAGAAAACAACTCGCGCAAAAACTTTTTTTTTTTTTACGAGTTATTCGAAAAATCCAATTACGTACAATTTGCCTAATACAATTGTAAAGTGTATACATATTTTACGCCCCGAACGAACTATTATAATAATAATAATAATAATAATAATGTTAACGAAACTTTCAAATTTAAAATATTTGCATTTTTTATTTCATATATCTGAAAATGTATTCGCAGGTTTTAAACGTTTACTCCCCCCCCCTCGTTTTAACGATAGAAATGATTGTATAGGTTTTAAGTATTTTTTCTTTTCATTTTTCGTTTGTAAAAAACAAAAAAAAAATAATAATAATAATAATAAGCCCTGACCCGAAAAGATTAAAAACGACGAACAATGGGAACGTCTTTAGACTCTCCCGCCGAGAGTTTTATTCTTAATTTTTTTTTTTTTTTGTAAAAATACTATACACACACGCACACATATATACATGTATCATTGAATACAACGAACTGATCGGATTACGCGAATTCAAAGGGGAGAAAAAATTAAGTAGACACGACAAAAAAAAAAATAAAATAAAATAAAATATATAGTCGGTTTTATGACCTAAAATACGATACTCTTCTCGACCGAGTTCATTGTGTTCATTATGCGAGAGGGTTAAAAATAGCCAGTCATTGGTTTCACGCGGAACACAATGGGAAGTTCATTTATTTTCTTATCGAATAACGCGGGCCGCCGTTCGTCGCGTCGATTCCCACGTACATTTTTTTTTTCCCTCCGTATTAACATCGTTATCCAATAAAACGTACACCTATGCGCGCCAGCGGCTAGAAACAATAATCGTTCTATTCTATCTGTGAAATCCGACATCACGAATTATAGTTCGTTTGATCGCGAGGTTTTCGAGCGTCGAATTTCTCGTCTCGCCAATTCTCGACCACGAACATCGCCGTACCCGTCGACCGCCCTCCGACGTCTAGTAGTGACGGGTAACGACGGCGCGCATTCCGATTAGATTTTAGCCGGACCGACGGTGTCGCGCGCACGTGCACGCCGTATCACAACCGGTATCCAGTGGCGGCGCTAGAGGGGGGCGAGGTAGGGCAAGCGCCCTACCCAAATTTGGTTTTGCCCCACCTTTGCCCTACCCGTTGAAGAACAAACGAAAATTTAAATTTCAAGTGTTTACGTGTTTGCTGTGTGTTTCATATGTTTCGCTGTGTAACTCGTCGTATTTTTTTTATGTGCATTCGTTTAGATAACACACCACGGAATACACCACCATTTAATTTGATCTCGAAATCGATTATATTTTATCAGAAAACGCTAACAGTACAGTATTTTCCATGTATTTCAATAATTTATATTAAACCCGTATAGACGGATTTTCACTAAATTCCATGATCAATTTGCCATGATCTTGCCCCCCCTAGGAAAAAATGTCTGGTGCCGCCACTGCCGGTATCGTATTCAGTGCATGTCCGCGGGTCTTGACGTTCCGATTGAGCATCGGTGGCGAACGCAGCGAAAAAGGTTTAAACCCCCTCCGCGCACACCCCGTAATTCGAGATGATCCATGAAGTGTGTACGAAGTTTAACGTAACTTGTACACGTCCGACGAACATTCGTTATATTATTCACGTATTGACTATTGACGTGGGGAACTTTAGAATATTCGACAAATGTTTATTGTTAATAATCGTTAAGGGACTCATATTTGTATGTGCGTTATAGCCGGTCCGTGTTTTCAAGGTGTGTTGGTTAAGTACGTTTTTAATGTTTGAAACATAAATGAATTCTCGTCGGTGTGTCTACTTTGCATCCACCGGACGATTTCCTGAAATACTGATCGGGAAGTTAACTATTGATTATTTAAGTTTTTGGTTTTACACGTTTTTCAACAGCTATCAGATCGAGTAAAATCGATATTTCGCAAAATCGTCCGACCAACATCTCGTCTTTGATTTTTATTCTGGTAGTGTTTCCCACAAAAATCATTCCAAGAGGATTCATACTGAAGGAAGTACGCGTATATGTTTTCAGAAAATTGAAAAACTACCTACTCACGAACTGCCGCCGTCGAGTTACGGAGACCAATTAATAAAACTTTCAAATTCGGATGAATATTATTTACTCGTCTTGACGTTTTTTACCGACCCCCCCCCCCCGAATTTGTTTTCTGCGTTCGTCGTTGTTGAACATTGTCGGTCGGTCGATACTGTTATACGCTGATAGATAAATAAAAATAACTTTCCAACATTACGGTGCCCGACGGTGATATTTCTTCCGCTCCCCTTTTCGGCCCGCGTATATAACGGTATACGGTTCGGGTGGGGGGAAAAAAAAAACTTTTACTCGAAACATTATTTTTCCTTTATCTGTTCAACTTTTTTCCGCGTCGGCCGTAAAGTTCCTTTCTCGGCCACCCCGCGCAAAGGCAAAAGCCGTTCCGAGTTTGTACGCCGACTCGGGCGGCAGGTACGCACGCACGCTTGCCTCGGATCCGTTCGTATTACCGTTTGAATAAAATTGCGATCGAACACACACGCCCGCCGACCGGACGAACGAACAGGACTTTTGGGTCTTTGTGTCCCGCGAACCAGCGCTACTAGAGTACGCGCGGTTTTTGTCCGTTTTCAACGGCGCCGGATCGCGAGTCACGCTTAAGAAAACGCGTTTGCGCCCTTCGGGGGGGTGGAGGGAGACGGGCGGTCGAGCGTGAGACAAAGACGGAGAGGTCGGTTGTACAATGTTTGCGGTTAGGGCGTTTCAGCGTGTCGTGTGTGTGTGTGTGTGTGTGTGTGTTTGTGTGTGTGCGCGCGGTAAAAGATTACCACTCGAAACGTATCCGGCGAACGGTCGGCGGCCGTGGCGGTGGGGACGACGACGAGAGTCTAGTGCGAAATCGTGTCCGCGGGGTTAAATCGTTCTGAATTATGTATGCGTTTCGGCGGCGCGAGATCGGTCGCATTCCGGCCGGCAGCCCACGCCGACCACACCGCGTCTATATTTCGCGTACGCGTAGCCGGTCGGTTTTTCAATCGTGATTGCCAACCCTTTTCCGCCGAGTTCTTTTCGTTTAATTTTTTTTTTTCGTTTTTTGTCTTTTCGTTTTGCCGTCGCCGCGGGCCGTGTATATTTTTCATTATCAGCCGCGCGCAGCTATTATAGCCGGCGGCCGACTTGTTTGCCGATCTCACCCGCGCGCACACACTGGGGAGCGTACGCACGCGGAGCACGGGCGAGAAAAAAAACGCTGCGGCAGAGGTTCGTAGGACGAAGGGCGAGACGGAAATCGCTAAATAATTAAAAAGCGACGTCCGGAACGTAACCGTACTTTGACGCGCGCCGCCGTATCTGTTTGCGATTATTATCGTTATTATCATACCGTTATCATTTATAATTCGAGAAATTCAACGCGCGACGAACAACGGACTCCGCTGGGTTCTCGTGGAACACGATACGTTATTAATTATAAACGCGTGTTCTCGCACACACCGCACGCGTGTAATTGTACGCGCGCGTAAAACGTAAAAAACACTGCGTGAAAATTAATCGAAACGAATCCGGTCGATCGAATCGCGTGTGTAATGCCGTGAGTCGTTTACGGCGTCCTCGAAGCTGCAGCGAATGACGTTTCTTAAAAGAGTAAATAAACAAATGTATACACAAATGTCGGCACGAGCACTCTGCCAATGGCTTCTCCTCGAGTCTACGCGACATTATTACTGTTATTAATTAACGTTTCTGCCTGCCCTCCATTAGTGGTGCTCGTAATGTTTTACACATATAAATTTGTTTGTCGGTGTACGTTTTATTTTTTTGTACCCTTGTGTGTGTACCGAAACTTTGGACGGGCGGCGAGGGTTTACGGCGAGCTGTGCGAGAAGAAAGTTCTGTCGATAAGAAGATTGGAACGATTGCGTAGGCGGTCAGAAATAAATATTTATCGAGTACAAACGGGATTTAGATTTAGTGTACGCAATCGATTTTTACGGCGTACGAGACCGTGTTCTATGATCGAAACTAAAAACGAGAACGCGTTACGGTACTTGAATATATATTGTTGACGCGAAACCGACATTTTAACGGCGTTTATCGGGATTCTTTCGCGCAAATAACACGGACGGTCTTGTGGGCCGAAATAGTATCGCCTGCGCGCACGTCACACGTCGTCGTCCGGTGTTCGTCCGTCTTCTCGTGTCCGGTGAACGCTATTCTGCGCGTGTTCGAACACGGACAGTGGTTCAATGACGATTCGTCGACGTTACTCGGGTTTTTTTTTCACGGGACAGCCGTAGTATGTGTTCGAAACGCGTTTCGTGCCCAACGGAAATCACGGTCGAACAAAGCGCACCAGTAAATGAGTATTTTTCAACACGGCGTCGTCGTACGGTGAAATATCGCGTGTCGCGAGTGCCCAACCCGGCAACTAAGGCCCGGACCGTCATGACGTCCGAAAGCTAAGCGAGAGGCGGCCGCGATACAAGCATTGGCCATTAGGACCGCGAAAGCCACGGGCGGCGGACGTGTACGACGTTCACGACCCTCCGTTCCGTATTAAACGGCCGGACAAAAATAACGGCAATGGCGGCAAAACAGGAACGCGGAGTGAAGTCAATTTCGACCGTCGTCGTTGTTATCGTTATTGTATCACGCGCGTCTTTAAACGACGATGCCAATGGGCTGCGAAACGACCCTTGCGTTCGATTACGATTTAGCCAAACCGCTGGCGAGTTCCGCCGGCTCGGCGTTAAGGTACGCGCGATAAGTCGCGCGAGACTGGATGATAATTCGGTGGTCGTTGCGGAAACCGTATTTTTTCGCGCGTGCGTTTCGTTGTCCCGGTCTTCTTTTTGACGTCCCCCTTTTCACCTACACGCAGATACACGCGGTCGTATTAATATGCAAAGGATTCTTAATAGAGTTTAAGGCTCCGGGCGGATTGAAACACAAACAATGCGTTTTTTTTGTTGTCCTCTCCGCCCGGTCGAGAAGGGGACCGAGAATAGAGGGTGAACCAGGATTAAATCTCGTTATGGAAAGTTTTACCCGTATCTAATAACTCGGATGACGTCAGAAGTTTGCGAAGCAGTTTCGAACAATACTCGAAAAATCGGAACAATAAGAAAACCAATCAATTTGAATCGTAAACGACAATTATTCTCAGTCGTTAGCGTACACGAGTGTACGCATATATAGCGGGGACCGAGAGTAAAATGTTCTCGATTTTCGAGACGGCACGGCGCGATAGTCGACGAAGACCGACTTTCGTCAACGTGCGCCCGCCGAACGAACCCACACCGTCGTCGAATGTTGAAAACGAAAAAAATTCCCGCACACGTGATTATTGTCGCGCGGGCGAACGTCGTTGCGCACGGTCTTTGCCGATCGCATTTCTGTCGAACAGGAAATCGAATAAAAACGAGTAAACGTTGATTTCCCTCCTTTCACGCACCGGAAATGAACGATTTCGTTTTATTTCGTTTTATTTACTTTTTTTTTCGGCTCCGTCGCAGTAACCTTTCGTCGCCGCGAAATTGGCTCTCCGGATTTAAATCCCGTTTAAACGCGTAGCAGCGACCTGTAGCGAATTACCTGTCTGGCCGCGACCCCTCTCCGACACAACTCGCTCCGCCCGATATAAACCCGTCGAATGTTGTTTTACGTCTGGAAAATGACGCGCGTTATTCGGCCCGGCCAATTAATAACGTTGGCCCGGAACGATAACGGAATCCACTTTATGGCGAGATGGGGTCGAAACGACGCCACTCGTGTTTGTAGCTACAGTTTTCATTTACGTTCTGGCGTGTACGTACGAAACGAAAACAATAATAATAATAAAAAATAAAAAAAAAAATACCTAAAACAATATTGTTTTGTTTTGCGTTTTAACTTTACACAAATAATAACGTCGTTTAACCTTTGAAACGAGATCGGGTATGTGATAAAAATCTCCACCCCCGCGCACATATTTTTTTACGTTAACGTTCGGTCGTTCGTTGTCGGTGTGTTTTTCCCGCTCCCCGTAGAATTTTCCCAATGGTAAAATTATACCTCGGACGAAAATAATTACATTTTTCCGCAGAGCGAGCGAGAGAGAGAGAGTGAATCGGGGGCGGGAAAAAACAAATCGATGCGATGTTTCGTTTTAATAATAAAAAAACAAAAATCACCAAAACCAACAATAATATACGAAGATTAATATTCGGCGTGCGTACTCGTACGAAATAATACGCGCGCGCTTGTGCTATTGCGGACGGGGGGACCAGTCGATTGTAATCGGTTTTTTTTTTTTAGCGCTTTAAACGTCGGAGGGCGCGTAACAAATCCGAACACGGGATTTGTTCGGGCGCGTGTGTAAACAAAATTGAAATTATAATCGAAATCGCTCGGAGCCCCCCGAAGCGGACGGCGGCGGCGGCGCCGCGAACAAACCGAAAAACACCGAACGCGAAACGAACGACGTGACCGACGCGTGTGAACCGTCGTTCTCGGGCGGAAACCGCGGCGTCGGAAATACCGACGAGACGTCCGGACGGATGAGCTTTGAACGTCCGTTTGAAGTCGTCGGTGATAGCCGTCGCGGAGAACGTCGAGAGGGCGAGAGGCGGACGACGTGGACGTTGGGACGCGATCTCCTTATCTCCGAACGAGCGCACCGGACCGGCGAACCTCGTATCCACCCCGTTATTAGACTCGAGAAATCGATTGGACGTTTCCGAACCGAGCTGACTGCGAGACGTTTTTCGCCCCCGGAAAATTAACGGCCGTGCAGCCCGAACAAATGGATCGCACGCGTGCCGTATGTATCATGATCGTATCGCGGCCGTTTTCGACAGTTAACGTTCTCGGTGATCGATATGCCCGGAGGCGTACCGGCGCGAGGAGGTCTTTTGTCGCGGGCGCTCGTATCACGTGGCGGCGGGACGAGAAATCGTGAGCCACCGAGCCACACGGAATTCCGACCGACCTAACCTAACCTCCGCAGATCCGAGTACTCGGTTCGTTAACGTTTCGCCCGTGCGTTTCATCCGGATCGTCGTAACGACCTATTACGGACTCGCACGGGTACGCGATCGATTCGTTTGGGTTCCGATCACGTGCCTTATCGGTTTCGAAACGGAATCGTTTCGATACCGCGCGGGTGCTTTGGCGAGTAATTGCATTCATTATTCATACGCGCTCGCGGGGGTAGGACAACGTCGATAACGTGTACACGCGGCCGCGATACCGACGCGCATAACTCGCGCATTTCGCGGCGATTAGTCAGATTTATCGTGCGACGCGGTCAGCGATCCGAAATCCGTGAAATCCGACTGTGCGGTGCGCGACGCGTTCACACACGTGTATACGTATACATAAACAGACTGACGACGAGCTTTCTCTCTCTCTCTCTACGGTCACGCGTGACGATTGTTTCCGTGGACCGGGTGTTCGCTCAGTGTGACGTAGACTTGCGTGTTCAGAGGTGGCGGAGGCCGGCCTTCGACTGGGATTTCGTCCGACCCGATCGTCGGTTTTCGGCGACCAAACCTCTCCAGTCCGTTCTCATTCGCGCGATGACATTCTGGGATACTACAGACCAAAACTTCAGTGACCGACCGGCTGAAGGCTGTTCCGGTATCAGAGTGCCGGGACCGTTGCTAATGGAGACGTCGCCGCCTAACCTAACTCTGAAGGAGATGTGGTCAATTTAAATCGATAGAAATTTTTTTAAAAAAAAAACCGTTACTTTACACACCTCGTACATACATATGTTCGCCACGATCGTAATGCCGTGTTTGTCGTGATTGATTTCCTCTCGCGGTCAACATTCGCCGTAGACTGACAATCGTCGCGCACCGGACGGACGGCTTCTGTAGACCCGGAACGCGCGCTTTAATAACAGAGTGTCGTCCGTTTCAGCGTTTTTCCGAATGAACCTGTTTACCGTATGATAAATATTACTTTGTCGCAAATTTATTATTAAAAACAAAAGTTTTCGCAGCGCGCGCTCATAATTTATCGTGTCTCGTTTTGCCGCGAAACCCCGCCGTCATTGAGGCAACAAAGTTCTGACGCTCGTCGTTCGTCACACGAATACGGTCCGCGGCGAACGCGTTTTGTCATTAACCGGCGCGCGTGTATTATTTTCCGAACGCGCATCCGACTTACCTACCGCTACACCCCGTACGAAGGGCGTGACTTTGGCGACGTGATCCGGCAATACGGAGGAACCCTACGGGGGAGGTCGATCGCGCCGATCTCGGCCGAGTTAGGTTAGGTTCGACTCGATGATTCGTGTGCCGGTATAAACGCACGTGTTCGGTGTTTCGGTTCGTGCGAGTAGACGACGACGACGACGTTGATTTCACGTTTGCCCGCGTTTACTCTTGGTTTTTTTTTTTTGGTCCGAATGATTTTCGAACAATGAATGTATTGGAACACGCCGATTTACGAAACCGTAGTTTTAACGTCCACAAAAAAATAATAAAAAAAATACGGACGTCAATCGTTTAACGTCGGTGAAATCGAATTGCGATCGAAACGTCGAGATTCGAGAACGTTGACGGTACTATATGTACAGTGTACAGTGACGGCTCGTGTTAAGACATAACCTCGTATTAAATAAAAGAAAATCGTTTACCAAAAACTTAAATTAAATAGAAAACATAATACTGCGGCGTCAGTCGTATAGTCGATATGATTGACAACAACCCTGAAAAAATGCGAAGTTCCAACCGATCAATCATTTGATACGATTGATATGTTATGATTTGTATTCCACGATTAGTAGTCACTACCGACGCTGTATGGCTGCGCTGCGCTCAGGTCAACCTTATAAAACGCGATAATTTCTCCCCACTTGTCGGCACGGATCACACGGTGCCGTGTAAAATAGATTACCTATATTTTATTTGAAGGGAATTGAAGTCGGGGCATTTTCACGCTTCGTCCTACACACACGAAACATGTCGAAATAGGCGTTTCCCCTCCCCCCCCTAAAATCGCCTCTGACACTTACTCGAGGTGAATTTTAGGAATGGTTAAAGTTATTATTATGATGGGATAAAACGTTCGTGTCCCGCCCACCGTTGTGAGCGTCACGAGCCGCCACCGTGTACGTGCACGCGTGACTGTCGTCGGATATGATTCCGGGAGATGTAGAATTTATTAATGGATCGTTGAAACCCGTTCGATATGTGTACGCGCTGCCCGCGTGGTTTTGAACGTATGTCGAAACGTATGTCGTCGGTTAACGACAACGGGCGCGCGTTGTTTTTCAATTATTTTTTCGACTCGGCAAACTTAATAAATCAACACGGTCGCGACGAATAATAATAAAAAAAGAAAACGTACAAATATATACATGAAGAGACGGAGCCGCGGGCGAACCGCCAACGTTAAAAAACAAAAGAAATGTAAATTCGAGAATATGATTAGCATTATTTTAAACGCCGCGTGCACGGCGAAAATATAAACTCCGAGCGCGCGCGAACAAGACCAGTGCGCGCGCGCGCGCGTGATCTTTTGATTAAAATGTGTTTGCGTATAATAATATCCACTGCGGTCGGTATATATCTGCTCATTTGAATAAACGCTATTAAAATGAAAATAACGAAAATAAGTAAAAAAAAGTAAAAACTTCGAGGGGAGAAAATATACATACATATATATATATAAACGGAAAGAGCGTTGCCGCGGAATAAAAACCGCTTTATTATTATTGTTCGCTCGTTTTAAATTAAAAGTATGTTGCCGATATTGATAAACGCGCGTGTTTTCGTATTACGACGTTAATCGACGGACGTTCGGTACTTTTTTTTCGCCGTTCGATTTGCCGGAATAAAAATAAACAATAAAAACGATGCTAATAATAATAATAATAAAAAAAACGAAACGAAACGGCGAACGTAATTCACACGCTAGACATTACCTAGACGGTGTTTTCGGATAATTCCGTACGGTCGGTCGGGGAGACGACCGACAAACACTGATAATATCCGTGACCCAGTTGAAAACAAAACAAACACGTTAAATCGACTTGAGACTATTAAAAAAAAAAAAAAAAATCCCCGTTTTACATTTATTACGTTCGATCGGCGGCTTATACGGTTAATACAGTACGCGCTCCGCTCGTTCGTTTCCTTTAATTAAAAGTCCCGTCCGAAGAAACACTCGAACAATATTGGAAATCCGTAGACGACGGTGTATCGCGGTGTTACTTTAGAATTATTACCATCATTATCACTATTGCTGTTGTTATTATTACTGTACACTCGCCGATCTAAGCCGGATTTGTAAATAACAGCTTTATTATTATTATTTATTTAGACGTCTGTGTGCAATAGTCGCGCGTCTCTTATTAATTGGAATTTTTTAATTTGGTTTTCGGATGAATAATTTCCGCGTGTTCCCGCCGACCGTCCGTTATTCGGATGTTTCCAGCAGTCTCGAGGAAAACCGTCGGCGTACGGGTGGGCGGTAGATTAATTAATTTTTTACATTAAATTTGCATATTATAACCGTGGCTCGGTGAATATTATAACACTTCGTCACGAAATATTCTGTTATTATTACTGTTATTAAAAGAAACGGCGCCAACATTTTATAAGACGGTCCACTTAGGGTTTGGCATTAATTTGCCGACTACGAGCGAAAAACTCTCCCGGTGGGGTCGGATGTCGGTCTGCGAGAAGACGCGACGTAGTCGACCGGCATTTCGCGTTTCCGACGTTTCCATTGTTCCTTTTTCGCAACGACGATCGAAAAACGAAAATAAACGTATTCAAACGAGAAAAGAAAAACGATACATATTATCGCGGACATAAGTCGCACAAAATATCTCGCTGTTGGAAAACTATCGATCGAACTCTCCAAACCGTGACCGTCGAGTCAAGTCTGTTTTTGGGCGTTAGAAAACCTGTTGTTGACCTCTCGCCACGGCAGCGTGTGCGAAATGTTTCGTCAAAATTTCATTTCGTTTACACCAATCCGCGCGGCTGTATCGGGAACTGCCTAACCGGAGCGCCGCGCGACGCCGTCGTTATCGTGAATCGATTTTTACGTAATCAACAATAATCGTCGCGATCGCCGACGCGCCGCGATAACTAATTGCGTTGTCGCCGGAGGGTTTTCATTTTTGCCCGTTTTGTTCGCGAGTCCTTCGGCTTTAAGGCGCAACAACGGTCTTTTTTTCTCTCACTTTTGCCCGACCACCGTTTCCGAGCCTCTCCCATACCCGGTCCATATTGCTCTCGCGATCCGAACTCTCGTCCGCCGCCGCCGCCAGTGACGCATTCGCTCCTCGTCTGAGGCAGGTCGTCATACTTTTCAAGTGCGCCCGTCTTCTCCCCAAAACTCTGCTCGTCCGTCGTCTCAACACGGAGCTCGCCGACGAAATTGAAACGCGTTGACGCAGCGCGTTTTTGTATTTTCGTTATTCGCGTTAATCGGGACTAGCCTGTTGAGTCCGATAAGCGGCGTCCACTGTATGTATCGGCTGTGGCCTTCGGAGGGACCGGACGGAGCAGAGAGAGAGAGAGCGCTCGACGTCGGCGGACGGGTTTTTGGAGGGGAACGTTGTTTTTTATCGCGGTAATCGTGTGTACGGCTCGCGCGGTCCAGGGTGAGACACCGCGCCGGCCGGGCGACCGACGAACGTGGTGATGAAGGACGGCGCGAAGGAGGGCGAGCGGGGAATTTCGAAGCCGTTAAAAACCGAGTGCGCGTGCGAGTGCACGGTCAGTACCCGCCGGGCTTAGACGATCCGACGGGGTCCGCGCTCTCCAAAACCGCCGCCGTCGCCGCGGGTACTGTTTATTTATTTATTCCTTCGCGAACGAGGTTAGTTCACGCTGTATGATAATTAAAAATAATAAAAAAACGAAATGTATTATAAAGCCATTTTAAACGCGTGCGATGTCGCGAAAGACGAACAAATCGTATTGTAATATTTGCGAAACCCTTTTTATTTATTTTACGTATTTATTCGTCTGCTATTATACGCTTGAAACGGGTGGGGGGGGGGGGATTAACATAATTGTCCGACCGGGACGATACGTTCAAATCGTTACAAAGGTTTTATTTTCTGCGCTGTACAACGGGTAGTTTTCTATTGTCGTCTGTCTATAGGCGCCTGTCCAAACAGAAATGTACGGTATCTACAAACTGAAACGATTTTTTCCCCGTCTTGCCGTGATCTCTAACGATTTTCGCTTTCGGTCATCGACACGTCGACGCCGTAATTGTTATTTCGAGTCTAACGCGGTCGCGTACACGCACAGTGGCGGCGTTTCGTTATCGGTTAATCAAACAGAAGGTTAACCGGCGCGCCCGTCCGTGAACACAAGCTAAAAAAAAGAAAATACATACATACACGCACATATTCTAAACAATAATGTTGAATATTGAACGCGCGGGCCGGGTCGACGGTCGTTAATCATGCAATCGGTAAATAATCTGCGGCGTGCACTCCGCGTCGAAAATTGCGTCTAAGTGATTAATCGTCGTCGGACAAACGTTTTTATCGAGTCTTAAAAGCGCGCAGGTATTTCACGTTTCGCCCGGACGTTTGTGCGCGCGGGGGCGTCGTGCGTTTGCTCGCGCCGTAACAATATCCGCGGTTGTTGCTGCGCGTTCGAAAAACGATTTGTCAAAAATCGCCGGCACCTTTTTTTGTCGATCGACGGCCGACGGAAAACACGTATCGACGGTATCGACGTCCGTTCCGGTTCCGAGGCCTACCTACGGGTTTCCGCGCGACTCCAGTCCGACAGTTCTTCGACCGGCTTTTTACGTGACCCAAAACCGTCTTCGTAAGTCCGACGTATTTGCTTCTCTCGGTTTCGCCGGAAACGGGGTAAACTGCGAAGGGGAGGAGGGGGTTTATGTTTTTAACGAAATCGTTAAGAACGTTGTTATCGCGACTCCGGACTCGGTTCGATTCCAGCGGACGTAGTATATTCACATGTGTTATGGACGACTCGTGCGAACTCGTAAAACTAACGGTACGCGTGTTGTGCGTGTGCACCGCGTTTCGTTTTTTCTCACACGCTTCCCGGCGGTCTGTCGAACGACAATTACGGCCGTACGTACTCGAAACGTGCAGAAAATACTCGGTTGGAAATAGTCTGTGACCGGAATGTCGCGAGCCCGACCGACCCGTCGTGTGTTGTCGTGGGTACTCGATATTAACTCGCGTCTGGTCCCAAGCGGCAAAACGAACACTCTTAATGGACCGCTAAGGGTTTCGAATCCATCCAGCCGTATTTCAGAAATCTTAAAAGGGTCGGTAAACAAGAAAATTCGTCTGGTACGATTTCCTCCGTTGCCGGTGCGCGCCGCGGGAAAACCTTTTAATGGCCGAGAACGAATGGTATATAACGGCGTAAAGCCTTTCGGTATTTACAAATATCTGACGCGCGTAAGAGTGGCGGCGGTGAAAAGAAAAAAACGATTTTAAAAAAAAAAAACGATTTCCCCGTTCCCGACGGCAGTTACTTCCCGTCGAGGGGCCGCCGGAACGCTCGTGAACGTATCCCGTTCGACATTACGTCGACGATTTTATTCCAACGAAATGACGCGTGTACAAGTCTTTTGTCGGTCTTCTTCGGACGTGCCGTCCATTCCGTTCCAGCGGCGAGATCGATAAACGTCCAGGTCTTATCCGGGAATAACGTAAACGTTTGCTGCACGGGAACACATCAGCCGAGACGGTTCGGTCAACAGTGTGTTTCGATCAAGAGGCCGACGGAAACATTACGTGAGAACGCCGTTTCGAGCGGACGCGTAATTTGTTCTCGTTGTTACCGCGGAGATGGTTTCGTCGTGGGTCGTCTGTAACGGAAAAAGAAAAATTAACACGCGTCGAATGCGAATCGCTAAATCCAGCGGCGATCGGGCGAAACGCGACGCGTGAATTATGTCCACCCGAAATGAAACGTAAATCGTTTTCGTTTTAACATTCTCCCGCGGACGTCGAATTCCTACGGCCCGTGGAAATTACGTGATCCGATCGTTTCGAAATTGATTGAACGCAATGTCTCGAAAACGAAATCGAATTTTTTTTTATTTATCTTGGAAATAATAAATCGCATGCAAATTAAATCCGGACACGTGAAAAATGCGTGTTTCCGAAGATAAACGACTTGAAATTGACCCGTCCCCTTCGTTCGGTATCCTTTTTTCGGGGGAGGGGGGAGGGTTTAATTTAATAAACTCGCAAAAAACACAATATACAAACATAACGAATACGACACACACGTCGAACGGACATGTGTATAATAATAAAAAAACCCAGCCGATCATACCGGGACGGGGGCACGTGTTTTAATTAAACCGTTTCGCGGGCCGGCGCACGTTGTACCACGCGCACAGCGAACTGTCGGAATCGATCCGATTGATCAACGTGCGCGTTCCCCGTCCGTCCTCGACCGAAACGGCGAGTGTTTCTCGAGACGACTTCTACGTACACACAAGCGAACGAAATCCGCCCGTCCCGTCCGCCGACACGAAACACGCTCGCCGTGTGCGAAATCGGTCGCGTTTAACGTGTTTGGAATCACCGTGGCGCACGCGTATCTCCCAAAAATGTTTTTCGCGTGTATGTCTTCGACTATGTTTCGCGACCGTCCGTACGATATGTTTGTAATTCGGTTCGTTCGGTTCTGTTTCGGACGAATACGCCTGCGGACGGGTGTACGTTTTTCGTCAGCGAACAACACGGTTTTTTCGCGCGTTAACTCCCGTCGATTCTGTAAATGTGTTTGAATCGGGAGGAGGGCAAGCGAGACGGGATACGAAAGCGAGTTTCGAAAAAAGTGTCTACACACACTACTACTTTCTCCACGCGTAGTTTTCCAGATTTCTCTTGTGTGGCGAGTATTTTTTTGTTGTTGTTGTAATTTCGGTCGAACGCGCTCAAACTCCGCCTGACGTACGAACACTACATACGCGATTGACCAAAAGAGGTTCGATTCAAAATTTGTCGCTAACCGCGTGTTTTTTGTTTGTATAACGACGGCGGACAGCCTACGTAAGATCGAGACATAGTTCAGTGGCTTCCGAGTTTCGCAAACGTTTGACGTGCGTAAAGAAAAGTATACGCACGGAAACGAGTGCATCAGACGAGTGCATCTTGCGGTGGGTACTGCGTACTTTTTACCGAACTCAATTAGTTTAGCGTTCGAACCGGAGCGATACCACGCGCGAACCAGCCCGCTCGTAATTCGCGTCGAATCACCCGCTACGTTTTACCGTCCGTCCGTGCGAGGTTCTAATCTCCGTCAACTCGGGCTTTTGCTTTGCTAGGGGGGCGGGCTGAGGACGGCTCACGCCTTAAACCAGACCAGACGCGTGTCTATGCCGGTGAAGGGAGTTGGATCGAAGTTCCTATGAACGTGGATGGCGGAATTATCGTAGATATATTTTTAGGAAAAAAGACGGCGCTCGATACTTTTTATGCGCGTGTACGAACGATAACGGGGAATAATGGGAATCCGCTTTGGAAAACACGAGTGCCACTAATCGCGTGTGTTTCAACGGGTTGCCGCGAAATCGCGATGTAAAAACGTGGAAAACGGTGTTTCGAGAACGGCCAAGCTCGTATCTTTCACACGCACGCCGTTCAATATCGAAACACTCTCGTGTTGCGCTTTTCGACCGGCTCGTGGACGTCTCGAGCGACGGTTCCGGAGTGTGTACACAGCGAGGCCGACCGAGTCAGTACGAGCCGAAATATTAAAATCAAGCCGCATAGTTGACACGCCGTTCGTTTTTCTACAAATAAATAACTTTTGAAATTTGTTTTTGTTTTTGTTAGGTCACCGACTACCGACGGTTTAGGTAACGTCCGATACTGTACACGACACAGTACATGGTTTATAGTGTTTCGGTAACGTTACCGTAACCAAGTATTAAAGACGATATAAAACGTCGGAAGGTCTTATCGCTCTTTCTTTGTTTCTGTTTTTTGTTTTTGTTTTTTTGGTTCTCGGCGAAACGAAGAACGTATTGGTTTTGCAATGTTCTTTTGTTTTTCTTTTATTATTCGTTTCGTGTGCGAACGTTTTTTTCGTGCAGAACGAGTGCTCGGAAGATCTTGACGTGCGTTACGTTCCGATATCAAATTGTATCTACTCGACGCTTTATTTGACACGCGTTGTTCGATTTTCCCAATAATTTTGTCGAAACCCAATCCAAAGCCATCGAAACAAATTTGCAAAAATAACTTTTGAAATTGTCGACACGGACGTATTTTTTTCTTTTTTTAGTTTTTAAGAACTCAAATTGTAATACAAGCGTAGACGTATATAATATTTTAACAATATCGATTCATTAATTGTACTTCTAACGTCGCTCCGAATTGACTTCCGAACACGACCATATCTGCCATCGCTTCCAAATTCAATATAATAATAAAACCCTAACGAGTATCCACAGCACCCTTGTTACGTTTTTTTTTTTTTTGTTTTCTAATAACAAAATCGTATCCAAGTTAAGTCGGTTTTTTAATGACATCTTTAAAGTTTCGAAATTAACCAAAACAAAAACAAAAAAATGGGACTTTCGACCAAACCACTCGACTTGTATTTTTTTTTTTTGTTGTTATCGACACGACAAGTTAAAAAAGAAAAAAAACGACTTGACTTTTCCGGTCTCGTTATAATAATATATATTATATACGTTATTGTTTTCCGTACGCGAAAAAATACATCTTATCGTAGTCGTACATCGCGTATAGATAAGTACACGCGACCGACCCGACGGACTAGTCGTATTTCGTTTTTATCGCTCGAAACCGTAACGTTCTGATATATATATATGTACGCGCACAGATCGGATTTGGATTTTGACACCTATTTGTGGAAAACACGAAATTGCGCTTCGTGCTCGAGACATAAAAAAGTACATCGTACAAGAATGCCTTATGTAAAATCGAATTCGATAAAGTGTGTTCGTATCTATTTACTCCGACGCGCCGTACGGTACGTGTGTGCGTCGAGAAATTTACAGTCGAGATTGTATTCGATTGCACGAGGTATTTGTTTTTTTTTCTCACGCTCTTTTTGTTCTTTCGTGTTCTTCTTTTCGCCAAACAGCGAACACGCGACGTTTTCCGTCGGAAGGTCATAAACGATCGACGACGGACGATTCCGAAATGTATTTCTCACCGACTCGCGTGCACGGACGCGGAGCAACACTACACTACCCGCGTGGTTTTCAGCGACCGGGGACGTAACGTTTCGCTTTTGCGCGCGCGACGTGATTTTCCGCGTCGAATTCCCAGTCCCTTACCGTCGAAACGTTTCTTGTCCGGTTCGGTTTTTCTCTTCACGCCGTCGCAGTCTCGCGTGACGCGACCGCGGTTCAAACGACGTACAGCGCGCGCGTAGACGTCGATGACGAAACGCATTAAAAAATAAATAAAAAAAATACGCGAACACAGTTCCGATACCGTCGACAACGTCGTGATCAAATCATCCGTCCGGTTCTCGGACAGTAACGTGATATCATCTCTGTGCCGTCCGCGTGTACGCAATCAAAGCGTATTGGCAAAACGCGTACATCGTAATGTATATATATATATATATATATATGTGTGTACAATGATTACGCGCGTGCCTCTAATGAACGGTGTCCAATCACCGTCGATTATATACGAGTTCAGCACTATCGGGTTTTACTTTTGATATCGGAGCCCGTTGTTCGCGTCCGAAACACATTCGCGTGTTATCGGCCGCCCCCGGGCCGTACGCATGAATTTTTCAATTACTGCGGTACCGCGCGTAAATCCGGGCCCTCGTTGTACGACGTCAGTGATTTTAATATAAATTCTAATATTTTTTTTGTTTTTACCCGAACTATTGGGTACGCGGCTTATTTCGCTGTTATGCGCCTCCATAAACCTATCGTTTACTCTAATCGCCCTAAAATAAGTTTTAAACACGAGTACACTAATTTACTGCAGTTTAATATAAAAATCAACGGTTTTTTTTTTTTTTTTAAGTATTTATGAATAATAATAAAAAAATAAATAAATTATTATTATTATTATTTTACCAATTTTCCCGTCACCGACGCCAAGTGGCCCGGATCTCATGAAATAAAAACAATTTACACGTAGATTGTTACAAAAATGTAACATGTAATAAGAAATTGAATTATTTATTTACCAATAAGGACACGGTGACTGGGGTGGCACGACTCATTTTATTTTTCTAATTTAAATTAACAATATGTGTGTATTATGTTTTTTTCCCCGGGACCATAGTACTCACTGACCCCCCCACCCAACCCCACCACTTTGTCAGGGCCCTGCAACCACCTAACCCACTCGTTGTTAGTCCTACATTGACGTGCGGATGAAAAACACGCGCGCAGCTGTAAACGACCGTTTGAATATCCCGCCGTTTCGGTATTACGGTTTGGAACGTCGATTGTAAGAACAAAAAAATCGTCCGTTTCGTGTACACGTTTTCGAGATCGACGTGTGGCGGAGGTGCGGCACGGGCGGATATCGAACCACGTTAACTATCCTTTAAGACTTTGAAAGTGTTTACCGAGAGAAAAATAAAACCCGCGTCGCCCGGAGACGAAAAAACGAACGGTTTTCGCGGTGCACGTTTTTATATCACGCGTCGACCCATTAAAACAATCACGTGTTATCAGTGACGGCTTATGTTGGTTTTTTTTTTGTTGGGGGGGGACGAGTTGCTAATTTTCTAATAACAATTAAGGACTGTTGGGCGTATGTACATTATCCTTTTTAACGCTTGAAAACCAAAAAAAAAATATATATATACAAAAAAATATGCAAAAAATCATCAAATTACAATAACAGATGTGTTGTTCGATTCTTTTTGCAAAACGGTCAATAACTGAACCATAAGTCAAACCATAGCCCACGGAACGACAATATCGACAATATTATACACACGCGTATATACGGGCTAAGTTTTCGTTGCCGCCGCCGGAGCTGTTTTGTTTGTTTGTTTATTATTTTATATGAAATACATACACTCGAAAATAATATATACATAATATATACACTCGAAAATACATTAACACGTGACATATGAAAAAAAAAAAACGACGAACGAACGACGCTCTCCGATGACCCGGAGGAAACGCGACGTGCGTGTTTGTTCACGACGTGGACGGGGACATCGGTCCGGTGTCGGACGCGACGGTAAATAGTACGTGACAAACGTATATCGCCGAAGGAAAAATTATGGAAACGCCAGAACGTCTTTGTGACGACGCGCACACGATTACCGCTTAGCCCGTTTTGTCGGGTTCTCGGACGACGGGTTTGAAATCAAATGACGACGCGCTACGGACGCGGTCGGTCTCTCGTAAAAAAAACTAAACGCGTCGTACCCGTTAATGAACTGCTGGCGTCGTTCGGAATGCAGCTCGATTTTTTTGCTCTTTTTTTGCTCTTTTTCCCTTTTTTTTTGTTACGAAACGCGGGTCGCGACGTCGTAATTAAAGTGACTTGGACGGAAAAATGATAAAAACAAAACGACTGAAAACGAATTTGTATTGTGAGGGCAATGTCTTATGATTTATTGAAATATCGCATGACAATTCAATACGATTTTTATGAATTAGTGTGATTTTTGATATCGTTTTACAATTTTCTCACTATTTTTTGTTTGTTTTGGCAAATCAGGTTTGTAGTTGCTGCTCGCTACTACCGATAGGTCATATCAAGGCGAGAATCTGTAAGACGATACAACCTTCGCATATTTCGTTTTGACGAACGACCATTCACAAAGATACGGTGGGCACAGTTTTGTATTTTTCAGACACTGAATTCCGAAATTCTATGCGTTCTTGAAATAATTTTAAAAATAACTTCTAAGTTTGTATCATTTTTTTTTTTTTTTTTTTAATTCTATAAACTCGTCAAATAGCTTTGCAGCTAGTCTCGTAATATTTGTTGTTTCCAAGTGCCGGGGATTTCGCGCGAATAGGAATTAATAGTCGTTTGTAAAATCCTTTTACTTTTTCGCACGGACTCGATGGGTTTTTCTTTTGGGCCGCGGGTTGGGAACACAATGGCCGTCGCTTTCGAATCCCGTAACAATAATGAAATAACTTTGTCCCGAAATATGGCGCGTATTACTACTTGTTTATTTATAGGGACGTCATCGCCAGGACGAACGCTGAAAAAACCGATAAAAAAAATCGCGAACCCCTAAATTCGACGTAACGGAATACGTGCACGTGCATAAAACATGACGTGCAGGTATGTGAATTCTGCCTGACCCTCGACGGTAAATTTTATTACGCAATAATAATTTATTTCTCGTGTACGCCGCGCGACCGCCGCCCGCGTTATAAATCGTATCGAATTTTCGTACGGGTATTAAAAAATTCATATCACTCGAGTGTAAAAGATAAAAAAAAAAACACACACTGTATTTATTTTTTTATTTTAACGGATCGTCGATTACGATATTCGCGTCGTGCGCGCGGGTTTACGTGTGTTGTAACATGGCGTTTCGCAATCGGAAGAAAATAAAAAACGGCAACAACGACATCGAAGCGTGCACGTGTACGTCGTGGGTTTGAGGCGGTCGTGAAAAATCGTCTTTTCCACGGTTCAAGCGGCCTCGTAAAAAGTCCGAACCGGAGAGGAGGACGGAACCACCGTCGAATTTACGTGTGCGCTTTTTGCTCGGCCGGACACCGCCGCCGCGGTGCGTGTGTTATTATTGTCCGTAACGTGCGATATCCGAAAAACGAAGACGACGAGAAAGACAGAGCGGGGCGGGTAAACGAACGGTAACATATACGTGTACACGCGCGCGGGCACGAGTTTGGAATACAAATCCGTTTGAAAACGTTATCTTTGTTCGCCCCGAGAAATATATATAAAAAAAAAACCGATCGTCCCAAAGACCGACGCCGGACGATACGCGAACCGGTGTCGAACGAGAACAAGCCGAAAAATCCGACGAGCACCTTAAACGTTAAGGTTCGCAAGGACGTCCGCAATCATTATCACTGTATTGTTATCGTTATGTACGACACGTACGTCTGTCGAAAGACCGTTTGCCGACCAACCGGCCGCGTCGAAACACTCGTCGTTTCTTTCCACGGGGATTACGAACCTGACCTGACCGGAAGTAGTTGTCCACTAGGTCGAGGAGCCTACCTCGGCCGGAACGAGTGGTAGCTGATAGCGGCACCACGATAACAGAATCCCGAACCCGCTCATCCACCCGGCGGTGTGGACTGGCGCCCAAACGACACTCGTCGTTCCAGTCCAAGAACAGGGTACGGACTTTTCCGGAGTCCGGTGGTCCGTGGACGACCCGTGACTCGAGTAGCCCCCCCCTCCTAGGAAGGCTCAGGCCATCAGAGTAGTTCTCGATGGCGCCCTCCGATTGCATCTCTTTCCCCGAGGTCTCGGGTCCGGTGTTTCGTATCCAATATCTATTAACTCCGCGTGAAAACTTAGCGTCTCGCGGGGAAAACGAACGTGCATAACGTCTTACGGCAAGACCGGACTCGGGTAAATCGGCGGATGGAAACGCAGCTTTGTTTTTTCTTCAGGTCACGTAGATTCGTGTACATTTTACAATCACGTTATACATTCCGAACGCATATCATAATCGTGTGTTTATATAATATATGAACGGGACCGGAAACCGTCCAACGCGGATTTTAAGTGATTTCCGTTTGTCGGTCGACGGAATGAATGTGATACGGATAGATCGTACTAGACATACGTGTGTCGTTACGTCTTGGACACCTATACGTCGTTCATTAGACTCGGACATTGTCGAACGGATCGTTTACGGAGAGATTCGGTTATTTGGAAATTATTCTTTCTGTATCTAATATTGTACGGTATGCCGAAAGACGCCGTTTGGCGTACTTTTCCCCGGCGTTTCGCACGAGTTCACGTCCGAAAACACTACTTGGAAACAAAGTCAAACGTAAGTCGAGCGAAAAGTTAGTTCTTTTATCCGGTCGCTTTTCCAATAAACGTTTTCCCGGATACGTTTTTAAACTATAAGCTCAGTTATATTAGTTGTTATTAAACATCGGTGCACGTTCGACCGCGTGTGTGTGTGTGTACAAAGCGTAGCCGCGCAGTCGTATTGTGTGCCGTATAAACGGATAAGCGTTTCGGAATCGACGCGAGAGATATTATTATTATTATTATTATTATTATACGCTGTCCGAGAGACGAAAATAGATGGGCGCCGGTTACGTGCGAACGTGCAAAACGAATGCCGAAAAATACAACAACACCGTGCTCGGGAACGACGTTAAACTACAGCGGGCGAGAAAAAGTGAAGAGATAATCAACGAGGCTATCGTTAAACAGTTCGAAAAAGTCCCTACACGAAAAATGATGATGATAAATGACGACGTGCGCGCGCGCGCGTAAAACTTTATTGCAAAGCAGTACGCCCGGAAACTCCGGGAACGGGCGAATGCGTGTAATCGGGGGGATGGGGGTGGAAAAAAAAAGGGTTCTCCGGCCCAGTTGACGGACGTTTCCGAGGAAATTAATAAATCATATTGTTAAGCCTGTTTTTTTTTTTTTTGTTCGTCTTATTTTGTCGTGTTTACATTCCGGGAACGTCGGGTCTCTCGCGCGCGTCACAACGACGCGTATCCCGTGGAATTCGTGGGGATTTCGTTTTATCCGGCGCCCGCGGGCGGTGTAACGGTTCGCGTTCGACAAAAAATTTTAACAAAAATGTACCCGTCGCCGGCGACGTGTGTGAACAATGTCCGAGCGATCTGTATAAAAATGTGTTGCTGCGAGATGCGCGTTCGCGTTCGTTATAAGCTACGCGAGACTATATGTGGAAAGAACGAAAAACGCCGGCCGACAACGCCGGGGAGAAATCGCGAGAATGCGTTCCAACGACCGGATGTTTCGGTCGATCGGAATGGCGATTCGTGTGGCACCGGCACGTGGACCATATTCGGTCGATCGTTCGGTTGTTTTTGGGTTTCGATTTCCAAAAACGTCAGGTTCGACTAGTGGTGACCAGCACGCCGGGTTACGTACCGTTGGCGCGCGATGTCTGGAGAGCCCTGCAAAGAACTTGTGACGATTCTGTTGTTCGTCAGGTTCTCACGTCGAACGCGTTACGTACGGTAACGGCTTACACACTCGCGCTCGACCGATGTCGTCGTGTCCGCGGGGACCGTAAAAACCGATCCGGTTCGTTCGTGCCATTCTCTACTTGTTTTCGAAATATTTTCGATAATCCACGTTTCGTCTCACAGTTTGGAAAATGAATATGATCAGACATTAACTATACGTATATACGAACGGTATGTTATTGTTTTACAGTCGTGATTTACGTAATGTCGGCTTATGAAATCGTATTCGTTATTGTTTTTACGCGACGTAACTTAAAAGGGAAACGGTCGTGCGTGTCTCAGAGAATCGTTTGGTTATTTTTTTTCCGTAACGGTTTCAGAGGGCGTAGGGGACAACAAACGGAACGTACGCCGGCCGTACGCATACACGCGCGCGCTCGCGCCTCTCGACGTTAATAATGTTCATTAGAAGTTTGTCGGCCCGACCATTCTTCTACGGCGGGCACGTCGGTTTTAATTAGAAAAACGTCTTCGCGCGCGGTAATAAAAACGGACGCGTAAAGTGAATAAACACGCGAGAACCGCCTAAAAAAAACGAAACGAAACGACAGGACAGGACGCAGTTCGTCGGAAAACGTGTTTCGAGTTACGTCGACGTGGCGAGAGGTAGTCAAACGCTCTATCTCGTTTTAAACCGCTTTTCCCTACACATTGTCGCGTGGACCCGTGTAACCGATCTCTGGTATTCAGCCGACGACATTTCCATGTGCGCGTATATATAGACCGGTCGAACACGCCGACGGAAAGTAAAGCGACCGGGTCACTCGACGAGCACACGTCAAGTCACGGCGTCCGCGAGAACGATTCCGATACGAACCCAACGTTATCCACCGGCCGAACGACGACCTCCGAAAGGGGTTTTCGCGACGTAACGCGCGGAATGTTTTCAATCGAGAATATCCGTTTTCTTTTTCGTGACGATAACGGATGCAAACCTTTAACCTGCGAACGTTAATGTATCGATTTTTTTATTTATTTTCATTGTCGTTGTACGGTGATAAATCGCCGCGGCGCGGAAACAAAGTATGGAATTAAATCATAAATTGGACTGCGCGCCATTAAGAGGAGAGCACTGTAACCGTCGCGTGTACCGAAAGCAATTAATGCTTTTTTATTATTAATTGTTTTCGCAGTTTAATTATCGATGGATTTTTTTTCTTCGTCTGTCAACCGACAAACAAAACGCAAGTCCGACGACCAAATAATTAAACTCATTAATTAGGTTATCGTGAATTACGCGAAACGATTTGTTTTGGTTTTTTTTTTTTCGGTTTTTTCGGAAAGACATTTTTGTCGGAAACAAAACGAAATTAAACAAATCGCACAAGTTCCGCGTAGTCGCGGCGAACAAAAACAAAAAACAAAAACGAAAAAACCGCACACAAAAGAAACTTTTATTAATACTTCAAAATTGTATAACAGCGCCGGTCGGTGATGTAGTAGTGCGAGGAGGAAAAACAAAAACAAAGACAAATGCTTTCAAAGCGATTGGAATAGAGTAATAAAGGACATGAACGTCGGGCGAAAAAAATAATAAAGAGAAATAATCGTCTTTAATTGCTCCGATTGTTTTCGAGAGACGTTCAAACGACACGGGCCGCGCGGTTATTCTCATTCGGCCCGCGGGCACCGCGCGGTGCCGAAGGAAATCAAATCGTTTCGCGACTTCCGAACGAGACGTCCGCCACGTGCTTTCGAGTACAGCCTCTTAGGACGATGTTTCGGCGAGAAACGCCCCAGAATACAAACCGAATAGGAGACGCCGTTAAACTGTGCAACGGTTAGGTTAGGAATTTAATACGGCCTATGTGAGGTCATTATTAGGAATGATATTGAGTTCGACGTCAAGAAAGTGTGAATGATTCATATTGTTTTTATACGTTATGGTGCGTTATTAATATGTAACAATATATCAATTTTTTCTTTGGTTTCTTAGCCAATATAATAATGTTATATCCGTGTCGGCATAGAGACATAGACCGAGTTATACACAATATTATTTATGCACGTTGTTATTTTTCATCAAGATGTTGGTAAAATCTAAATATGTATAACGTACATTTTACTGTAACATCTGCAATGTTGTTGTGCGCATTTCTACTTTTCAACTTTTCCGACGTTCAAATGGTGGGGGGGAAGGGATTTAAACCTCCCCACCGTGTCTGCGACCTTGTGTAAAACCAAAAACTTAAATAAACAATTACTCAATCAGTATTTCAGAAAATAATCCGGTAAACGAATTCATTTACGTTTCAAACGTTAAAATCGTACTTAAGTACACACGCGTAGTGTACGAGTGCGCTACGTCTGCTCGCAGTGCGCCGGTGAGTCGTGCGTACGTGTGTTTAGAAAAAAGAAAAATTGTTGATATCGATCAAATAAACCTAATGTTTTGTCTCGGTTTTCGTTTTACAAAACGTTTCGTTCCGTCGTCGAACCCGCAGCGACGCTGTCCCGTAACACCGCGCTAGGCGACACCGATACACGTACGTAACGTCGAAACGGATTCGTTGGAATCCCGTAGCGATTTCATGACGACGGAACTCTTCGATTGTCCGGTCGAAACGGCGTTCTCGTTTAAAACCGCGAGCGGCCTGCAGATTTATTTATTTATTTAAAGTAACGCGATTCGCAAACGGAATATAACGGACTGAACTGTTGTTCTGCGTTCGGTGTAATCGTTACGGACTGAAAAAAGTCTCGAAATTCGAAAACGTACACAAAACTAGTTTCGTTTTTGACGCGTAATGGTTACCGCCGCAACTATTTCTATTATCCGAAAACGATTCTGTTCGACATCAATAATAATAATAACGTCATGTGACCTGTTTAGCGACGATTTTCCCGGGTGGGCGGCGTTACAAGCCCCTGACCGTGGACGTCGCGTACGAAAACGGGGTTGGTCCAAGTCGTGCTTGGAAAACTCGCTAAACAAGTTCGCACGGCGCAGAATCCGCGATCGTAGTCGTAATATTATTGTTTTACGCGCTACGTCTGTTGCCGGGGGCGGGCGGGATGGCGAGCACAATGAAATTCCGACGCGCACACAATGTTCTCGTCGTCGTCGTCGTCATTCCGACGAGTTCGACGCCGGGGCAATAAAACCGATCCGCCCGCCCGTCCGCAAACACGCAGTTTAATGTTATTCCGGCGAAACACAAATGCCGATGTTATCCGGCGTGACATACCGCGTTCGCGTTTATGGACGACCGCACGACCCATCGCCGTTCGTTATTATTAGCGTTGGGCCGTTCGCGTTGCCCGCGCACACGTGCGTTTTCCGTCGCTCACCCCGTTTCCGTGACCTAACCGGACTGGGAACGCGCGGGCGATCCGGCCAACGTTGTCGGACGTCGTCGATATTGTTTTTTTTACTCGTGCTTCACGCCGGTAAACAGCCGCGCGGCGTTTGTGTAACGCGCGAAACGAGCAAAACGGTCAACTCCTTCCGTCCGACTTTCGACCGGCGTTTACCGTGTGTGTCGAACTGTATTGTGTCGTCCGTCCGGTTTCAGGATCCGTCAAGAGAAGAACGGCGGCGCGTGGTGCCCGAAAGCGCAGATCAGCAGCGAAGTCAGAGAATACTTGGAGATCGATTTGGACGAAGACCATCTGGTCACGTGGACCGAGACGCAGGGCCGGTGGGGCAACGGTCAGGGACAGGAGTTCACCGAGGCGTTCACCGTCGAGTACTGGAGAAAGTCCATCGGCCGATGGGTGGAGTACAAGGACTCGAGAGACAGCAAGGTACGCGTTTTCGCACTCCGGTCCGGAAACCGGCGCTCCGGACCGGATCGATCGTTTTGTCGTTATAGGGTCAGTGACACGTCGATCTCCTTTGTTGCACGGCGCCGTTCCCATCGCGAACGTTTCGTTCTTTAACCCATCGAATCCCGGCCAACCGATTTTCCTCCACGTCGACACGTTGTCTTGATCGCGTTTTCTAATGGCACGCCCTGCGCACCGGTCGACGGGATTACGTTTTAAACGTAACGCCGATTGCAACTATTTCGGCAATTGAGGTTTGCCGGGGTTCCGATTTCTGTCGGTTCAATCTAACCGCCAGCGGTGCGCCTTCCGTCTCGTCCGTTCTTCCGTGCGACGAGTCGATGGAAACGGCGAACTTTAAACGAGATTCCGAACGGAGACCGAAGTTTGCCTCTCGACGCGGGGCGTTCGACGAAATCGAATTTATTCGGAGGCGGCGAGTCCCCGCGCGTTTCTGGAAAATTAACTGTTGCCGATCGTACCGATAGACTATCAAACACTTTGTCATAACCGCGCCGTTACGTTCCGCGGATAGATTTATCGATTGACTTTATCCGTTCTTCAGAGAGATCGTCGGAATCAATATACATATATATCATGAAATATATAGATCACGCGGTCGGACCGCGTGTACAAAAAATAACGGTCGTCGGTTTTTCACGCGTAATTCGTTTATTTCAATCGCTTTCCGGAAGCACACGACTACGGTCCGTAGCACAGTTGGAAACACAATTCAACGTGATTTGAAATATTGTGAATGCCGTGACTCCGTCATTGCTTTGATCCGACTAAGTAATGAAATCGTTTTGTACACGTTACGTTTTGACGGTAATACTCGACCGACGCCGGCGTATTGTTTTGGGTCATCCGCAAATAACAATTGTTTATTCAGCTGAAAAACTTGACCAACAACGTTAATGACGTGTACACAGCCTATGGACATATAATAATAATAATAATAATAACAACAATAACAACAACAATGATAATTGTTTTTCTCGTAAACACGACGTTGATAGAACCCAAATTAAACCAATCCAAGGTAGTGGGGGGGGAATACCGTTTTTTATGGAATCGTAAAATATGACGTAATGATTATAATATTTTTTTTAGTATGTTTTATACGTAGTCATTATATAATTGATCGGACGACGTTATGTTTTTCGTATTATTATTATTTTTTAATAAAACATTTCGACGAGAAAATCCAATTTACTAGGATTTTTTTTTTCCACGAGCACGCAATTATATTACGATTTTCGCATTCTTAAAAGTTTATAATTAGGTTTTCAATTATGTTATCGCGAGTTGTTATTCAAATGATGCACGTACCATTCCCCCTATCCCTCCGGACGAGATCGATAAAGTTAAGTTCCACTATACACGAGTGAATTTCGACGTTAATTAATACGATAAGCCGGAAAATGTGTACCAGAGTTTTTCAGCATTGTATTAATGTGAGCACATTTTTCTATTCGAGTTTTCTCGACCATAAACTTACAGCTCGTTTGTAGGGAATTTCGAGAAGTTTTCCTTCCGCGCCTCCATTCACTGCTTTACCTTTTGACGGTAGTGTTTTAGATTTCCGCAGCACTGTGACTGTCATGTTCGGGCGAATGTTCTCAAAATGGTTACAGCCCCCCGTCCCTGCCGCAAGTTTTAAGTTTCTATGTTTACCCCGTCCACGTCCGATGCGTATACGGACTAATCCTCGTGATCAATTCAAAACCATCTTCGAGCATTTTTCCTCCTTTAATACAAGAAGACTTTATTTAATTTGAAAAAAAAAAAAAACGATCACAAAGTTTCGATTAGCTCTTTGACGCGTATGTTTTTAATCGGCCGTGCATTTTAGGCACGTCAGTTCTTATACGGTTTTTCGTAGTATTTTCAACACGCGAAACGAATTCGCCTGCGAAAACAATACGTTTTAATTCAAAGGAGAAATTATCGATCGATCGGTAAGACATTCGTTAATTCTTATTGAAAAACCCGAACGGCCGAAGACGCGCGTTGATTGTCGACACGCAATAAAACTCGCGAAATATCTCCAGCCGATCGATATTCAAATCACGTATTGAGTGTACAGAACGCGGCGAATTCGATATAAATTGGACGACGCGGAGTTTTGTACGATTCCGGTAATGACATCACTGGAAAAAACGCCGGCGAGTTGTATTAGTTTTTTTTGTATCCCCGACGAGAGTTCAGAGAAGTTTACCGATCGAAGAAGCGTATCGTTATCGTGCATTATTATTACGCGTGCGCGGAAGAGACGATTTTTTTTTGATTTTTTCACCGCGTAACGTCATCAAATAAAACATCGATTCCGGAATAATAGCTTACGCGTTATAAGTACGTTCGGGCGCAGGACGCTGGGGTAAAAGAAAAAAAATCACATTATCAATCGTGACGTTCTCCGGAGGGGCTTCTGTTCGCGTTTTTGGGTATCGTCGAAACGTAAACAATATCATTAATTCGAGAAACGATGTCGTCCGACCGTGATTTAATGTCACGAATGAACCAGGGACAGACAATACGTATGGTATCGAATAGTATTTTTTTTTTGTTTTCAATTGGCCGAAATAACGTAATCTGTTTTTCGTACAACGGACAAACTCAAACCGTTTGTTGTTAAACGTGAAGCTATCAACTCGGTCCATCGCGCCGCAGCCAGCAAATCTATGGCGGTTGTATTTTTTTTTCCACACGGGTCGTTTTTCCTCCCACATATATATATATAACTTCTCGTGGTGTCTTGCCGACTGCTGCGCGCGTTCGAACATATCGTAGTAAAACATTGTCGCGAGACCGATTATTCGAACGACGTTCGTTAGAAATAAATAATCATTGAAAAACGTGATACTACCGCGGGACTGCGGATTTTGCAGGTGTTGCCGGGCAACGTGAACACCTACCTGTCGGTCAACCAAGAGCTGGAACTGCCGTTCGTCGCCAGCAGGATACGGTTCGTGCCGTTCAGCGCGCACCCGAGGACCGTCTGCATGCGAGTGGAAATATACGGATGCCCGTGGGAACGTGAGTACTCCTCAACGGTTCGTCCGCTGCGGTCCGTTACGCCGCGTACCACGTTTAGTCCCTCTCGTCGCCCACCCGTGTTCGGATCCGACGATCCGACGATCAAGCCGACCGACAGAAATCCCCGAACGAAAACGAGACGTGTAACGACCGGAGCTATCACTGATGATAAGCCCGTCGCATCGCGTCCTGACCACGCGCGTGTCGTGACGTACGGTTAGGTACGTGCCGGGACGGAAAGCTCGTTTTGAAAACGCGTGCCCGATGTCGCTGCTCGGCCACGGACGACGGACCGTTGTATCGTCGAATAACGATCGTGTAACGCTGCAGCGGGACTAATTGCAGACCGGAGCTGGAACGTTAGTTCGTTTTGTCCTATTTTTTTTTTCGGGGGGGAGGGGGTTTTAATTATTCCCACGCATCTGCGTTTACGATTTATTTATATATTTTTTTTTTATATACAAACGGCCGTTTTGTTAATTTGAATTTAAAAAAATCCTGTCGACGTAGTTTGTTCATGTGTACGTTCCACAAGCTCGGAAAACAAACGAACAGACCTTTAGAATTCAAATTAGTATTTTTTTTTAGTTCCGTCACACTCCGTCACGTCGCGTATTGCAAAAAGAACAGAACAGTGTTCAAATGTATTTGTCGATACATCAATGTCTCGTTTTGAATGTGTAATTGTGTGTGAACGAAATCCACATCGATCACGACGCCGGGCTCTCGTTACGGCCTTCTCGCGTTATCACGACGCTGGAACAACGTCGTGTACCTGTTTACACGGCGATTCGTCGTTATATTGATTAAACGGCGCGTCGTGTTATCAGTGATGGGGCCTCGCCCGTCTCAGCCATAGCCTGTTATGCGTTGAAGACCGGTGTTGAGTAACGAATTTGCCCGTGTTCAAACGACGGTCCGGGCGGAATGGCCGTGTTTTCTATTCGCGATACACCTCCGCTTAGTTCGCGGGTTTTCGTAGTTATTGGTTTCCGACAATTTAGAAACGGCGCGACGTTTTCATCAGCCCCGGGCTCCGAACGTCCTGGACCCGGCGCTGCGCGTACGCAGACATCGGCCACGCGTACCCGTCTTCACGACGATTTTTTCCAATTTGTTTCCGCGCGGTTTTTGTTTGTTTTTTCGATCTTTACCAACAAAGTAACCCGGACGCATATCGTTCGTAATCAACTCACCATTCCATTTCTGCGGTTCAAAGTGCTGACACGTTATCAACACTTGGTTTTTTCTTTCTTTATATGATAATAGTCTGAAAACCTCGATACTTAAACGTTTCTACGAGTTTTTTCCCCATATTTAACCATCCAAATTATACAAATATAAACAATATAATCACACGGGTACACAACGCTTATGAAGAAATATCCGATTCGGCGTGCGTTTGTCATTAGTTGATTGGAATTTTCGGCTAACGGTCGTTAGCGAAATGGAAATTTCAATTGAAAAAGCGACGTACACATTAGAAACCCGGCTACAAACGGCACAAATGTGTATGATGTACGACGGCTTTTAAACAAAATGTGCGTCGTTTTGCCTTCAGGTCACTGTGAGTGTTTTTGTGGACGTTGGCCACGTAAACTATTAGTAGGGTATAGGATTTATTTTTAACCCGACCCGCCGCGACCGTGTAGTTTTCGGAGGATCGGGAGAAACGAAAAAAATCAATAAAGTCCTTTGACGGAGTACACACACACATATATATTAATTCCGCATGGCAGTGAATTCAACTCGAATACTGTACAATATGTGTATATGTATAGTGTACGGTCGGCTATAGTACGGCGGCGGGAGTTTTTTAACGAGAGATAATTTTTAATGGTCGCGCGCGAAATCACGTTTTCAGCGATTCTAAAAGGTCGCCGACCGCGCGTCTCTCTCTCTCTCTTTCTCTGACACACACACACACACACGCACACACAAGCTTTTACAGTCGTATAATACGTCTATGACGCGTCTTTATTATAATATATCGTATATAGCGAGTACCTACCGCCGTTTTATTGTGTGTCGTCGACGGCTGCGGTGAAAACTAGAGACCGGATTTCTAGAGAAAGGTTTGATGGGCGTATTGAGAACGCGTATGACGACGACCCGCGCGCAGTAAGAGGAAAAGGGTTTTGTCAAAGGCCGTCTCGTCGTAATACAAAGTATACACGTATATATATATGTATGTATAATATATCTTAGTGAATTATATTCGTAAACGTTTTCGTTACACACACACACACACATACGGTTGACTAATGGAGCCTTTGAACGGACGTCCGCGCACAACAGGCAGCGGTACAGACGTATAAAACATCGCCGTTTTCTCCACCTCTAATACGGTTTAACAAATATAATAATATTACACGACGGTCGTCCAACGCCAATTATTTGTCTTACACGCGTCGTTAATATAGTGGTACACACACACATATCGTATGTCGGTCGGCCGGTTTTGCGCGGACCGTAAAAAAACACGAAACGCGGTATAAACGTGTGCGACGTGTAACATCTAATTTATTAGCGCCGCGGTCCACGTAAGAAGAACACGGGGTATTGATAATAATATTGATAATACGCGCGTTCGACGATAAATCCGAAACTTATAACGACGTATCATTACCGTATTTAAACTAACCGCGACCGTTTAAAGCGACCGAACAGCGCTCGACAGTGCTCGAAAGTCGTCTGCTTATTACCGCCGAAGTTCGTCCGGTTCAAAAACCCGATACGACTGCTTGTTAGAAAGTTATTTGTCGGTTTCTTTTTTCTTTTTCGTTTTTCATCTGCCGACTTAGTTCGTCCCGAAGTATTACACACGCGTCTCTTACCCACGAAATTGATACCGTCTACTGTACGCGCACGCGCGTTGTTTACAAAGGTTAAATGCTAGTACGCGAATTTCGTTGTTTACGGGTTTTCGTAATTTTCAATTAAATTCGGTATGTAAAATCCAATTATATTGCATGGTAAGAGCCATCCGGTCGGATAAATGTGTACCTTAAAGGGAATTTTTCGCAAACGGATTTTTTTCTTTTTTCCCCCGCTGTAAACGTGCGGACGGTTAACAACAATAATAATAATAAAACGAGGTAAATTTATCGCCGGTAAAGTTTTCTTTTTTTTTTTTTAATCTTTAAACGAAAATGTAAAAAGTTATGTAGTTTCGTATACGAAATTAAAGAATAACCGAATATAGATTTATATACGCGTTGTAGTAATTTTTGTTATATAATAATGTCTACTACGACTGCCAGTGAATATTTTAATAACTTATTAATATTCTAACGTCGTGATTATATACGTATGGGTTTATTTTTCATTTAAAATTTAATCGATTTCTTTTACGCCTGTAACATTGAGATTTCAAACAACAAACTACCTCACCTCAAATTAAATACACGTATATTATTTATCAAAGACATATTTTGAAGCACGTCTTGTTCAAACTTCGGAGTTCTAATTGGCCACTCCGCGAAACTTTTGAGAGTTACTTAATAAGACGTAAAATTCTCAATTAACGAAATTACCGTACTCTATTTGATTGTAAAATTAAATCGCCGTTTTTAATCGACCGTGCAACGCGCAACGTGGTGCGTGTGTAACAACGCACGCACGCACGGCACCTTAACGCCTTAACGCAACGGATTCGTCGGGAAGCGTAACAACAACAAACACAAGTCCGTTTCCACGTTCTCTCTCCGGCGACCACGTACGAGAAACGATCCGGGACAGATGGTCCGTTTGAACGTAATCGGAATCTGCGACCGTACGGGATCGGTGTAAAACACAAAACCGTCGAAATCGAATTGAACCCGATTTCGTTTTTCGAGCGCAAACAGAGTGCGTTTGCGTTCCGAACGATTTCCGAAACACCGGAGCCCGGGGCGAAGAAGCGGACGACACGACGAGACGATTGAAGACGTGTACGACGATTACACTTAACTCGTATACCTGCGTTCAACGCGTTCCGGCGGAATCACGAATATGGTATTTAGTAAAAAAAAAATATTCGTCGCCGTAGTTTTCAACCGTTTGTTTGTCTTTTGTCAAACTCGAAATCGAGCCATGAACGTTAGATTTGATTTTGACCTGTTAGGCGAATAAATATCATTAGGACGCGTAAGAACGCGATATTAACACGTACTCTATGAGTAGTGCAGTCCGTTTTGATGATGCCGGTTATACAAGTCGTTTTGTTGAAAAGTTTTGTTTTTATGGTTTTTTTTGGGGGGGGTGGGGGAAGGGGGTTCTTTTAGTCGCCAAGCGATAATAATTGTTTTATGTTTTGATATAAATTTTTAATTACTCTCGCATTGTTATATTATTTAAATTAAGGGTTTTCGTTGAACCGTCGGAGTTTTGAATAATCGTCATTGTAATTAGAAAAGGACGTGCAATCATTATTATACGGTTTTAAAATACGCCGCAATTGCAAATAGTAGTATAATTTGGCCATAAAAAAAATTTCACCCGCGGCTACGCGATTTGCGGCGACCGTGACGCCGAGAAAAACTCGCGACCAAACGGTTTCTAAATATACGCGTATGACGTGTACACGAGAGCGGGCGAGAAGTTAATAAGAACGGTTTTTTTGTTTTACATGGCTTTGGTTCGTATATTTTTAATTTCGTACACCGACAAGTCATCGATTCGATTACAAACGAAGAGTTAATATTCGGACGGACGTAAATTACAGCAGAAGTAAGTCGAGATGAGATTTGTGTGAACAATATCGTAATTATTATTTTTTTTTGTTTGACCGACGAAAGCGGTGTCGTTGTTTTTGTTTTTTTCTAAATCCGCTTAAACTCGACTTTGTATGCAAAAAACCGACTAGTCGATTCGATAAGTACACGTCGAAAACGTTTGCGGTACGGGATACGTTCCGACAATATAACAATAACACAACACGGTGTATCGCATACGGTTGTTGGGCGTCATCGTCGCCGCGGGGGTACATTAAAAAAAAAAAAAGTCCTTTTTCGACACGTGACTTTATTTATACGGAAGAGATTCGGTTCGTACGCCGTCGAACAGTATATCCGTTTTTCACGCAAGACGGACGCGTTTGATCTCAACCAAGGCCGTAGGCAAGAACACATTTTCCGGAGGGGGGGTTTAAAACCGAATCGTATATTTTCAACTACTACATTTAAATACCGAAATTGTGTACGATAACGTTGTGTCTAAATGCGGATGTTAACATGTGGCCTGTAAATAGTGTGTCTCCGTCTTAAAAATTTAGTTTAACACACTCGATTTATTATAACCATTAAAAATATTCGGATGAGAGGGGGGTTGACTTGATTGGTCGTTTTTGCGGTTAGGTCGGTCGTGTCCAAAACCGAAACGAGCGCGTCCTAACCACTAGTGAAAATGTCATCGCGTACGCGCCTTCGGGTTCGTAATGGTCGGCATTGATTCCCGTGAACCTGATGATGATTGTGGCGCCGGGTAACGAAACACGGTGACCGTAATCAATCCGGTTTGGAGCGCGACATGTTACCGCGGAAAGACTTCGGCGACCGAGTTCGACGAGCGGGTGCCGTTCCGATTGTTTACGAGGAACAGTCGACTGCGTCCGGTCGGCGCGGAAACGAGACGCTGGGTTTCGATGTGTTCGCTGTGCAGAACTCGCGTCGTTCGCGCGCGAAACGGCATCCGAACAACAGGCACGATAATATCCGGCGCACGTTCAAACAGTCTGAAACGTTTCAAACGCGGCGCTCACGTGTACTTAGAACGCGAAGCCAGTATGCCGCCGATGTGATTAACTTGTGTTTTGAAGTGCGCGGTCTACTAAACACGAGGGGGGGGGGGAGGTAGGAGACTTGAAACGATCCGGCGAAATGTTTTCACGGACCGAAATAGCGTTTGATGAACGCCATTTCTGCAAATACCCCATGGGTCTCGTTTCAAATCTTTCGATTGTTATTATCTGCAATCGTGTTAGCCGAAAATCAATAAATATATATATGTGTGTGTGTGTGTGTGGATACGTAAATCGGTACGCCGCAGACATCGATCGGCCACGTATACGTTTACATGATATTGTTTTGAAGTACAGACGAAACGCTCGCCTCTATACGCCGAACCACGCGGAACGTTTAAGATGCGCTTCGTATATATAAAACCGTGATTAAATCCTGTCGCTCGAACTAATTTCGACGCCGACGGTAACAATAACGAAATCACGCTGTTCGCACGGTATGGGTTACGTTGTTACTAGGACTTGGATTTTTTAATCGTTAAAAAAAAAATCATTTGTTTAATTTAAGCATTAAAAAAAAAAGCATAAAAAACGCAATAATTACCGTATGCGTGTTCGGTTAAACTGTTATCCGCGTTACAACGCAGTCGATCGGGTGCTAATCAAATAATAATAAACGTGATTACGATCGACGTTGTCTGGTCATAAAACTCAGACGAGTTGAAGAACGGCGTTCGGCTCGTGTGAATGTTCTGCGCGAACCAAGATAATAACGTCTCGCGGAATACGATACTTCGGTTTCGTCGGCCGTTCGCACGCGTATTTCCCACGTGACCATGGTGCGGCGCGACGCCCTCGCGAACAAAAAACGCACACGCGCGCATTTAGGGTGGAAAATAAAATAAAATAATAAAAAAGTCGTTCGCCACCAAAAAAAAAAAAAACCCGATCCCCCCAGTCGTTGCGACGGACCTAACCAAAAATCGGCCGAACGGCTACGGCGTCGTTCTCCAGAGGACGTCTTGGACGCGCGCGGCTCCCGGCCCGTCCACACGGGTCGTGCTCAAAACGACTATCCCGTCGCGTCCGGGTCGTAACGAGAAGATTTATACCTTATGATGCGCCCTCCGATGTCCTCGGCCGACGCCCCTAGTGCGTTTCTTCGATGAAACCGATTGTACGCTTCAAACGTTGTTCCGAATCCGAATCCTATTGTGATGTTTTGATGGTTTGGCGTACAGATACGCGTTCTAGTTTCCCGTTGTTGTTTCAATTTGTTTTGGCCGTTTAATTGTCGAAAACAAAACGCAACACGGCCGTCGGTTTTGCTCGACTCTTCGTCGGCAACGCTTGTTCGTGTCCGATTTCCGTTTCGACATTTGTCCGCGCGAATCCCGATTTCTCGCGCCGATATGATATTTGCATTAATCGTCGTGTCGGTGCGATCGAGGAGCGCGCGCGACGCGATCTGGCGCTGGATCGGACGAGGACGGTCCAACTCTCGAAAATCATCATCAGGATAATCGACGGCGTTTCGTCTGCTCTCGCTCGCCCCGGAATCGTAGTGTCCGTAGCGCAACCGAGATCGTCCTCGGTCGGTCTGTTCGTTTGTTGTGTTCGTTCTTGTAAACGTGTCCGAGTGCGAGAACCACTTGGATCGGTATAATCACCGATCTGTTTCTCTCAGATCACGCGTCTATTACTTAACCCGTCCCCGGGACGAGACGGCGATTTTTTTTCTGTCCGAGTGAAACTTCTTTACGAAAAGACTTTTGCGCCGACGTTTCCGTACGGGCCGTTGAAATCAAACGTGGTCGACCGGGTCACTCGACAAACGCGTCGAGTCACGGCGTCGGCGACCCCGAAAGAGGGTTTCGCGTAGGACGCCGTTTGGCACTCGGTCGGACAGTAGACAGTGAACAGCAGACACACCACTGCTCTCGGGAGCTCTCGACCCGCGCGAACGGACAACGAAAAAATGTCTCGACCCCGTATCCAACACGTGTGCTTGAAATCGACGGTTCCGGATGAAAAACGCGAAAAGTCCTTTGAACGTTTGTTGCGGACCGCGCGTATGTATTTTGCGTCGGTGTTGCTGCTGCTGCTGCTGCTGCTCTCTATGTCGTCTCGGGAATACGGCCCGAGCCGCGTCAACGTCGAGACTTAGGGTGACCGCACACTGGTAAAGCAAAATCGACTGAAGAAATTCAAGTCATATTTAGTCGTTTTGCTTTTAGTCATAACAAAGCATTGTTATCGCACATCAGATAGAAACATAATTGGTCAGATCAAAGTAAATCAAGTAGTCGTCAAAATGTCGTCCGACGAAGAGGACGTTGCCATTCCTATCTTATGGTTTCTTTTAAGAGAAATTGAACAAGAAGAAAATAAAAAAAAACAACCTTATACTTAAATAATAATATAAATCTAATATAAGACACCATACTACTTAAAAATAACAACGAAATATCAAATAAATGTTTTTCAATTCAAAATTACGTATTTCAGCACTTGTATAACATATTATAATGCATAATTTATATTGTAGACGATTAAATTTTTTAGCGTAAATAAATAATATTTGGCATGACTGAAGACAAAACTGTTTTGTTTTGACTGTGCTTTATCAGTGTGCGTGTTTTCTATAAAATATAAATGTTTTGTTTTTGATTGGTCATGATTTAAGCGACTTTAGTCGCTTTAAAGCAGTTTTGCTTTACCGGTGTGCGGTCACCCTTATACGTGTACGTTCGGACCTAACCTAACCTGTCTAAGCCGCCGTCAGAACTGGCCCGAAATGATGATTGGATTGGCGAGCTCCGGGCGACGGTGCCGAACGGTCTTTGGACGCGAGACACGAGACAGCGTCGAAAATCGAATTGGATTTTCGAGGTTGTTTTTGAAACTGTTCGCGCCCCGAACGATCTCGAAGACCTGCCGTTCGAACGCGAGTTGTCGAATAAAAAGGAAAAAACACTGTTCTTCTTTTATTTATTTTCTTTTCTTCTCCGAAACGTACATTGTGCGCGCCGTCAAATACGAATTTATTTATTCCGCCGACGAACAAAAGACGAGGGATTTCGTTATGAATTTTTACGTTTTAATTATTTACAACAAACACAAAGAATAAAAAAATATAAAACACGTTTTTACATATATATATATATATATCGCGCGCGAACAGGTACACGGTACACATATTTATCATCGCACAAAGAGAGACAATACTATTATATTCCTTTTGAGAAACGTAATTTTAATTCTTCTCCGCTTCTGTCGTCGGACAACATTTAATAAAGCGGGTGAAAGAATACACGTCGCGTCGTCAAATAATAATATTTTAAGATTTCTCATTATCGGACGGGTTCTTTTTGTTTGTTTTAATATCCTCTCCGGTACAATAATTACAAATTACGCTCGAACGCACGCGATTCGGCGACTTAATATTCGATCGCGATTCCCTAACCCCCCGGGCCGTTCGTACGCGTGGCGGCCCACACGCTCGTGCTGTTGTTCGGACGCGTCGTCGTCGATTGTTTTTTTTGTCGGTCCCGGTCGCCGGCGATTCAGAGTACACGTCGTTTTATAACCGATTGTGTGGCGCTGCGCATGACGACGATAAGAGAAACGTCCGATTACGAAACGGTTCGGCGGGCGAACCACGATTCGTTCGCGACCGTATCGGATTTCCGTGCCGGCCGCGTCACGGTTATCGGCGTGCCCACGAAATCCCGTCGGTCGGACGGGCCGTGGAATAGTTTCGCGAGAAGTTCCGGACGGGTAACGGCGCCGGACGGTGCGGAAGGAGGCTTAACGCGAAGACTTTATACGGTTGTTACAGTCCCTACACGACTTCCCCGCCCGCCCGTCGGCACGTACCCGGTGGCGCTGCCCTTCGCACGCCCAAACTTTGAAGTTGATTAATTTGGTCGGGGTCGTCACGAACAGTTAGGTTAGTTGTATCGCCGCCGCCGTATATATAACACGCTGTTGTGAACGAGGCGCGTGTCGATCGTGGGCTCCGGATACAGAAAAAGCCACGAAACCACTTACCGGGCGCACGCGGTATCGACCGCTGCGCGCCGTGTTAGACGACGAACGTGCCGTGTCGACCTGACCCGACCTAACCTAACCGCGCGCGGACAAACGTTTGTACAATCGATCCGGACGCGTGCCCGACAAGTCGGCGGTTAGCGCGACACAACACGCCCCATTTAATCGCCGCGGCTTAGGGTTCCCCGCCGCCAGACCGCTTTTGCCGTGTACGAGCTTACTGGCGTAGCGATATATTTTTCGGTTCTCGTCCCTTATGCGGAGCCAACCGGACCTCTGCCCGCGTCGCTTTTCGACGGGAACCGTTCGCCGCCGTTGTTTTGATCGTTTGTTACGGTTTTTTTTTTAATGTCTTTTCGCAGAGAGCGTGGTGAACTACGTGGCGCCCAGAGCCGACACGGAGTTCGAAGACGTCAGCTACGACGGAGACCTGGGACGGTCGCTCATGACGGGCGGGCTGGGCATGCTCACGGACAGCTTGTACGGCGCCGACGATTTCTTGCAGTTCGACTTGCAATTCCACAAGCCTCTCAGTGAGTGTTGCGGCGTGTATATTCGTACACGGACGTTTTGTTCGAGCGTTCAAGATTTTTTTTTAAAATATTTTTTTATCGTCGTTATCGAATCGTTTAGTAATCTGGTGCAACTCGTATATCGTTGTTCCGATAACAAAATCGAATATTTTTATTTATACTTATTTTTATTTTATTTTATACGTTATCGTAACGTCAAGTCGCTCATCGTTCGTGTCGATCGCGTTAGTCTAAGGACACGTAAAAAACAGAGTTCTTCGTTCAACTCGTTTTCATATACCGCGACCGACTGGGGAACTAAACCCGACACGCGAAACCGACGTATAATTTGTAACCGTTTTAATTATTTGTTGGTTTTTTTTTTTTTATCGACGCTACGTTCATCGAAAGCTCAAAACGTGAAAAACAATTAAACTCCATATTAAAATAGGAAAATTAACGGCGCGCGCGAATGGAAATACGATTTTCACTGTATGTCTCTTATGTTCGTTATGTCGATAACAAAAAAAAAAAAAAACCACTCGTCGCGCAAATATAAAAAATCTGTTTCTTTTTCGTTTCGTCCCTCTTCGTCTTGATCGTTTGAAAACGCTCTCCGGACTAGCCGATAGTAATCGCACTGCACGACGATCTAACGTCGTCGTTGTTGTTGTTGTTGTAGGCAAGAGATGGGTCGGCTGGTCGAACGATTCCATCGGCAATAAGTTGGACTTGGTGTTCGAGTTCAACGGGTTCCGCATGTTCAGAGAAGTGAAAATACACACCAGCCACATACCGACCAGAGACGTAAAGGTAAGTGCGGAATTCTCCGCGATGGTCGTTTTCTCGAACGCTCGACGTAAGACCGAGTCCGGCCGTAACAGTCGACTTGCCGAACGAATGTGAAAAACAAAAGACAAAACACCAAAGACCATCCCCGGAACACGCCCTCAGGACGATAACGTGTCCGCGCCGATTAACCGCCGGGCAGCGCGAGTGTGTAGAGCAGTACGGCCGTCCGTATTGTTTCGCGCTTTGTTTTTTAAGCCGTCGTAGTGGCGGCGGGCAATGATCGTCCGACCTGACCTAACTCGATGCCGTTCGACGGACGGCGTGGCGCGATCTTAGCGTTGCGGTGCGTGTCCGGCGATTCGTATCGAAAAACGTTCCGACGATCCACGGATCGATTCGATAATTACGGCGTGTTGGATCGCCGCCCTAACCTGCACACGCGCAAGGTTAGGTTAGGTCTGGCCGTCGTCGATGACGCGCTTGCCGCGCACTCAGGCGGGCCGCACGCTAGATAAATGTGTAACTTTTTACGTGCAGTTCGTTTCGGAAACTTGTTTCGCTGGCACGTTTGAAGAACCCTAGACAATGAAACTATAGATTGGTTTTCGAAACGTCGTCTGAAGAGGATGACGCGATTTCGATCTGGACAACAGAAATTTTTGAAACATTTTATATCTGTACGTTTTAGTACAATATAATTGATCAATTATCATCCTATTACATGTTTTTAGAAAAAAAAAATGATTAACGCACACGAGTCCGCGTTAAGTGAGACATTTTATGTCTTATGTGTGAAAATTTTTTTTCAAATTCAAATTTAAATTTTTTCAAAACCGAAACAATGGTTGCCATGAAAACAAACCATAAGGGAGATTTAGGTTTTTTTTTCTGTAACGCTTTTTCGTGACGGTTTTTTATTTTAATGTGCCAAAGTAAAGACATAAAACGTCAAAAAAAAAACGCCCGATAATACAGGTCATTGGTATTGAATTACATAGCGATACGGATGAATTTTAAAAACGTTTTGGCGCACGGGCAAAGGTAACTTAGTCGTTTTCTTCGTTGACTAAAGTACTGTAAAGTATAGTTTTTAATTTTCAAATGTGTGACGCGCCAAACGAACACTTTTAAAAATATTACTTCAACTCGGTGACGACGAAAAACGCGAAAAACAAATAAGTGATTTTTTTTTATAATAAAAAATAATATACCGAATAAACAAATGTATAACATTACTCAGTAAGACTGGCGTTGCCGCGCCAAACCGTTCACGAAACCGAAACAATGAAAATGGCCACGATGACGAGTTTCGTGTGATGGATTTCGAAAAATAAAAGTAGTTTCTCGAAACTCTGGTGTGTTTTTGTTTTCGCGGTTTTCCTTGTCAATACTGCCAAACGGTTTCACGTAATTATAGTTTCGCGTCGCAAGTTTCGTGTTTATGATTTCTCTGGCGAGCGGCTCGCTTTGTAGACGACACTTTTCTCGTTCCGTTTCTTCATCTGTTTTTCACTCGAAACGAGCTTTTACGCACGGCAACCCGATCGACTCGAACTACGTTGTGTCCGCGGTCTGGTCGTCGAGACTCGTCAAACGCTGTAGTGAAGCTCGCGTGATCCAACACGTTGAGTCGCCATTGACGGAACGCGACCGCGAACGGACGATATTTGCACGCGGAGAATGTGATTTGATATCGCCGTTAACGTTTAACACCGAACGGTCAATTGGTTATTGAAAACGACGAGGATAACGCCAACGGTTTGACCATTAGAAAATGATCTCGAGTCCTTCTCACTTGTTACTTTTAAATTATTGTTTCGACGTACTTAACACGGCCCGGCCGAAAGACCGGATCCATAAAAAAACACGATTTACCGTCTTTCCTGTGTTTCTGTGTTTACACGGAGTCGAGTTCGAACGAACCCGGGGACAAGTGAATTTCCGTTCGCGGCATAATTATATCAATGACCGTAATGCACGAAACGATTTGCAGCCGAAGCGCTCAACAACCGTGACTTAATCGCGTGTGTCGCGTAAACCGATCGTAGGCGCTTCGAATTTTTCGATTTGGTCACGCGCGCGCCCGGGACGAGGACGCCCACCAGAGCAGGCACTGTTCGTTCGGACGTAAGGTACGGTCGCCATTCGAGTGGCTCGCACGCCTTCCGGACGGGCCGTGGCGAGATCCGAACTCGGGAGCGCGCGACGACGTTCAAATGCGCTCGTGTTCGGTCTCATTCTAATACAAATTGCTATACGCCCGGCAGTCGACACCGACGCGATCAAAGGACGCGAAACCCTCGTGGTCGACAAAGGGCCGTGCGTTATGATCACGTTTCCGCGCAAGACAACAGCCGCCGCAATAAAAACCTGCGCCTACCCGCATTACTACTACTGCGCGTTTGATGAAAAAACAATTTCATCGATCGAATTTTGAAACGACAAAATCAATATCGTTTTGTTTCGATTGTCGCGGTAATAACAACAACGACAGCGCCGTTACAAAAGTACCGTCTGAGATTTATGTTGCCTCGGTCCGTCTCCGAAAACTATTCCGTATTTATTATGAACGAATGTGCTTCAATTACAGCGGCATATTCACCCGGGTATCTGTATGCGCTCGTATTCGTTTTAATAAATACGTTTAACGTTTTTAGTAGTGCACTTGTCCAAATAAACATGCACGCCGAAGAAACGCCTTTTTTATTTGCGTTTTTCGGTTGTATTTTCGACATAGTAAACGACAAACGAACTACGGACGACTACGATATAATACTCTACGAAATTTACAAAAAAAAACGTACGTATTCAATATGTATCACGGTCGAGTATTTTAACCGCCGCGTTAGATGTCGATTAAGGTCTCAACGCGTTTGCATTTTTTCTTCATCTTCATCTTTTCCGAACCACCGGTGTTTCAAACACGATTTCAATAACGATTATTCACCCGTACGAACACTTAGTCTCGCGTTACGTTATTTTGATCTCGGATTTATCCCACCGACCACTTGTCTTATCGACGTGTTTGCTCATCGCCGCGATACCGAATCGTATTTGTCGGAATTTTCGAATCGTGAACGTTCGATCGTTATTGAAAAGGCCGTGGGTCGAGTATATTTTTTTCTTTATATATATATATTACTCGACGCGAAACCCGTATACGGATGGAAAATACACGCGTTTCAAAGCCATCATAATATACGTGTCGGAGACGCGAGAACTGTAAATTGCAGTTAAGTCCGCGACAACGGCGCGTACGAGCTTATTATATATATATATATAAAGATATATTCGAACGCGTATGTATTTATGACCCGATATTAAAGAAAGACAATATAACGGGCCACGTAAACCCTACGGGATCCGACGTTCGCGATACGTATGTTATTCACTATTCAATTTAGTAAATGGAACACCTCGGTCGTCGTCGTATTTTTTTTCTTCTCTTCCTTTACTCCCCCCCATCGGTAACTCCCGGCGAATCCCTCTCATATAATTTATATGTGCGCGTATTCGTGTACAGCGTGCATGCCTTCGGGACCGTGGTTAATATTTCAACGGAGTTTTTTCGACGGATGTTACTCGCGTATCGAAATCATTTATTTATTTGCGTTCATCGTTGCCGTAAGTAATAACACTCGACAGAGGAAATATATTATCCGCGTCGTGTAATTTATATATACACGCACACACACACACACACACATATACCGTTTAATCCCCGAGACCGAATTACGCGTTAATGAATAATGTATGAATTCGGTGGAAATTGATATTTTTATACGCTGGCGTTCAACTGGCGGAACGTGATCGATTCTCGACATCTGCGCCCGTCCGTTCGGTTTTTAAGAGAATCGACACGAGTACACGATAATACGCCGCGAACGGTTTTAAATCGGACGTAAAAAACTTGAAAAAAAATTAAATAACGTTTATAACACGTCACGGCCGAACACGCGCAAAGTAAGAAAACCGTAACCTGACGTATTATATTCGTCTGATGACGATAAAACCCTCCGTGGCTAACGATCGAACGGCGGAGGAGGGGGGGGGGAGGCACACGTCCTGCTGGTTTTTCGAAAAGATATTTCGCAACACGGCGACTTTAAATCGTCCGAACTCCGACGCCTAAGCGCGCCGTCGGTTCTCCAATCGAATGGGTTGCCACGACTTTGTTTTATTTCACTTGTCCGTGAACACGTTTTCTACACTTAACCACATAGCCGCCGTTCGTGTTGTGACGCATCGTCGTCGTCGCACGGGAAACCGTCGGCGTCTCCGTGTCCGGGCGGGGTCCGTACCGGGAGACGACGAAAACGCGGTCGTCAAAAGGCGCGCGCGCGATTGTTTCACTTTTATTTGTTCGCGTCGGTTTAACGCCGTTCCGGCCTTCCAGGTGTTTAGCATGGCGTTGATTTACGTCAGCTTGGACGGGGACAAATGGCAAGAATGGCCGATAAAGCTGAGCACAAAGTCGGAGGCCATTAAGGACACCGCGGTAAACATCACCATCAATCTGAAGAGCCGAGTGGGACGGTACATCAAGATATGTCTCTATTTCTCCGCTCGATGGATACTCATCAGCGAGATCTCGTTCGAGTCCGGTAAGTAATATTCGAGACGCGCTCGCGGCGATATCCGTAATAAATCCTCACGGTATCTCGCCGAGTCGTTTTAGGCCCGACCGTTCCGATTCGCCCGCGGAGCGCAGTGGTTTTTTTTAAACGGCAAAGCGACAAAGGAAACGCGCGCGTGCGTACGGCCGAACACGATAACGTATTTATTTATTTTTTTTGCCCGTCGTCGTCCGCCCGCGCAGTCGAATTCGCGAACTCGCATCGTTCGCCGCAGCCGACCTGAAACGGATTTACACGTACTCGACGAGAAACGCGGTTTTAGACGTCCGTCATTGACTCCGGAACGTTCGTCTCGTGCGCGTATAAAAACATTACAGGACGCGCGACATTCGACGATGACGGTGCTAATAATAATAATAATAAATAAAAATTCGGTAGGATTTTAAATTTCCGGCCGGCCGCTATCGGTAAACGTCGAAATGATCGTCCCGTGTCACACGTCACGCGACGGCGATAACAATCCGCGTTTTTCTCCCTCGCGATAACGTCGCCGGGATGTGCACCGCCGTTTCACTATTATCGTTTGCCGTATCCGACGACGTTCCCGTCGCATCCGTCGTCCGCCGAGATCGAAACGAAAAATAAATCGCCTAACATTCCTTTACGCCGCGACCGCGTGTCGGCAATTTTTTTCCATCCGACCGCCCGGCGAGAACAGAGACATTCTGCGACGGCCGTCCGAGAGCTGGTGGTTTCGTGTAGCTCCGAAGGAATCCGACTTCAAAGGATTCCGCGGGATCGGTGCACGTCGACCGACTTGAAAATTGTAATCCACGCCGTGGCCGTCTGTCGGCGGAAACATCTGTTACGCGTTACCCGTTATCTATTCACGTGCACGCCCTGCCGTCGGAATCGTATCGTTCCCAAGTTTCCCGGATTCGGGAAAACGAATAAACTCGTCAGCCTCTTTTCTATGTCGTTTCGGACTGTCGAATATTCGAGGGGATATGCGTTTAAATCCACTGCCGCCACAATTTAGGTTAAACGAAAAAAAAAAACCCCCCGTGAACGTCTGTCGTTCGAACGACGACGTCGGTTGTGGTTCAGATTTTATACGTCGCCGTTTTTGATGATTGATGCGTGCGCGTCAGGCATATCCGAACATCGGGGTTTTTTTTTCGTTTTGTTTAGATTTTGTTCGGAGTGACGTAGCGCGTGCAATGCGTATATGTTCGCTTGTGCCGATCACAGTCCTCTGAAAACTGGCTGAAACCGTTCCGACGACCGTGGTGGACTTTGTGAGATTCGATTTATTTGGTTCTTCCATTCCTTCCGCGGCCGACGGCACAAACAAATGTGACTAACATCGCGGTTTATGGTCCGTGTCATCGGGCGCCTGCATTTTTCTTTTTCGTTTTTGTTTTCCGTATCCCGTGGGTGCACGGCGTTAACGTGTTCTCTGGCCTGACCTAACAGAGCTCTCCGACGATGGAGAAACGTATTTAACGGCGTCGTGAAAACAGACCTTGGGTTTACCGTCGATGACGTTGGCGGACGCGTGTTAGGTTAGGCCGTTCGGCAAACATTTCGCTCGGCGTCCGTTTTACACGTCCCTCGCGTTCTCGCCACGCGCTCGTACCCCGCGAACGTCGTCAATTAACCCGACGTCCGTTTAAGTCCAACGCCCGCGTCGACCGGAAACTTTTTTTCTCCGTTATTATCATCATCATCATTATTATTATCGTTATTATTATTATTATTATTTCGTTTAATCCGCGCGACGGGGCTCGAAATTTATGCCTCGGCGGGGACCAGGTGTGCGTTTCGCGTGCGCAAATAAACTCGGGCGCTTTTAAGCCGCCCGGGGTAATGAGCGCGTTCCATTAGAAATTCTCTCGTCGGTGCCGGACGACAACGCGAACCGGGCGCGTTTGGTTTTATTTATTCCCGTGTTTGCAAACAACCGGTCGTTTGATTTGATTTTCCGTTCGCGCAGAACTGGTGGCGGCCAACATCACCGAGAGACTGCTGTCGCAGTTTTACATGCAGAAGGAGACCGGCTACGAACTCCGTCAGAGCGGCGACACGACGCACGCGAGGAAAGAAGTCACCACCGGTATGATCCGAATCCGTCACGTTGTCGTAATGCGTTATTTCGCAAGCTCTTCTTTCGTGATCCCGTAACGAATTTCAGACTATACGAACCGAAAACGCGAAAACAGTTTACCGTCTGTCGACTTCGAGTCGATCGTAAAGCACCGCGTGAAATACACGGTAGTTCCCGTCGTTATTTAAACTGGGTTTCCGTCGTCAAAGAAACGACTTTTTCCGTCACGTTGTATCGCGTCGTGTTTCAAAGGAAATGTTTCTCCGTAAACCTCACACGTTTTTCACGAACGCCGATCAGGCTATCGGCGCGTCGCGGGATTTCCGATCCGTCCGTCCGTCCGTTTTAATTTCTCCCGACGAGTCGAAGGTTTAAGTTGAGCGAGATGAAACCGCGGTGGACTACTTGATATTTTCTCCGCCGCACGGAAAAACAACGAATCACACGTATGTGCGTATGGGTGGGCAACGACGACGAACATTCTTCTTTGCCGTTTTTGGCGGGCGAAAGCAATACAACACGACGGGAAAAGTACGAAACGCAATGTTTCGCGGTCGACGTGCTCTCAATGCAGGGCCGGGGCGTAACGCATTTTTCGTATTTTTTTTTTTCGTGAAACATTACAATACGAATACGAGTGAGTCCCGACGCTTTTCCGAAACAATAACGAAAAAGTGAAATCTCGGTCACGAGTACACACACGTAAATTACACTCTTACGCGACGAGGAAGATTTCGGGTGTTTCTGTTTGTATTAGTCACGTCGGCGCGATTCGAACGACGTCGTTGCCTTTCGATCGTCTATTTCGTTTCAAATATTCATTCACCGAAACGTAACTGCTTGAAAAAACTCGCGTCCGGGCTACAGATCGGAAACCCCGGGTAAACAAATATAAAGCGATGAAAGCGCATGCGAAACGGGGAGAAAAAAATCGCGCGCGTGCTGAACGAAAACCCGGCGACGGCCGTTTCCGCGTTTTCAGGACCGAGCCCGGGCAACAGCACGCAGACGTACGTGGGCCTGGTGACCGGCGCGCTGGCCGTCACCGTGTTGCTGGTGGCCGGCGTGGCGGTCGGGCTGGCGCTGAAACGCGGCCGGCGTAAGGTGGCCCTGTTGCAGTTCAAGCAGGCCGCGCTCGGCGCGCCCAAACGGCAGTCGATCGACATGAAACGCCTGAACGGGTCCGCCGCGGTCGGCTCGTCGTCGCTGTACGGCCGGTCCGGCACGACGGTCGGCGCGGGCGCGGGCATGACGGGCATGACGGGCATGACGGGCATGACGGGCGGCGTCGGGTGCGGCGCGGCCGGCGGCTGCGACGTCGGCCACGAGTCCGAGGACAGCGACAACTCGTCCGTGTACCACGAGCCGTACAAACGGCTGCCGTCCGTCAAGAACCACGAGTACGCGCCCACCACGTTCCTGTTCAAGAAGGACGTGTCCGCGCTGACCACCAGCAAGAGCAGCGAGTACACCGGTGAGCAGTTTTGACGACGTTGTTTCTTCCCCGAGCGGACGCTCGCTCGTAGAGGACAAGATTTTGCGCGCGTCGTCACGGTCGGCCCGTCACGACACTATTTCTCGACGTCGGTTGACCCACGTTTTTCTATGCTTAACTCTTCGCGGGCTGTCCCGAGCCACCCGTCTCGGAGCGTCCGGCGACTTCCGTTTCAATTTTCATTCGGATACAATGCACTCGGCGGCGCATTCGACTCGCGACGCGTTCGCGCGTTTTCAACGACCGAAACGAACCCAAAAAAAAAAACCGTGTCCCGTTTTTTCGCGTTTAGACTTCACGAGCGTCGGCAGTTTCGGACAGGACGAGGTGAAATACTCGTCGCCGTCCATGTACACGCTGAACCCGCCGCCACCGCCCAGCACCAGACCGCCGCCGTTGTCGCAGTCCGAACAGCTGAACAAATCGCTGCCGGCCAATCTGCACAGCTACTACGCGGCCATCGACATCGTCAAAGTGAGTGCGCGAGTACCGTCCCCGTGGTGCACGTTTTTCTCACGGTTCTCGTTTGTTTGAACGGCACAGACGACGGAGCGCAAGGAGCAGCACTTCACTCCGGGCAAGTTCACGTGCGTGAAGCTGCCGGACGACAGACAGGACGAGTGCGGCCAGACGTCGCTGTACGAGATATCCCGTAACCGGCTGCGCGTGATCGAAAAACTGGGCGAAGGCAATTTCGGAATGGTGAGCTATTGTTATCATCGTCCCGTCCTCCCGCCGTCCGTGGCCCGTTACCGGCGGGGAAACGCGCGGAACGTGATTGGAATGTGCGATGATATTTAATAAACGACTGTCAATTCCATGTGTCTGTCTGTGTGTGTGTGTATATAGATCCACTTATGCGAAACGGACGGGATACCCGAGTACAACAATGCCACGTCGACGTTCCACAAAAGACAAGTGATCGTCAAATCGCTTCGGCGCGGCTGCGGCGAACAAAACAAGTACGTACACCACGCGCACGTGTGTATCGCGCCGCAACAATTTTCGTTCCTCTGGTCCGCCGCTTCTTTTTCTCGGGGGTAGGAGGTTTTTTTCTCGTTTTGTGTTCGATCCGTCGTCTACGGGACGCGGCTGACAAACGAAAATCGATTTTCCGCCTTAAACACGCGCCCGCCTCGAAGACGACGTGTTCTATTTACAAATTCTTAAAATAAAAAAACCTCCTTCCCGTTATTTTCACGTGCCGTTCGCCCGCCACGCCACACGAGTTCGCCGACGTAACGACGATTATTTTCGGATGTAAATCGTGATACGCGGACGGGACGGAAACGATGTAATGATATACGACGTTCCGCGTGTGTTTGTGACCGTGCAGACAGGAGGTGATCCGGGAGACCAAGTGCCTGTACGCAGTGCGCGATCCCAACTTGGCGCGGATCGTGGGCGTCTGCAGCCCGGACGAACCCCTGTGCGTCGTACAGGAGTATTGCGAGTTCGGCGACCTGCCGCGTTTCCTCAAGCTGCAGACCGCCGGGACCGCGGAAGCCCGTCCGACCATCAAGTACGTTCCGGCCGGTTTTGCGTTCGCGTCCCCGTACGCCGCGCGGTCCGATGATAATCACACGTTAACCATCACCAGTTACGGTTGCTTGCTGTACTTCGCCACGCAGATCGCGTCGGGCATGAAGCACTTGGAGAACAAGGGGATCGTCCACAGGGACTTGGCCGCGAGGAACTGTCTGGTGGGCAAAAACTATTCGCTGAAGATATCCGACCACGCGCTGTACTGCAGCCAATACGACCCGGACTATTACGTTAGCGACACCAAGTCCAGACTGCCGATCAGATGGATGTCGTGGGAGAGCTTGCTGCTGGTAAGTCGTCGTGTTTCTTTTAGCGTTTTTTCTTCCTCCGGCTTCAACGCGCAGACTGGTCTGAAGAAAAATCGATCGTTTTGATCGTCTCCTCTTTTTCTACTCGACTCGCGCGTCCTCAGCCGTGTACCGTTCGCGTTCGAAACAAAACGCAAAAAACGTACACGGTCCCCCCCGGAGAGGAAAATATGAAGTACGGTCGGTTTTTGTTTGACAACACGTCGCCGCGTTGCAGGGCAAGTACACGTCGAAGAGCGACGTGTGGTCGTTCGCGGTCACGCTGTGGGAGATACTGATGTTCTGCAGCCACCGGCCGCTGGCGGAGCTGACCGACGAACAGGTGGTGGAGAACGCCAACCACATGTACCTGGGCAACGGCAAGCACAGGTACGCGGAACCGCCGCCCGGATGTCCGCGCGAAATGTACGAGATCATGGCCGAGTGCTGGAAACGCGGCGACGCGGACCGGCCAAAGTTCTCCGAGATACACCTGTTCCTGCAGCGCAAGAACCTCGGCTACGTTCCCGCGCTCTGATTCCTCCGTCATCCAACCTCCCCGTCCCGTCTCTATCCGTCTCTCTGCCGGTCTCCGTTCGCGTCGTCCACGTCCCTAGCCACGATTCCCGACGAAAAACACTTACACGCAACGTCTTCCGGAACCGTTAATGCCGTTTGGCGCGCGCGTCACTGCACGCGGCCCGCGCGCGCTTTTATTTTCTATTCCAAAGGGTTTTAATGTTTTTAATTACATTTGAATTTTGCGAATCTTCCGTAGCTCGTAAGTCTGTACATAGCATATTTCTTCCTGTAAATACTCTGTGACATCCGTCGTGTGCGGATCGAGCGTTCGGTGGTTCTCTAGCACGCGCCCGTTCCGGGTCCGATCCCATTCGGGGCATCCGTGTACTCGGAAGTGTTCGTCACGCACATCCGGTCCGAGCTCACTCCGATCCATAAAATATCGTCAGTGGCCGTACTCGTCTCACTTGTATATTGAAAAAACGGAACGGGCGCGTGCGATGGAAGGTAGGGACACGGGGACACCTTTTGAGACCCAACGCTCTCGCACCAACGCCGCAATTCTAAATATGTACATACACAGTATTGTTCCATATTTCGCTCATGACACGCGATTCGTGCACGGACGTATTGATTCGTCGCCCCGACGTGAACGCAAGCGGATGCGCACACGTGGTGACGAAACGAACGGACCGACCCGCGACGCGCGTTGTCTATCGACTCGGTCACCGAGTGTTACCGAGACCATCGGATCACGTACGATTGGTCTCACGGTGGTAAAACGTTATGCTGTTTCGTAAACTCACTCCAACGTCTTTCCGGATAGTAGTCGAAACGAACACGGCACGAGAGCGTATCGTGCGCCGTTCGGTTTTCAATTAATGTTTAAGCGATTTGCGTTTTTAGCTTTTTCTTGTTTTTTTTTGTCGACGACCCCCGTAATCGTTTGATGTACTAAACGTCGGCTCACGTCGGTCACCGTTACGTCGACCTACGCGTTATTGTACATATTTCTTTCCAAGAGTTTGTCAACGGAACCCCTCACCCCCCCTCCCACTAGCGTCGTTCATATATATATATTGTGTTTTGTATTTTTAATCAATAACAATTAAAATAGTTTGATATCATATGGTTTCCAAATGTATTCAGCTCGAAAGTGGATTTGCCGAGCTCGTGTAAAATGCAATAAATCGTACTTATATATATATATATACATACGTATGTACAATATTATTAATCGATTGCAAAGCGCAATTCAACGGGGGAAGTTTAATTAATAAGCGGTGCCACAACGGCCGTTTTCGTTTTGGGTATAACGAACAATCGTACGAGTGTGATCCTATACGGTTTTCTTTAAAATTCGATTTTCTCATTCTTGTTTTTGAATTTTTCGTAAGACGTGTGTGATATGTATAAATATATATATATAAATTTTTTTCATTTTTTTTTTTTTGAATTCGCATATCATAAAACAATAGTGTGTAGTGCGCGTTCGCCTCAGACCGTTCCGCGTTACGTGCGTATTCCATTCCCCGACATTAAACTCCTCGGTTTTGATTATTTACTTTTTTTTACGTACGAAAGAATTTAATTTAGGTCGCGGCCGCGTGACGAAAATTATAAAATGGCACTTTCGTAAAGGGTGGCATGAAATGGCGTGTAAATAATATTAATACTATGTTACATGGAGGGTATATAAACAATTGCCCGCGTTGCTAAGAGACAATCAATCTCTCTAAAAAAAAAAACACATTTTGTAAAAAAAAAAAATAATAATAATCGTATAATCGTGAATATTTAGAATTTTAATGGCTCGCGTTCGGGCCGAAACAATCAGATTTTTCCTTCGAGTGTCTCCGTATACAATCTGAATAACGGATTGATTACGAAAAAAAAACAACAACATATTCGTTTCTTAAACAATATCTATATATATACATTTATGTATTATGAACTTGCCACAGTATATTATTTATACGTTTACGTATCGACGAACGTTGAGCACTAATTTTAAATAGTCTTTTTGTAAAAAAAATAATAATATACATTATGTGTTTAAGTAATATTATAAATTTATATATATATTATATTATATAAACTCGAAATTTTGAATGTATTTGTATAACGTATTTTCATCGACTACATTGTTGTTTAATTATCTTTAGGAAAAACTAAATCAGTACTATTAACATATTCCTCTGTCTTTGGAAAAAATAAAAACGGAAAAAAAAAAACGTTATTTAATAAATATATGTATGTACCTTTACGGACGAGAGTTTTTGTTTCGACTGACCGAACCCGACCAGGTCCCCTATTATCATTTATCGTTACGCGATCAAATCGAAACCGATCGAGACTGACGAAACGTGAAAACGACGCCGTCCTCACAAAGAAAATCTGTATTTTCGTGTGCCGCGCAGTTGACGATTCTCGTTGAGTTGACGATTCGTCGTCGTTTCACGGGCACGCCGATCACATACGAAACGTAGAAGATCGCACGTTTTTCAAACGCGAAACCGTCGGAAAATGATTAAATCCACTTAAAATATGATGACGAAAGTGTCCGGGTCGATAGATTTTGTTTGACACGGGAAACACCTCCTTCCTCAGTAAAATCGTCGACACGGACGATTTTTCCACAATTGTTGTTGACTCGAGTTGTGATAATACGAGCGTATATAGGACTATCATAACAGTGTTTGTCGAATAAACAAACAACGAACAACACGACTTTACGACGGCCGCCGCAACATAAAATTTTACTACGCACAGTGAAATGATAAGTAAGTACGGTCGACGGAACGCGAAAACGCCGTCCTTTGTGAGGACGCGAATCGATTTGAAAGCGAAGGAAAAGAAATACACGAGCGTCCGTTGTGACGGGTTGTCGACGCCGGGGGACCTGTTGACGGTCGTCGTTACCCGTTAGGTGTTCCGACGTCGACCGAAAATAAATCGTAAGTTAACATTCGTCCCGTCAGCGTGCCGACAACGTCTAGTCGTACGGAAACGGTACGTATACATTGGACATAAATAGTTTTGAAACGTCGTGTTTTCCGGTCACCGTTCCGCCGGCGGTTACAATTCAAACGGACCTTTTTGTTACGGCGCGGAAAAATTCGATTTACAAACTAACGTACGAGTAGAGTCCAGTAAAACAACGCGTACGTTTTTTTACGCGAAAAGCCTCGAACACGGCGTCCGGACGTGTATCGTTTGCGCGCGTCGTACGAGAAAGAACAAAATCAATATTTTCCTATCCCTCGACCACAACGTCTCGCCAACAGACGCGCATAATTTTCTTAACTCTCATTCCACTCATCATTAGCGGTTTAACGGAACCGTTAGGGCTGCTCCGGACGCTGCTCGATTTCACTTAGATTCAATTGTAATTTATTCGGGGGGTTTAATGTTTTCGTTCGTATAATTTTGGTGTAAACAATCGTTCGTAAATGCGTCCCGTTTTCAAGTAATCGTAGAGCTGTGTCGTACGTAGATAGTTAGATTTATATTACGGGGGAGGGGCGAATATTTTAAAAATGAAATACTCGTCTAATAATATGTGTGCTCGCGCGTTTATTGAAATGAAATACGAGCGTAATTGAAAAAATATTCATGAAACGACGATGCCTCGTTACTGATTGCTGTTTACTATTGATTCGTGCGTATAGAATACACAAATAATTTCAGATTTTCGTTGAGTATTTTTATTAGGAATTATCCCGTCCCCAAGTGACGGAAGACACGGGCGGCACAAAAAAAATTTTTTTTCGAAAAACCACCCGCTCGGCCGCATCGATCGAAAACGCGTAATTCTGCCGAACGAACAGTACCGGAGGAAACGTTGTACAAATCAGACAATACCGTCTGACGGTTTTGATAACGAGACGGGTTTGCCGCGACGTGCCCGAACTGTCGGTCGGTTCGTCTCTCGCCGACGTCTCCGTCAATGGATGTGTGCGCGACTGTTTGCGACCGGAAACGTTAGACGGAGTGGTCACAGCGTTCGGTGGCATGAGGAATTTCCAAAAAAAAAAATCTAAAACGAGCGAGCGCAGACCCACCCGGGCAGACCGTGACGGCCGCGAAAAACGGTCGTCACGCGTCCGTTGTGCGGATTTTTTTTTTGTTGAGCGCTCGTCTTGACGGTTCGCTACTCGACTGACTCGAAATAAAATCAATCCGGTCGAACGCGGTTCGTTGACAAGTCTATACGATCGTACACACGCCGACACGCTCGCCGTGTCGATTCCCCCCCGCGGGCCTAACCCAAATCCGATACGACACGCGGCGCAACGGGATCGGTGTCGCGCCAAGTCGAAATACGAGTCGTGGCTTCGTTCAACGGTCGTAACCTTTATCACGTGGTTTCACACCCGTGTCGCGCGCGCCCGTAACAATTTCCCGCTCACAGTGTTATCCGCTATTACGTTGTACTGTAAACACACGTGCGCTCGCAACAGGTGCCGTGAAAACCAACTGGAAGGAAAACGAACGGCCCCGCGATCGCGATATCGGTTCGGCCAAAAACAACAAAAAACACCCGAAATCCGAACGAGAGTAAATACGTCGTACGCGTTTTGCTGGCACCCGCCAAACACGGCCGCCCGGTTACGTCCGTCGTTCGGTGCTCGTCCACAGACGCGGTGACGAAACTGGAACGGGGAAGGCGAGGATCGATCCCCGGGCGTAAAAAAAGCCAAATCATAACGTTTATGATACAAAAATATTATAGGAGACGGGACGAATCCTAATTCCGCCTCTCTGCGCAGACACCATTTATACGGACACTGAGTAATCCGTATTCTCGGGTTTTGACACCCGTAGTTCACACGTCGACCGATTCGCAGTCCTGGGGACCGATGTCGGAAGACAAGCGTGCACGAGCGTTGTTCGAACCGAACGGTCACGCGCGGTTACCCCGATCCCGCGGCGGGGACCGGCTCCATGTACTATGGGGTACACCCACCCTCCGGTGTCGTAACCACGCCGGTATGGCGACAGGGGCATTTTCCAAGTCTGTCTTAAGGTACGGGCCGGCGTTCTTTATACGGACGGAGGTCACCGTCAGTCGGTGACGTGTCTTGGACGCGGCGTTGGCGAAATTCCGTTCGTTGCGAAGTCGACTTGCTCGTCGTTTCGCCGCGGATCCCGTGGTGATTAATAAACGTAGTATTGACTTCGCACGTGCGAGCATTGTTTTAATCGTTTTGTCGAATCTTCTTCACGTGTTCGGTCGGGCGCGGGGCGTTTTCGGCGCGTCCGAATTTACTTAACCCGGCAACGCTAGATCGCTCTTATTTCGGCAAACGCGCGATATCGTCTCGTAGTGCCGTCGCCGTCGTTCCCTCCGAAACGTGCAGGCGAAAACTCCGCTTCGTTCGTTTATTTGCGCGTGCGCTTGTTCCAGTCGGCCGGCCGGTCGGGTTTCGCGGTAACCGGAAGTCCGCATTCTCGCGCAGAACATTTCGAAGAGGGGCCGACGGCTGAAATCCAATCGGGATCCATCGGGGCGACTTTTTTACCCGATACGCGGTGTGCGAAAAAAGGCACTGGACGTGGTACGTTATCGTGAAAAACGTACGGCGTGCTGATAAAAACAACAAACGGTTGTACACAATCGTGGCGAAAAGTACGCCGACGGTACGGAACGTTTTTCGCGAGTTTAGCTCGTATATACGAAACGAAAAATATTCTACTCGCGGCACGATGACAATGCGTTTTGAGGAAATTAATTTTGTTTTTTGTTCGTTAAAGCTCGTATTGTATTGTACCGACGTGCTGTTTTCAGTATTTTTTTTTTTGGTTTTTTTTATGTTTAGTGGGTAAATTATGAGCTTTTTTTTTTATGTGTACCGGCGTACAAAATAGTCAATATACACACATTTCGAACAACACGATTGTGTCCGCGAGTTTTTATATTATTTATAAGTAAATAATGATAACGATAATGAGTACGGTTATTTGTTCGTTACGCGGCCAAGACGCGCGCGTACCTTCGATTGGTTTTGTTGTTTTGGTTCGTCGAAACGATGGAAAAATAAATCGTGATAATATTCTCGGTTTTCTTCTTCTTCTTCTTACGAAAAATACACTGACCGGGAAGACGCGCGTGTTGGTACGGAAAGCACTAAACGCGAACCTCCTCCCCCCGTCACGTCAAACGTGGTCGCGGTAAATCGTCCGGCCCGAGGTTCGCGTGCAAACTGTTGTGTCCGGCGGGCGAAAACAATTGTCAACAGAACGAAAACGTTCGCGATGTCACGACACGGACGCGTCTCCGCCCCCGTTACGACAACCGTCTCATTTGGCGGCCAGCGGTCGCGCGATTTCAAAACGAAAAACCGTTATTATCCCGAACGAATCACGAGTTGTTGCAGGTGCCTCCTGTCCGTACACAACGCACGTGTTTATCGATTTCAGTTTCGAACCGCGCCCGAACGCATATCATTTTCTCAAGCGCGTTCCCAAATCCGAAACGCAAAAACAACGAAACAATATCGTCATTATTCGTGTTTTTCTTCTCGCCCCACCTACGACGCACGGCACTTTCGAGGTAAATACAATATATTTATTACATTTTTTTTTTATACGTATGTATTTTATTTTATTTTTTTTTTTTATGGTTATTGTTGTAAAAAAAATATTTGTTTAATGGAAACGTCGCTTTTTTTGTTTTTATGTGTGTTTCGGTGTACGTACACGCGCAGTTTAAACGACTCGCTTACGACTACTTCACATAAAATCCAACGTATAAAATGAATATTAAAAAATATACTAGACAAAATTGAATTTTATACTACCGTCTATAAACGAAATTCGAACGCTGCAGTCTCGACGAAATCGACGATATTACGAAAAAAAAAAAAAAAAAAGAGAAAAAACGAATATTGAAAATGTAATTAATGTAGAAAATTCCAGACGACGTTTTTAGTTCAGAATACTATATATTCTATATTTTTAGAACATGTGCGTAATTTGTTTTTCCAATAACGCGTTTTTTCATCTCGGAAAATACTTACTACGGGAGAGTTTAAGTGCTCCGAAAGTTTCATGCTGTCTCTTTATAGATTGGAAATATATTGAAGATAGTATCGAACATAGTTTTCAAAAAAAAAAAAATTGGGGGAAAAAAATACATTTTCTGTGAGTACGCCGTAAAACCGTTAAGTTGCCATGAAACATTTTAGTTGATTAAAAGGAGATTGTATTATGTTGGTACTTGAATGTTTAACGTTTTTTTTTTAATTCACTGGCTATATTTATGGATTGACATTTTCGCTCCCGTTCGCGTCGCATAGTTTAATAATAATTACGCGCGCGCGCGTTTGTCTGTCTGTCGGGTTTCTTTTGTCCGTTATTATTTTTTTTACTCTGTTATTCTGTACGTGTTGCCTGTAAAGTAATGAAAAAAGTGACCGAAAATTTCAATAAGAAAATGTTATATATATATATATATCACGCGTTTTTTTAATATTTTCGCTTTACAAACTCGACGACGGATTATTACGGTCCGGACAGAAACTTAATTCGTAATGTTAGAAATGAAAAACTGCCAAGTCTTGACTACGGCCGTCATAATACACGTGTTGGAGCGATAAACACTCGATGGTTTTTAACGACCGATTATAAGCTCGTACACGCATTCCACCGGAATCGGTGCCGACGACGCGAAATGTTTGTCTTCCCGTCTAACTTTCTAAGTTTGAAACCGTCAATAACGCGTAGGCAATAATTACATACGTAAACTGAAAACAAACGTCTGGAGAGTTTTATAAATCACTTCGTCTAGTTCTGTACACCGTGTCAGACTTCATTTGTTTGTTTATTTTCGTATTCATAAATTGAGTGCTTTCTCAAAAGTTATTCAACAGATTTCCATTTGGAAACGTCAACATCGGAGTTTGTTTTAAGAATTTTCTTTCCGCCAACATTTTCAAAGTAAATATCCTTCATTTTTATTTTATTTCATTTTTTATACGTAATTCTTACGTATTTGCATTATAAACACGTTTAAAAACTAAAAAGACGAACATTAATAACATTTCGCTCACGAGCGTTTCATCGCGACCCGGACCGAGAGACGTTCCCCAATCGATATCAATTCACAAAAACAACTTATTCGATTTGATTGTTCCCCCCGAATAGTTTTTGTTGCCGTCGGCCGTATGGAAAACGTATACATTTCACGACGTTGGATCGTATCACGTTCCCAAATTTCTGTTGACGGTTTTTTTTTCTTGTATTGTTTTAAGCGTGCCTCGGACGTGTGCTGCTGCCCGCGCGATCCGGACGGACAGCGTTTTCTACAGCGTCCGCACAACACGACGGTCGTCGATCGTCTTCTCCAACACACGAAACATGAATAATTATTTGGTTGTTTGTCGTTGGGGAACCCGTCGAATCGCGATTTCCAATCCGGGACCGCCAGACGCGTACAGACATGATTTTTTCCGCCGATTTTTGACGGTCGCGTACGGAGATCCGCCGGGACGGTGTAAAATATGTACGTGATTTCGATTTACTTTACTCCGAAAGCAATACGGCCAATGGACATTTGACGTGGGAAATTTGGAATTTTCGGAATTGTTTGTGTACGTTCATTCCATTACGGAAATTTCTATTTGATCGTCGTTCAATCGATTTACGACACGACGCATACACGTGAATTATTGAATTGTGTGTTGTTTAACGTTCGACCGTGTGCCGTGTACCTTCAATACGCATTTGGAATGTTTTGCTAAAACGATTTCTGGTTCGATTTTAAGGTTCTTTAAACCGAAAAATGCAATCGCCGGCGGCTGTAGTCAGCAGCCCCAAACCCTCGAAATTTTGAGAACTCCGCACGTTTTCTGCTAACTGCGAAATTTTTCAATAAGACGTACACACGTGTACACGAACGATTATGTGTAATATAACACGTTTCACTTCAATTGTTCCCGCTTTGATAGCAGAAATATCCATGTGACAAACCCTTCCTCTCCCCGCCCTCTGAATCGACAAGTTATTATTAAACTTGTATATAGAGACGTTGAGGCGTTACTAATATGACATTTTAAAATAATATAATCATTGATAAAACGTTCAGATCCGGATGAATACCATTTACTAGTGTTGATATTTTTTTCAAACCCACCACCCCCGTTACGATAACGAAGGAATGCCGCGCGCCGCGTCCTTGATGGAAATATCGATTTGCTGCGACGCGTGTGTTTATTTTCCCGGGGGACAGTGTAATTGTTTTCGCGGTGCGTTGTTCCGATTTCCTAAACCGACACTGTAATCGGTACGCGAACAAGTATTTTTATTTGTCGATTTTCTAATGGATTTCCCGACGGAAGATATAATACACACACGCACACACACCGTTGTTTATCTTCGACGGACGTCACGCGGCGCGGGAACGAGCGATGCGTTGGATCGCGTACGATGATCGCGTCGTCTAGTCCAGCGGTCGCCAACCAGTGGTCCGCGGACCACTGGTGGTCCACGGTAAAAATTTGGTGGTCCACAGAAAAATTTGATTATTTGTAATGTTGTGAGTTTATAATCGTAATATACAAAAGTAGTATATAATGTCGCTGTATGTAGATTCAGTTTACAACAAATAAGAATAAACACCTAATAATATTGTCATTATAATTGTATGTTATAAAATAAATAGACCTAATATCCAACGATGGTGGATTATTGTTGTCATTGAAGGTACGCGCGTCGTTATGTAAATAATATTTAAACGTCTAAATATAAACCTCAAATAAATAGGTATTCCTTGAATACTTTCTAATCACTAATGATTCGAATCCAGTCAACATTTTAACTTTTATTTTTATTGAAATATTTAGTCGTCCGCTGATCTACGATATCGTCGTAATATCGTGTTGTTAATGTGCGCCGTTCTTTAAGTGTATTTTATTTTTTATTTTATATACTGTAATTTTTAGAATATTTAATTTAAGTATTTTTAATTTATATTTTATATTACTTTTTTTATATTTCATTATTTTTCATAATGAGTGAAAAAAGGCAAAGTAATATTTATAATTATTTTAATACAAATAATAATAAATCTGATGGTACTCATAATAGTAAAGTTAATTTCTTTTTAACTTGGTATTTAAGACATGAGTATAAGTGGTCCGTAGAATTTAGAGTTATGGATTTAGTGGTCCGTAAGGTCCAAAAGGTTGGCGACCGCTGGTCTAGTCGCTCCCGGTGTTTCTCCAAACGAACGCGTGTTATTATTGGTATTTTTTTTTGTTTTGTTTTTTCCTTTGATTCCTTCTATTACTCGTCGAGGTTTGTTTTCAACGCCCGCGCGTCACGACGACATCGAGAAGAACCGCACGCGATTCATAAAAATCATCATCGATCCGACCGACCCGTCAGTTAGGGGCGACGCGAAAAAACAGAACGATATCTCTATATCATTACCGTCGTCCGGGCGGTCCGTCCGTGAGTACGTTGTCGTGTTCCGTGGCGCGGAACAAGACGGTTTTCCACACACCCTCCCCCGCTGACGAAACAGATAATAAGCGCGAAAAAAGAGAAACCCCGGGTAAAAGAACCCGGACGGAGATCGTTACGCGATGGCGGCGGAACGGATGCGGTGGGACCATACCGGCGGACGTCACGGGCGAAACGACGAAATAATAACGTGTTACGCGTTACCCGGAGGGTGTCCGTGTGCGCGCGCTTATAAATGCGTTGTCGGCGCTTCTGGTCCGGTGGCCCGAAGTACGGGGTGCCCCGAGGCGAACTAACCATGCACGTTATAAAACACGACACGTGTGTACATAACCTCAAATAAATATCAACGGGTCGCCGGGGCCCGCTTTGACCTCCGCCGCCGTCCGACGCGACCTGAAAGGTTACGCCAAGAACGTCAAGGGAGCATTCGTCCGCGAGGGACTGCGACGCCGACGGTTTAAAAACGGTTAGTTTTCGGTTCGAAGATCGTCGACGGCAACGGTCTCCAAAGCGTTCCGTTCCGCGGTCTCGGGACGACGGCGAAACGTGCGCCTCGCTTCGAGAACTCGACCGCGAACCCGTGCGGCGCCCGGAGTCGGAAAACGTCTCGGGCCCGCTATGTTCGTGTGATTTTTTTCGCTTTTTTCGCGAACGAAAAGTGTCGCGTGAACGGAAAGCGATGTGAAAGAGGTAACGGAAAAAATAAAAAACGACGCAGACGCCGAGGGGCGTGCGCGCGAAGTAGGGGAATTCAAGGAGAGTATTATCGACAGACGGAGAGAAGAACGTCGTAGGGGGCCAATGCATATCGTCGCGCAGAAAGGGTACTTTCGAGGTGTTGTAACGCGATTCTCAAGTCATATTAAACACGCCGTTTTTCGACGATTAAAATGTGAACAATGAAAAATGAAAACGTTTCTGTTCCGCGGCTGCTGTTAAACGTATCCTCGTGAAAGTTCACCGTGAGAACGACACGACCGCGGTATGACGATTGTCGCGTCGTTATCGTTTATCGACTCCGTTCGCCGAACAAAACGGACTAGACGCGGGTAGGTTCGAGTGCGATTGCGATGAACCGACAACGTATGATGTCATAAGGTCCGAGGCTAGTCGTGACGGGGGGGGGCGAAGAAAACGGTGGTCGAGGGCGATTACTACCCCTCCCCAACTCCCCACCAAAAACAAAAAACAAAAACCTTATTATCGACCGATCGCGAAAAAAGTAACGTCCACGCGTAAAGGTGGAAAGTAAACGCGGTCAAACGTTTCAATCGCGTCGGGGCAGGACGGGAGTCGGTCCTAAGACGGTCGTCCGTGTCGTCGGTGTCGTCCACGCAAATCCACGATAACAGGCAGGCTGTTTGTATCGTCCGGTGATCGACGTATTTTGTGTTCCGTGAACGCTCTCCGGGGGTTCATGAACCACGACGCGTTTAGACGTCGTCCCCGACGGCGGGATGTCGCGTCCGCGGCCTGGTCGAGGGCTTGCGAGCGAAACGAACGCCGCGGGCTCGGGCAATCGGAATAGAAAACTACGCGTGTCAATTAATTTTTTTTTAGTTTGTCGTCCACGTTCGACCCGGAGTGTTCGCCACGAGTCCCGTGGGCTCGGTCGCGCTCGACAACCGTTATGAACCATGTGTCTGGTCCAAACAAACGACACGCGTGTGCCTGAGGCAAAGCGATTTAAATGATTTCAAAAAGTGGTTTTCATACGTGCAAACGCTTAAATATCACGCACACACGCCGTGTGAAGTCCGAGTGTGCGGTGGCAATTCAACCGGCCCGGGGATCGACTCGAAACGAATCGAATGAACGAACGTTCGGTCGGTTGATTTCACAAGTGTTTTTAAACGTTAAACCTAACGCGTCGGAACGTTCGCCGGTACTCGCTAATACTGTCTGTCCTAATTGGACGGTGTTGCGTTTGTATAGCGCGCGCGCGGTACGACGTCAAAATTGTCGTCGTTATTAGTATTTCGAATTATAAAACATGCGCCGGCAACAAACCAAAAACTCGAATGTTTACAACGTGAAAATATTTCGTACGTAGTTAAACGCGCGCGCCAAAGAAATATTTACTTTGTGCGCGGCAACGGCAACTGCAAGGTTAGGTTATATTATATTAATTAATTTAAAATTATAATTTTACGCTCCGTTGGTCAACTGCGAACGTTTTTTTTTTTTCCGCGATGCTTACTCGGAAAGTGTGTAGGGACAGATTATTTTATTTTTTTTTGCAAACGATCGATTTTTACCACCGGCCGAATGCGTTCGGGCGATAACGTTTATATATATGTACCTGATATGTTTTACACACACACACACACTTATATATTTATATTTATGGAAATCGACGAAATAGCTCTGTGGTTAACCTTCATTATACGCTCGCTAGGACGACAATTTGACCGTTAAAATTTTTTCGTCATTTTCATTAGTTTTTTTAACTTGTTTGTTATTTAACGTTTCGAAAAAATTGATACAACATTATAAGCGCATTTAGTTTTAAAGCATTGAGTTTAAATAACATATTCATTAAATTGTTAAAATAAAATGATTTTTTGTAAAAAAAAAAAAAATACGCCCTATAATTAAACTAAATAGTTATATATCACTTTTTCGTTTACGTGAGATCGTTTATGTTTAATCTTCATCCATATCACTATCCTCGTCTTGAGATGGCTGACATGTATTGCACGTAACGGGCGTGACCAAGTGCACAATTTTTTTCCACGACCATTGCATTCTAGTCGGGTCCTGTTGTTCTTCCTTGATCCACAAATGTAGCATTATATCCCTTCTTAATGGTCGGCCGTTTCATCTCTTTCTGCACTCTCATCATCTTCCCCGAAGTCCATGTCAATCACCGAGTCACCTATAATGACCGTACTCTACGATCGCCTCTAAGTCGTAATCTGGATCGTCCGAATCGTCACGTTGCATAAAGTCACCTACGTCTTGAAAAATGGGACCTACTCCTCCGTCCTCTCTTGTCACCGGACTCGACCAGAACCCGGGCTATGTCTTCAGCACGGTATTGTACTCCCCGACCGTAATAAATAATCTATCATTAGATTTAATCACGAAAAATTTAAAAAAAAACTCGTAATTACAAAGGTAAAAAAAAAACCCCCAAGAAAGCTGACTAAAAATACAGTAAATAAGTCTTACGCGCTATCCGGAGTATAGTTAAATCATAACAAATGTTATTTGAGCAAAAAAACAAGGCAATATACACTTACGTTTCAAGTCGAGCGTTGAAAAAAAAATTCCGTTTCCGCTCGGTAGGTCGGCAAATTGGCCGTCGCGTTGACCTCACCGTGTTCGTGAATATGCCGAGTTGGCGCGTCGACCAGATTCGGTCGTTATCTGACAGAAGAGAGTATGAATAGGTTTTACACGCCACCGCCATCGCCTTATCAGCGGTCTAGTGAGAAATGTGCACAAAAAGACCCTCCCGCCACCCGTAAACTGTGTTTTACTCGGGAAAAATTCCTAATAAAAATTATGTCTACGGCGGATAAAAACATGGATGAGATCAACGATACCGGAAGATCGATCGAATGGACGATTATATTATTATATGCTCGTCGTGATGTTACAATAAACTCTTTGTACGTGATCGATGTGTTTGCGAAATCCAACAGACGACTAGATTTTGTAATGTAGACTCAACGATTATGTGTGCTTTTTATTTTTTCAAACATTCGCAATCGGTAAGCCGAATACAATGTTGCATTTAACGCGACCGTTTCGTAGTCGAGTTATTTTTGAATGTGCGATATTCGTCCTCTCTGTATCGCAATATAAATCTGGATCCGCAGCTGCGTGTGGAGTTGTTGTGTTTTCAGACGGCACAAACGACGTCCGGTCCACGCGAACGTTCTGGACCGACCGGACGACGTCGATGTATTCAAACGGTTCGACGCGGACTTAACCCACGCTACGAAAATCGGATTTTTAATTGACCGAGTCGATTCGTCTTCAAATCCTCGCCCGGTCGGTCCAACCGTCGACGTCGAGTCGACTGAACCACGTTACCGGGCTCTGTATAATTGAATTAGGGTCGCGGGACATAGACGCGCGATTCGACCAGCTGAACACGTAAAAACGTATTTTCGTTTTCCGGCACTGTTCGCCGCGGAAGTAACGGTCCGTGCGATCGGATTCTGCGTTTCGCGTCATCCGGTTGGATTTGTGCGTTCTAATTTATTTTTTCCGCTTTTTTTTACGATTTTTATACGACCAGAGCCACGCGATTCCGGCAAACTCCGCGACCGGGTTCTCATCCAATATTCTCTGATCGATTGCACGTGTATATACGCACGCGAGACGGGAGGAACGCCGTCTCGTCGCCGAAGTATAAGTGTTTTTTCGGAAAGAAAAACCAAAAACTTTCGCTCGGCGCGGGACTAAATGTTACGACGCGTACAAACGTACACGCCACACCAACGTTTCGTCGTCAAATAGACGGAATCGTGCGAATCGGGTTTTTTTCGTTTTACGATCCGGCGACGAACAAACCGCGCGGGGTTCGTGAACGTTCGTTTCGCCGGATCCGCGCCTGAGTCGAACGTTCCGTTCGTTTTTCTACGGTACGTTTAACCGTAAACAAAAAACACACGAATCGTACGGCACAACGTGACGCCGTGGGGTTTGATGTCGCAAACGCGCCCCTTACTTTTTAAACGTTTTTTATTTTTCTTGTTTTTAATCGAATAAATTCTGTGAAGACGTCAGACACGGCTCTCGTGACGTTTACGTTCACCGCTGTTCATACGCGGTTATGTATTGGGTGTGTGCGTCGAGTTCGTCCGAGAAGGGCCGGTCTTGGTGGTTACGAAGTCGACGGACGGTCCGGGTACTCCGCACCAAAGCAAAGATACAAACAACCATAATCGCATTTTCAAACGCAACACGTGAGTTTCCGTTTTTCGCCGTAACCCCACGAGCCCGAACGATATGCGCTTAAAACCGTGGCCGACGCGTGGGGGGGGGGTTGTCAATTCGATTGTAACGAACGGTTATTGACAGTGTTGAAAATCGGGCGATTTCACTTGTTTGGCGTCTGTTCCGTTTGTTCGCGCCGGTCCCCTGGTACGAACCGTTTCGTTAAGGAAACGACGCGAATCGCGGTAACAGACAGTAACACCGTCGCGGTTAGGTTTGTCGGTTGCCGTTCGCCGTTACGTACAGAGTCTCGTACACGCGAAATAGGACCAGAGCCTTCACCTCCACGTTTTCTGTATTCGTTCGACGATAAACACACGAAAATGTACATAAACGTGACCGTCGTTATTTGATGTTTTCGGACGTGAACCATAGACCCCCCCCCCACCACACATACACACACACACACACGTTAGGTACAAATTATTTTTCTATTTTATGTACGAATTTGAAAACGGAAGAAGGCCGTCTCTCATGGTAATCAACCGTTCGCGGCTTATGTCCGCGCAAAACGCGGTATCGTCCCGACACGCCTCCGTCCGTCCGTCTGTTTCGGATCTTCATCCACCGCACGCGCGGATCCGGCACATCGTGAAGCAGCGTTTAGGTTAGGTTAGTGAGACGCGGCGCCAAAAACAGACCGTGGAACATCGTTTCCGGGCCGGGCGGCCGCTGAGTTTCCGTTTGTTCCGCCACGCGGTGTACATAACGACGACGAACGGACGGACTTAAAAACAGTCGGAGAAATTGATTTTCTTCCGTGTCGGCGACCACACGCGCGCGCGCGCGCGCGACGACGACGTGGTTGCGACGTGGTGGCGACGGCGGCGACGGTGGCGACGACCGAGGCGGCGGGCAAAACGATCGGTCCGTTTCGACGCGTAGACTCGTAACGTTCTGGCGCCCGTGCACGTCGGTAAATGGACCGATCGTCTTTCGCCTTGTACGAATTACAACGCACTACGAAGAAAAACAACTCCGAGCGTTTCCCGTCGGCAGTGCGCCCCGAGTACGGTTGAGGAAGACGAGCGCGAGCGGACACGAGAAATGAAAACGAAAAGAAACGGATTCGCGAGAAACGACCGTGTAAACGTCAACTTAGAGTCCGTAGTCGACTGCGTGAATATTTAACGTCGAAACGTTAAATCGCAGTAGCAGTACGTTTCGCACGAGCCCCGCGGACGTCCACCGCGCTCGTACCGTTCATGACGCGTCCTCGTATTGTTTGTTCTGACAAAACCTTCCTGGGGAGGGATATCAACGGTCGTCGCGCTTGTTTCCGTTCCGGAACGGCGTTCCAGTGCGTCCGAGTTCGGCCAGAAGGGTTTTACCTAAACCTACGTCCTACGCCCCCCCGTCGACGGCCCGTGAATCCCGTCCCCGGCTCGATTCGCGCTTCCGTTGTCGTCGGTCCCGGACGTTTGTGAAGCGGACAAAACATGAGAACGCGCGGGCCGAAAAGCGCGAAACCCGTGAAAAACATATCGGGTACACGTTGATTCGGTTTTTTTTTTGCGTATTACGTTGCAACAGCCTGTTCCCGTGACTGTTAATCGCGCGGGATCGGTAGAATCATCGAGTCGATCGTTTTTCAACACGGGAAATTATGTCTCGCCCACGAAACGGGCTCCGGGGTCGATCCGCAATGTCCTTGTTCATTTGACGCACGTTTTACCGGCGGAAACGGACCGAAAATCAGTGGCGGGCGGCCGGCCGGGGTTACTCGCAAATTTATCGTGTCGAAACGTCCAATTGTTCGACGTGAGTTTCGGCTCAACTCGCGTCGACGTCTCCGCGCACACCGAATTCGTCGGAACGGCCGTTGTGTGTTTTTCGAACCAGGTTTTTCGACGAGACATTCCACATTTCAACGGTCGTAAATGTCCCGGGACGGTGACTTTTCCCTGCTTTTTCCGAGCTTTTTCGCTGCGCCGTCCTCGAACCGTAATACGGGTTTTCTGATCATAAAAATCATACCTCGTACAACGTAGGTTAGGTTTCTTTGCGGCGTGGGTACGTTTCGTCCGTTTTGTTTTTCGTTTTCCTTGACGTTCGCCCCGGTGACTAATCGCGTCCCGTACGGATATTATCCCCCCGGCGTCGGTGTTAATTCGTTCTTCCGCTCGATTTCGGTTCGGAACGTGTTCGCGGATAAAAAAAATCACGCCGCGTGCGCTCGTCCGGATAAGCGTCTCTCCAGCCCTGCCGCGCCAGCGTGATGATCGTTCAATTTCCGAGCGATGAAAAATCGTTTTTTCCATTTTTTTTTTTCCCCCGTTGTTTTCGCATTATGCGTGCGCGGCGTGTTGTTCCGCGGGACTTTCGACTTTCGGTCAGACGTGATATAAGCGGACGCTCCCGTTAGAACGTTTCGAGATTTACCGATTCCGTCAATTGAATTCTCGACAAAAAACCGAACACACGCTAATCGCATCGGGTTCGAGTGACGACGCCCGGACGAAAACGTTATCGTTAAATAACGAATAGGATTTTTGTCGCGCGCGCGCGTGTATGTTCTAACAAGACGTTAATGAATTCTTTTGTAAACACGTACGCTCCGTCGTAAATACCCGTTGAACAGTTTCTCCGGTTTTGTACGCGCGACCTACAACGATCACGAATATTCATTTTTTTTTTTTTCCAAACGCGTAAAAAAGAAATCCGTTTATTATTAAGTCAGTCGTTAAAATATATAACGCAGCTCGTGTGCATCGTTCAATACGTCAATAACATCAGTTTCGAAGGAAAAATTCCATTACAATTTATATTTATTAATCTAACGCGATAAACAGTAGCACGCGTCTTGGTCCACGGCACAAAGGACACAGCGTTATACTCGTATAAACGTATTAAGAAACGGCGAGGCCGTTTAAATAAGTGCAGTGAAATTTTAATACGTGAAAATCGTCGACAGTCGAACGAAGCCTGTAGTTTAGACGGTATAAAACAATTTACGGCCGTCGTTTGATATCATTGTACAACACGAAGACGACGAAACGTAAACATCGAAAGAACCCAGCGAAATACGTGGTCGTCGTACTTCGAAAACCCAAAGTTGCGTGCAAACAACGTGCTAAATCCCATTAAATTCGATTTTAAGTCACGATTTTCAAATATTGCAACGCGTACGTTTCTCTCGTCTGTTCGGCGTACGACTTTTGAATGCGATTTTAACCCGGTTATCTCGGCAAAGAAACATTTGTGAATTATTTCGTCGCTCGACGGAGAGAAAGGAGAGTGATACGCGGTTTCCAAACCGCACGGGACTGCCTCCTCCCCCCACCATCCAATACACGATCCAATTTGCCGTGTACGACGAACGTCATCAACAACGTCGGCTTTTACAAGACGGAGAAGAGAAACGCGATAAACGCCGCGGAACGAAATCTACGAGGGCGGTTTAAGACGTGTTCGGAAGGCGGAGAGTCGATCGGAGACGGACCTCGCCGCTTCCGAGGCCTTCGACTGCAAGAAATGACAAAAAAACATCGTCGGTCACAATGATCGGAGAACAGTCGCGATCGACTCACGCCACCGTTCATCAGATCGCGACCAACGATTTGGAGATGAGGAAAACCCGCGCGAAAATGGTACCGGAAAATCTGTCACTAGGTCGAAACGGCAACAGGAGTTGGACGGGCGCAGTGAAGACCGACATTTTGTAATTATTTTAACGCGACAGAAAATATTTTTTTTTCATATAACGACTTATACACGTATAGAATAAAATAATAAGAATAAGATAATCAATGACTTTATATCAGAGTCCCCGGCCGCAAATGTGTAAATCGGGTTCTGGACGGGTGGCTCGGAGCAGATTGATAAAACGAGCCTCGAAACGTCGTGCCGTTGCTGGTGACGGGTTTTCGAGTTTTGAGTACGGCCCGGAAACGAGGCACGCTTCGGCCTCAGTCGTCTTCGGAACGCGCGCGCTGGAAAAACGCGGATTCGCGAAAACAATCGCCACGGACGTGCATGACCTTAGCAAACGGTGGGCGCGAACGAAAAGCGGAACGCGTGTCCGTTGTTCGTTTGGAGTGCGCAGTCCCGAGACATCACTCGCGCGGTTCGTTTTAATTCTTCGGGCGTACGTCCCCGCAACGTGACGGTCGGCGAATGGATTCGACGATACCGCGGGGTAACAAAATAATTAAAAAAAAATACACGTACGCCGAATTCCAAAACGCGAGTTTCTATCGGACGCCGGTCGAACGTGCGTCGGATTCCACTTCCGGACGGCCGGGCTCCGGCGTCATTTGCCGTGCCGATTGATAGTGTGTGCCCGAGGTTATTTTTTCTAATACGGCATCGTCGGCACGCGGATAAAGGTCGCGCGCGTGGCTTAGGCCCGGGGGGGAGGCCGGTGCACGTCTCTCGCGAGACACGTCCCGCCGGGAGGACGACGTCAACTCCATTCAAGTCTATTTCAAACGTTCGATTTTGAAAACCGCGTGAACGTCTCGACAGTGGTCGTCGTTGGTTTTACGTCCAACTGATTGTGCACTACCGCTGCGCGACGTTGTGTCGTTCGTCGTCGGCAACGGATGGTTTTTGGGTGTACGCGTTTAAACGTGGGACGACGTGTCTCTCGTCCGGTGTCTGGCGGGTTGTTAGGTTATGGGCACGTACCTCCGCCGTGGTCGAACGCGTGCCGACACGTTTTTGTTTTGTCGTGCTGCTCGCGGTTTACCGACCGACAAAAACTCGTGCACTCTGTGTAACGTATCTGAGCGAAAGCATTTGAGTGCACGTATTTAAACACGTTTGGTGCATTTAAAAGTGTACAAAAAGTTTTTTTAAATCTTTTTTTTTTTTTGTATTTTTGCAGAATTCAAATACTTTTTTTCATATGGAAAATTTGGTTTTTCATTTATAGTATCTGTTTATTATTTATTAATAAATCGTTCTCGTACGGTCGGGAGTCCACAGATATATCGGAGAATCCGAATATTTTTCTATTCTGTGGTACAATATGGTGTAATGTCAACAACAAAGAAATATCAAGTCATAAATATAAAATGTTCTCCCAATCCAGTTTTATCAATAAATTACTAACGCGTGTATCAGCATCGAGATAATAATGTTTATTGTACATTTCCGTATTCGACAATTGAATCAGTCGAACTTAATAATATGCGAGTAGTAGGTTTCGGTATTTGTACTTTGGTATTTTTATCGTATTGAAATACATTTTAAAAGTATATTTCACAACACTGTACTTTAGCTATTGAGAAAAAAATGTTACGCGAGTTGATTACCGACCCCGCGTTTATTGACAGGGTAATCGATGTTTTTTCGAGTACGAAAAACAGAAAGTTTAACTTGAAACATAATTAATCTCATATACCTATGCCATGTCAATCGTGTGAGTTTTACAATATATTGTAAAACGAGAACGCCGGACGACGGTATGCAGGCAAGCACTCGGAGCACAGTGAAGTGTAAGTGTAGGATTTTGCTTAAGTTCGTTCAAAATGTGTCTGCCCGTCTGGTTCATCCACGCTACGCCACTGGTCGGGACTAAATGACGGTTCGGAGCGAAGAAGAGCGAACGTCGCGGTTCACTAGGACAGCGGTTCCCAATTAGTATGAAGACACGGACCCCTAGCTATAACTTACATTGGTCCGGGGACCCCCTTTTTTGTGAATACTTACTTTTCAATTTTGTTTAAATGTGAAAATGAAAAAAAAAACGAAATTGTAATGATTTATTTTAATTTTACACCACTTTTTGTAATAACATGAACACGGATTTCTCAAAAAATTGTAGAACGTGTCGCTGCACTACAGTACTACACAACCGCGGACCGCCAAAGATGGGAACCATTGCACTAAGACACGACGACGGGTTCGGAACGCGCGTTTCCGCGCAGTATGTCCGGCGAACATCAACGAAACGGACGAATAACGCCGTTCAACCGAGCAAAACTGCTTCGTTTCGCATTAATCTGACTTGATAACCCTAAATGAATTATCGACAAAAAAATAAAAATAAAAAATAGGTTCAATAATAATAAAATTATTCAATGAAGTGATCTTATTCACTCGAGTTATGTGACTTATGTTTTCGATGATCAAAGTTCATGTTGAAAAATCAACAATGACCAAATCGTTTGATCGCCACGGCCGAAACCCCGTCGACGTGACGGAGCCATATCACGGATATCTTCGACGCCATCTCGCGTGACACGCGACCGTCATCGTGCCGGAAACGAAGTCCTTGGACGTTCGGAATACTCGACGTTCAATACGTGTCAGAAGGTCCGCGCGGTATTTGTTTTTTCCGCGACGGCTGTTGCGAATCCGCCGCGTGTTGTTTCCTCCGGGTCCGCGTTAACGACGAAAAACGATCACGTCGAGTGCCGCCGCACGTCCCCCGGAACTTGCTTATTCCCGACGAACCCGTCGGGTGTTCATTAGCCCTCCGCTCTCGATATTGCATTCGGTTCGTACACAACATCCACGTTAAGAATTTTTCCCCTTTCCAAAGACCGTATCAAATCCGTCCCCGCGAACGTCGTTTTTTATCATCTTTGCCCATCGTACGTGGGCGAATCGTTCAACGCACTCGCAACAGGCGATACGTGATTTCATTCACGGGGTATGACGGGCGTCTGAAACTGACGGCAATCCCCCAAAGCCGGCGCTTTCAGGTCGGAACAATAGTCGCCGTACAGTGGTAAAACAATACGGCCGAAGTGCCGTTTCCGAACGCCGCGGTAAACGCCGATATTACACGTGTGTAGGCCCGAGGCAATTTGAATGGTTTGAAAAATTTGTTTTGCCCTTTTCGAAAAAGGTTATTTTCCTACACTTATCACGCTAAAAAATATGTTTAGTATGAAAAACGTCTCAATGTTCAGCGGCCCCGTCGCCATGGACGCGCAACGATGAGATCCTACGTCGCGTACGTAAACGCCACTGACGCGCCCGAGTGACGGATATTTACTTAGACGCGAGATCATCGATCCCGATGGGAACGCGGCCGAGGCGTGTTGTTCGTTTTGTTAATCGTTGCCGTTTACCTCGTGACATGCAAGAACGCCGCGCGTATCGGTCCCGATCCAATGTGTTTTAGTAATCTCTGGTAGTGGTTACGACGTCGCGACGTTGCATTTGAACGTCGGAATGAAAACGTTTTCGAAAAGAATTACGACGTGTTTCGTGTTACGAGTTAGTATCAGAAGGAAAACGGGGTTTATTATTATTTTATTGGCGTTACATATTTTTCAGTCTAATTGGAACGAACAAAAATGAAAAAAAATGAGGTCAGCACGTAGATCTAGAAAACGACGACAAGACGACGGTTTCCTTGAGGTGGAACCGCGACGACTCGGATTTCTCGAGTCTAAATTGGTCGTCGCTCGCATTGTTCATTCATCTCTTCTAGACAATGACGGAGACGGTTTCGCGCATCGTGAATTTCCAACGTCAGACAACATTCGTTCATTTCATTGTCTGTATCGAGCATACCCCCACGAAGTTCGAAAACATTATGTACGCCATGGCGTTGTTGCAGACCGAGTGTCTGGAATACGATTTGCGAACTCTTGACACACTTTTAAATACAACGTCTGCGCGAGACCGTTTATCCGTATGAACGGTTTCGTAGCTTCGGATTTTATTGTTCGCGTTCACGTCGAACCGCTGTGCGGTGAAAAATCATTAAATAACACTTTTTTCATTTTTTTCATTTAAACGCTCTCGTTTTCGCGATTATCGTGGGGGGGGGGGAGGGGAAATTTACGCAACTGCGGCAAACAATACGCGTTATCGTTATCTGGCGGGTTAGCGGACGCGTGACAGATCGCGACGGTTTTTAAGCGCGTACGTCCCGTTTCGTCGGAAGTTTTCGGCAACTCGTATCCGAGACATACATTTGCGTGTTGCTCGTAGCCGTGATTCCGACCGGGTTTTCGATCCGCCGTGGATTACGATTTCGACAGCCGTTTTGCGCGTGCTCGAGTGCGACCACCGACGGACGGTACTCGAGGTAGACGACAACCGGACCGGCGCTGTCTTTACGTTCATCGCGACACATTTCGAATGAACACCGGCAAGGCCGTAGGCAGGAACACAATTTCTGTGTTTTCTGTCTATTTTCAACTGTTAGATTTAAATACTAGATCATGTTGTGTACGATGAAATCGTGTCTAAACGCGGGTTAACATGTGGCGTGCAAATAGCGAGTGTCCATCTTAAAAATGCATCATAACCATGGGGAGTTGAACCCCCCACTCAAATACGCCCTTGAACACGGAGATCGCTTGGCGCATGTTCGTCGTTCACGCCGTTCGATTACGACGCTTCATCAGACGTGATAACTATCTGCCAACTCGACTTTTGTACGAAACGCTAAGGCGGCTTCACACGGTTGAACGAATTCTTACGTTACGAAAAATCGTAAAATGTGAACGAGTTTCGAGATCACCTCGGACATCCCGACACGACGCGACAATAAGATACGATGCCGAACGTCTATGAACAATTTGACGTCCGCGAAAATTGCGTCGACGTTGGTTTCCGAGTTTTGCGATCACAAACGCATAACGTGTGTCAACGAAGGTGTCGAAAACGGTTTGGTGGCTCCGGTAAAGACCGACACGCGCGTATAAACATTACAGTAGGCTTCCAAAAAATTTTACGCCACCAAAATGTTACGCCCGGGGATCAATCGCCGTCTTCCCCCTCCTCCCACACCGCTAGTTCCGCCATCGCCTTTTAACGACGTGATGCCCACCCGTTTCGTGATGGTTTCTCTAGATGTTACCGTTTCCAGCGGTTTTCCAAATCGAAAATAATTCTGTCGCGGGAGACGAATGTGTACGTGCACCCGCCGGGTCCGTCTAACCGTTTTCCCGCGCGTATCTGTACGCGAATATCGACGTCGCCCCGTTCTCCGTCGGCACACGCGGAAGTTAATCGCGCGGATTCAAAAACGTTTTATCTCGCGGATTAACCGTCGTAGTCGTCGTAGTCGTCGTGCGCGAGATTTAACGTACGATATTATTTACCGAACGGAATTGATAGGATTAACCGCGAAGATTACGCGTTCGCGAGATCCGGACGGCACGCGATCACGTTTCGAAATTTCACGCGCGTCGTCGAAACGCGAAATACCAATTAAACGACGACGTTGAAGGAAACCCGTGCGCGATGTCTCGGGACTCGGTTATGAAATGTATTTTGCAAGGTCCGAACTGCGAGTTCCCAAAAAAACATTTAACGGCGACGGTTGCGTTAATCGGCTACGGGGGACTCGTGAAACGGTGATTTTCAACTGTGTTCGTCGAGCTCTCGAAACGTTCGGTTCGACGACACCAGAGCGCGTTCATTTCTCATTCGGCTCATGATAATAATTACCTCGTGCGTAATAAAAGGGATTACCGAATGGTCGCGTGTTGACCACGTACGCGCACGGCTGCACGTTAATTGATAAGCGAACGCGCGGACACTCGACAAACGCGTATCGCGTAAAAATATCAACGGGCACGGGGGTCGTGTTTGCGACGCGTTAGCGGATGAAACGTTACGAACGGAGTCGAATGAACGTCTTGTTGAACGCGCGCGCTAATGATGAGTTAGGGTTGGTAGTTTTTAATGTATTCGATGTTCTCACCCCACACTCACCCCCCCGTCAAAATCGCTAATGAAGGGTGGAATATTTTTAATATCGTTATAGTGGCGCGTTGATTTTCGTATTTATTAAAACGAGAAAAAATACAACGTGTAAATTGTATTCGTTTTCTCTTTCTTTTTTTCATACCAAACCGATTTATAAATACGAATTGTACTTACTGCATTTAATGCGTAAAAACACGGTTGTTATTTCTATAAAAATGACACGACATTAATTAATGCAATTAAAACAATAAATAAACAAAAAGAACAAATGTTCTTTTGTTTCCGTCGTTAAAAATTAAAAACTTATAGAAAATGTTTTCGATTGATTCGATAATTAATTCGGTCCCCGTGGATCGGACATTTTGGAACTTTTTTTTTTTCTTTTGCGAGATACGTAAAGAGCGTCGTATCGTTTTTTTAATGAAAACAACGTTCTGTTTGACGGCGAAAACGCCGTGGAAAGTACCGCGACGAGACCGAGCGCACGGCCGGACGGGACGGGATTTTTGCGCGTGTTATCAACAAGTATGCGACGAACGTAAATGCCGACGGGTACGCGCGCGATTGTCGCTTTTACACGCCGTGACGTCCAGTCGATTTGTGGATCCGGAGCGTTTTGGACGTAAAACCAAGTAACGATTATTTTGATATTGGAGTTGAATATAACGTGAAAACTGACGTTCTACAATATTCAAACAATCTATTATCCCGCGTACCGTCCGTGCACCATCTTTGTGCCATCATAGAAAGTTTTCGCTTTCTTTGCTGACGTCACGTGTACACGTGTGTCGTCGTCGCCGATTTCATATTTCGACACAACATTCTCACTCCGTCAAACGCGTACGTGTCGTAAGTTTCGACAAAATCGAAAATCGTTTCGTGCGAATCGCCGTTAAACGCGTAAAACGCGTAGAACGCTAAAACCGCGTTCCGTCTGACGTCGAAAGTAGAAACAAAAATTTTAAAAAAAAAACACTAAAAAAACGTAGAAGATAATAAGGAACCGTATGACGCGTATCGTTTATCGGCTGCCGTCCGAGAGCATACACGGGAAACGGAAAACAAAAACGATTGACCGCGAGAGACGGGGCGTGCACAGAGGTTACCGTGTTCGGATGTTAATTTCGTTACGGACGTGTGACGAACACTGGGCTAATTGAACGAAAACTTCAACGCTCGCGTTTAATTAAAACCGGAGACCGGTATGCGCGGGTGGTGTGTACGTTGTACCGTCGTGGTTTACACGTTCCCGAGCTCACGGGTTCGTTAGTGTTTCGCTCCGCGAGCTGCGGACGTGGAATTTCCTCCGAGACGATCGCGGCGCCGGTCATAAGACGATCGCGCGCCCCCGAAACGTTTTTAGGACGCCGTGAAGAACAAACGGACGGACACGGGCATTCGCAGTCGCCCGTTGTTTTTTTATTTTTATTCATTTTTTTCCCGTAAAAACGCGTGTCCTGATCGGCTCTGGTAATTTTGGTGCAGAGAAAACGGCGAAACGGATATCCACGCGCCTTGCGATTATCGTATAAGTTCAAGATCGAGTATAATTACAATATTTTCCCGTGACCAACCGACGACGATACAAACACTACGCGAACCGACCGGAGAAATGGAACCGTCTGTCCCGTTGTGCAACGGGTTATCTACTCAATAGGCATCGTTGTTGTTGTTATTATCATTATTTACGTCGTGAAAGAAAAAAAGTTCCAAAACCGTATCGTGTATTACGTTTACAGGCGCGCGTGAGTAAGTATGATGCGTAAAAAACACCACGTCTGGAAAACTATTTTTCCGGTTAAGAACCATGTATATTTATGTACATATATATATATATACATTTTTTGTTATTATTATTCGCTCTCGAAATAAAACTTTTTTAATAGTGTTTTCCGCGTTACGTTCCGCCCGCTGCACGTTATTATAATATATTTTTACCTAACAAATAATAATAATAATAATAATATCACACGTCGTCGGCGGAACTTTATATTTGAATTTATTCATATTTTTTTCCGCCCCGCCTCGCACACGCGAGAAAACGATGACCGGCGTCGCGTAAACGAGGTTTTTCGCGCTCGTTCTCGCGTGACGGCCGTCCGTACGTACGCACCCCGTCCGACAACCGCTACTAACCCGACCCGTTTTGGCGGACGAACGTTTTCGGACGGGCCGAACGGAAAGAAATCATTGGTTTCGCACCGCCCGTAGTCAACGTACTTTCTCGGGTTGATGTTCCCGACGTGTATATTGGCTTCGGGCTGGTGCACTATTTGTACGCAAACGTTTCGTGTCGGGTGGCGCGACAGATCGTTAAAAGCCTTGAACGGTCTGAGCGCGAACGAGGCAAGTCGGTCGATAATCGTCACGCGAGCCTCGGATCCGATGCGATCCGCCGTTGTTACCGCTAACGTGTTTTTCACGTTTAAAAAAAAAAAATGGATTTATAAAAACTGCGTCGGTCGATGGCGTCCCGCGGGTGTTACCCAACCGAATTATACGACGGGAGATAGAGACGATTTCGATTTTTAACGGACCGGGCGTCCCGCGGAACATCCCGTCTCGGTGGAAAGTCCCGGAGAATCGCAACGCGTCCTCTTAGTTTTTACGGGATAGTTGAAACGAGTTCGTGGGTATTGCTGATTGATGAAACGATCTCGCGACAATTCCCGTCCCGCGCCCGACGGTTTCCGTACGGGATTTTCGATCTGTTTGACGGCAAGTCCCGAGCTGACCGCGCGCGCAGCACGATACAGGATTTCAGCCGGCCAACGGCGTCAAAAATGAAATTCGATCCGGCGCATATCTTTCAGACGACGCGCCCGTCGAGATGTACGTTTTCCGGTTTTCAAACGGCCACCGCGGTGTTTGCGTCCAGGCCACGCGGGACCGAAATAGTAAAAGGTCCGGTGGTAGCAGTCGCTTTTCTTCGCGGTGATTCGGTGGAGACGCCCGCGGCGTTAATTGCGTTCACACATTCGTGTGCGACAGACATCGGGCGACGGTCAGATAACCGAACCGTCTTGATTAGAAGGGACGTTCAACTACTCGCACTGCTCGAACATCTTGTGATCGGACGTCTCGAAGGATACGTGGCTCTTCGTCAATCAACGTCCGTAAACGGAAATCGTTTGGGTTTCCGTTTAAAAAAACCCGAAAGTTCAATGACGAATAACGGACGGGGCGAAACCATGGACAGACGTGGAACGGAACGTTTTAACGAACAAAAAAACGACAACACACGTATACTAAAAATTATTTATATTTCTCCGGGGCTCGCGATAAATACGAAAAACCTCCCACTCGGCGTATAACCCACAGTATGTATTTCGGCGTCCGCGGTGTAAGTCGTTAATATATACAAAAATTAAAAAAAAATATATATATATAGTAATTAACAATAACCTTTTTTTTTAAAAAAAAAAAACCCCCAGAAATTCGCTCAAAATGTTGCCGTCCTTTACGTCCGTCGCTCGCGGCCACACGATCCCGGTCGACCGGATATAAAACCCGACCTACACGTCAACGTCGTGCGCGTTTCGTCGGCCTCGGGCAACTGTTGTTGTTGTTGCTGTTGTTGTTGTACTATAACGTGCGCGTACACATTATGTCGTGTACAGCCGGAAGGTTCGGGGGACGACCTAGAACACACCTGTTCCGCAGCCGACTACCGTGGTATACGACAGGTCGTTTCGGTCCCGAGCGAATAAGGCCGAGGGACGACGTGCACAAAACACAAAACCGAAAAGGATTCGGTCGCGAACTTGCGGAGGAAACACGCGAAACACGCGAGGCCCGTCCCGTTCGGTATTGAAAAACGCAACACGATGAATTCACGCGTCGGCGATTTCAAACGCGTTTGCCGCGCGCTGCTAACCCGCAAGTGTCGATCGCACAATATTTGTTCGGTTTTGAAACGTTGTGCAAATTTGTATTTCCCGTCCGCCGGCTGTTCAAACGTTCGTCATAACACCCCGTTTGTTATACGACGTGACTCGCGCGCCGCGTCGTACAATTGTTTTTGGAAAGAAGAAAAAAAAAAACGATACGTGTTACGCGTGTAGTACGCCGGGGTCGTTTATTTATTCGGTCGGCTCGTACTTATTGCAAATTCGATTTTTCGAATTAAGCGTCGTCGCGTTTACCCGGAGACGGACGGAACAAACGTTGCGCAAACGCAGGAGGCCGTCCGTTTACCGAGTCCTGAAAACCGTATGCTCAAGTCCGGGGCCCCCAACAGAGGGAAGGAGGTAGTACTATGGTCCCGGGGAAAAAAAACGTATTGTTAATTTAAATTGGCAGATATAAAATGAGTCGTGCCACCAACAATTTGTTTTCTTACTACATAATTTTGTGTAACAATCCACGTGTATATTATTTTCATTACATAAGATCGGGCCGCACGGGTTTGAAAATAATAACAATAATTTTTTCATAAATACTTTAAAAAAAAAAAAATGTTGATTTTTCATAGTAAACTGCAATGAATTAGTGTGCTCGTGTTTCAAAACTCATTTTAAGGTAACCGAAACAACTGATATTTTATAGAGTTTCATGACAACAAAAACCGTGCGCCCAGCCAGGTGAAAATAAAAAAAAAATCGAATGTTTAGAATCTGTATAAAAATCGTTACAAACACTACCAAACAATAAGGACCCGGGTCGGTGAACGGTAGGTACCGTGGTTGAAAAATTCGTGTGGTGGGAAGTGGGGGGCCTGCTTAAGTCCAACACGGACTCCACACTCGCGTGGGACTTTGAACATTGTCGACGCCGCGAGAATGGCGTCTAAAACCCAGCGAATTCGAATCGAACAACGCGTAACCGTAACAACGCGATATTTCCGTTCTCGATGATAAAGTGTCGTTTCACGACCTCGTCGGTTACGTATCGAAATTTCGCACGACAATAATATAGCGAAAAAATAAACAAGATACAACCACGTTCAGAAGACGTATTGGACCGTCGTCCGCGTACGAAACAACAACTCCTGCCGCAAATACGGCCTTGACGTGGCCGCACACCGGAGTTTGTCGATGCGTACCAACCGTCACGAATTTCGGTACCGCGGTTACCGGAAAAAAATTAATAACAAATAAAAACCCGCGCGTAGACCGCGCAATCGAACGGAAACAGCATTCAAGTCCGCGAACGTAATCCATTAGTGGTTAGCGTCATACGATAAATTGTTTCACATTGTTCCTGCGGAACTAACGTTAGACGCGCTGACGGTGATCCGACGTGACGGACGATATTTCTCGTGAATTTCGACGAATTTTTTTCTTTTCCTTTTTTTTCTTTATCACGTTTCGCGGTATTGAAATTGATGTACACGGTCTGGAGACAATTAGCTAATGGAGACCGATTGCGAAAAAACACGTATACTCGAAAATCATGATACATCGACACGACACCGTTTCAAAACACTCTCCTAGGACTCGGCTTCGTAACAGTTCTGGAACTGGCAGCCCCTGGAGTATCCTCGTCACGGACGTTTGGACGTCGGTTACCGGCTCGAAACGCGTTCCTTTCACGACCTGTTCCGACACGGGGAAACAGATAAAAGTCACGCGGAGACGCGTCGGGGGAATACTAGGGGGGGAGCGGGGCAATACCGGAAGGTTTTCGTTGACGTCAATAGTTGTACGAGGAACAAATACGGTAAATGTTGACGATGAAACGTTTGTATTTTCTATCGAAATTGCCGGAAACGTCCGTACGGGTGTGAAACCACGTGATAAGATTTTTAAAAAAAGGCCACGGCGAGTGTCCGTCGGTCGGACCGAAAGCGGAAAACGGCCATATGTCGGGCGTGTTTTGTCGATGTTGTTCGTACACGGGCACGGGCCTTCCGACGACTCGTATTTCAATTGGCGTGGGTCGTATTCGCGGGAGGATCGAGACGACGCGCGTGTCGGTAACCGCGTTCGACCGGATTAATTTTATTTCGAGTCGGTCGTCAAGACGAGCGCGCCACAAGAATCCGTCGGAACATACAAGGAAACCCGATACGGATAATCCGCTTTTTCTCTAGAGACCGTTCACGTGTGTCGGGGACAAAATACGAAACGGCCGACCGGCGACGGACGGGGTTACGTAAGTCTGAAACAGCGGGTTTCGACTCGACGAAAGATAGCGAAACCGCCGGCAAACTAATATCCGGATATGACGGCGCGCGTCGCCGAAACTCGTTACGAACACATTTCAACGACCGAACGAAAGAACGGCGTGTTTCGTCTCGTTCCGTTGAACCACGAAGGCCCCCCTCGCACGCGTTTCCCACGAGGACGTCGCGCGGATAACGGCGTCGTGGTCCGCCCGACGAGCGTTTCCAATCCGGAAATCGAACGGGCCGCCGAAACGCTGTTTCTGTTTTCGAGATTTGCCGTCGCCCGGCCAACGTTCGTCCATTATTCAACGAAGATGCGTATCGGGCCGCGCCCGGTGAGGGGATTGACCGTTCACACCCCTTTTACTTCATTTCCGTTCCCCGTGCGGCCCGAGTCCGCCGCGGCTTTCTAATCCGCTCGCACAAACAACTCGATTTCCGGTCGCCCGGCGTCTCCTCCGCCACACGCGCCGACGGAGATAATATATACGTGAAATATTGTCACCGGAAAATAAAACGCTAAACTCTATTTGCTCGACGACGACGACGACGACGACGGGGCCACGTGGTACTCCCTCGCCGCACGACCCCTTCGGTCCGCGAAATCTACGCGAAACGCGACGGTCGTTATTCATTCGTCGGCGCGGCAGAGAAAATCCAGCACACGGTCGACGTGGTACGACGTACGATCGTAATCGCAAACAATACGACATAAACGTAGACGGCATAAGATATTGTCGTAACGATCCAACAAACTCCCTCTTCGGACGACGTGTTTCGTTCGGCGGGTGCCGTGACCGGTTCGAATGCCGTTCAGGCGACTCCGCGTTCTCGTGCGATAACACCATATAGCCATTTCCCGCCGGCGTGTCGTACTGTTGTTGATGACCGCGCCGGAAATTTCAATCGTTCTTACCCCGGAACAACATCGTCCCGCGTAGACCTTGGCCTGGACGTTGTCTGGCGCTCGAACAGTTTACGTCTATTGCCGTCGTCTAACGGTACGTTACGTACGGCCGCGTTATCGGAACCGGACGCGCGTCCGCGTTATCTGTCTCCGTCCGGAGTTTCGCGTTCTCTAGCGGCGTTGCATACGCATCGCGTGCACGCCATCGCGAACGTCGGGAAACGGTGCAAGGCCGGGATGTCGCGAACTTTGTTTCCGGTCGGTTCCGCTAAGGGGGTAATCCGGTGGCCAAGTGTAGCCCGCGACGGTCATGCGAGGTGGCATACGGCTGTTTCGAGTAACGTGCGCGCTAACAACAATCAACGGAACAGAGAGAACGACTTTCGAGAAACCCTAACGAACAAATACGTATCCCCCCGCGAGAACGGTATTTTCCACTTACCTCGGGTTACGGTTATCGTTCACGAGTTTAAACGCGTATAGTAGAATCGGACGATAGATAACGTCCGGGTAAATAAAGAAACTCCTACACGTTTTCGACCCATTTATCTAAACATTAAATGATTAAAATCTGTAACCTGTTTGTACAATTTAAGAAAAATACACACACACACACACACACTGACATATAAAGAGAACGAAAAGTAACAATACGGTTCGATTAGAAATATATATATACGTATATAAGAAAAACAGAGAGGCGAAAATCAAATTATTCCATTATCCTTTTATTCCTCAGAGACGCGAAACGATAGTACACAGCCAATGCGGCAGATGGTACAGTTATTTCGAAAACTATACCGAAAACTAATGTGCTGGCTGGCGATATCGTTTTGCCATTGATTGAATATACATATATATTGTGTGATTTGGTCAATGGCTTTACCCATACACCGGTCGCATTACGCGTAGAGAGAAATCGTAATCGAATCGACCAAAATGCCTGTAAAGGCGTACACTTTTTTTTGGATTTCCCGTAAATTACACTCAATAGATCACTTTACGTGTATATTATCGTGAAATATGTTTATCGATTCATTCGCAGACTTAAAAAAATATATATATATATATATATATATATATATCGGTGCGACGTATTAAGGTCGCCGGAAATTACTTTTAAGTTTATTCCAGTGTAAACAAAATGAAATATTTTTTTTTTTACAATAACGTCCTGTTATTACAATGAGACCGTGAGCGCGTTGTAATATATATATATATATATACAGTTTGTTCTGTAACTGCGTGTTTTTTTTTTCCTGTGGTTCGTCCTCGCTGCTAACAATCGAATATCAATTAAAAAGAAACCCCGCAAGAAAATACTATGAAAATCACTCGGTAACAATCCATTGTCATTTCCGAGTCGTTTTCGGATAATATATAACACAAGCGTTAAAAAAAAAAAAAAAACTATTCCCTCGTCACACGGCCTCCGCCCTCGTCAATCCTCTCCCTTCCCCAAAACGGTGACAAGTAATGAAGTACTTTCTCCAAAGATCTATTGTCCGTGAAAGCCCGTCTCCCCGGACGAGAGTGTACATACACACACTACAAATTTATGTATATACATGCGTGCGCGGGCCGCTGTAAAGGAAATAAATTTGTTTCGCGTACACGACTTTCAATTAATAAAATGAGTGTTTCCTCTCCCTCCTCCCACCCCCCCCCCCCCAACCAGTTTTGTAGCTCTCGCACAAAAACGTCACTGCACGCGTGTACAACCCGTATCGTTTTTTTTCGTTTTTTTTTCGTTTTTTTCTCCTTTCAATGTACCGAAAATTACGTTTTTATTTTACTTTTCACCGCGATTCCGAACGATTCTTTTTTGTTTCCATTCAAACCCTTTGAGTGCCGGCGGTAACACACTCCACTCTACAAACGAACAACAAGCGCGCGTTTCCGCGTGCCATTCAGAAAACACGTAGTACCTACTCCAGTAATTGAAAACTACTATACGCGCGTCGCCAAAAGTTCCATTAATTAACTAGACGTAGTGTGCATGCCGTGGCTAGATTCCTTTCAACATCGTTACTACTAATATAATCATACACACACACACACACACGCACACATATATATATTCAAATTTCAACAATTAAACGATACGTTCACTTGTTCGATGAAGTTAGAAGTCTGCCAAAGTTTAAACCGTTCCCTCGCGCGCCCACTCACGCCGTTCAACGTGTACCTTTGACGCGCGTCATTGTCTCGGCGAGACGCTCTGGATAAAACGATTTGTCGTCGTCGTCGTCGTCGTCGTTTATATCGTTTCCAGTGCGTCACGATTGCTTGGAAACACGCTACAATCGAATACGTATTAAATGCAATTCTGCGTGAAGTGTGAAAAAAACAAAATTATCGAACGTTAAATGATTTTTGAATTCATTTGACTCGTATCGACACGGTGAAGTTTGAAAATTCAAATTGCATAAAATCGAAAATCGTTCGTTATTTCCTCCGTCGGTTTAAACCGTAAAAACAAAAACGGTAAGTGAAAAAAAATATTCGATAATCAAAATTAAACCTATGATTGTTATTACAATGTACACTACGAGAGAACAGTATTAAATGGAATCTCAGTCGGAGCAAAGTTTCGAAACTTTCATTATGATTAATAAGAGACTATGTAATCGTATTATATTTAGAACGAAAGTTAAAAGCGATTATTTCCAAACCACTAAGTTCGCTACTCTTTGAATACCGTAGTAATTATTGCGAATGTGATTGGCGCATTTCATTTAAATTGCCGCGTTATTAACTTCACGGACGGGAATTCAAATATTTATGTGTGGTTTCTTCTTTTAATACATTTTTTTTTTTTTTCGAAAAAAAAATAATAATAATAAGGCCGTGGAGAAGAAAATCGCAGAAAACACAAACGACACGTTTATCACGTCGTTTATATTTTTATAATGAGACCGACGTTACGCCGCATCTGAAATCGAACGAACATTTCCCTACCGAGTCGTGTGTTCGGGGCCGTCAGGAAAAAGCGACCACCGAGGCGTACCGACGCGAGAACGATGACCGATGACTTTTCCGCGGACGTCCGACAGCGTCCATCGTTACACGGTGATCGGCACCGGCTACGCGAACAGTCACGTCACCAGTTCCTCGGGTGATAACGGGAACGTCGTCGGGTCGTCACAGGTCCCTGCACACGGTCAATCGCGGCGCGTGCAGAATTTCGACCACCCGTCTCTCGGACGGCGAGAGGCGTCTGAACGCGAAACGTGAAACGCACGGAACAGTCTGCACGTATCCGCCGACGGGCAGGAATCCCGAACAAGGTAACGCGGTAACGCGGGTTCGCTGTGGACGTTTGACAGCGAGAAACAATATCAGCAACGCTTTTCGGACGATAACCCAATGTCGACGGACACTCGGCGCCCGATTTCGATTACGAACTTACCGTGAGCGCGATAATATATAGTGTTTCTCGTCCGTCCTATTGGCGGGCGGGGTGTACTTGACTGTGAAAACAGCGTATTGAAATATGTTTAAAACGTTCGTAAAACGCGCCACGCGGCCGATCCAATAAACGGCGGAGTCCAAATCGTTTCCGCTTTACACGTTTTTTTTTTTTTTTTTTTTACCCCGTTTTCCTTTTCGCCGTGAACTCAATAGACCGCGTACCACACAATAAGCACCATGACGTACGATTTACACAATAGACGTCAATATTCGCAGAGCACGACATTATATCGTATTTTTCTCACGTTTGCGTTCGTTCAATATGCGTCGTTGAGTATCTTATACTGCCGTTCACATTATCGACGACGGATAGGAATTCAATCAATGTTTGTAATTGTGTCTCGAGTAAATTATAAATTGGTACCACACGTTGATACCAAATTTTAATGGCACGCGAAATACATAGAATTTATTAAGTTTTGTATTAAAAAAAAAAAAAATGAATACCATTTAAATATAAGAAATTTGAAGAAATAATTCTATACGTTTTTAATGACGAGAAAATTCCCAAAGTCGTTTAAAAGATATCTGTTATTTACTTACGATTATGATTATTGTACTCGTGTCACTAACGTTAAGTTAAAAAATCATCTGTGCCGTCATTGTACGTACGCGATCGCTCTCGCGACGACGAATCTATCATTAATATTGCAACACTTTGAAACGAATAATTTATTGACGCGAGACAACTTATGGAACAAATATATCATCATTCCGTTTCCAAATTTAAAATGCGCACGATGAAATTATGAAAGTCTGGAACTCGCTTTCTAGACACATTTTATACATCTCATTATTTTCAAATTTTTTGTCGGCTCGTGCTCGTGAACGTTTATTCTCCACAATGAGTTTGATCAAATCGAACCGAAGAAATACTTTGACCGATGAAAGCCTGTGCTCCTTGTGTTTCACAAAAAATTACTTCTGATACTAAAACTTTATCGGACAAAAAAACCAAACTAAAAAAAATAATAGATATTCCTTTTTTTTTTTCTGGGTTGAGGGGACACTTTTAAAAAACCTTAATTGCAAAACGTTGGCACTTGACCTGAAAAAGATTCACCGCCCCGTTATAGACTAACTAAAGGTCATCTGTTAATTTAAAAAATAAATAATGGATACGGTCAACATTAAAGGGCGAAGGATATGGGGGAGGGATGGTTAATAATGTATAACATACTACATAAAGCACGTCTTATCGATACGCCACTCATAATGTCGAGCGATAAGAGTAGACGTTTTCACCGATGTAATAACGTGCACATAATATACATTATGTTTGTAATCAGATTGTTCAAAATCCGTGCAATTACTTTGTAAATACGCCGCGTACAAAGACGGGACTTAACCAAACGAAAATTGTTTGTATATGCACATTATGTCGTGTAAATAGGACAATAGAAGTCAGCGCAAAAGTTGTAGTGGGCGCAATCAACTTGGTTGTTATACAAATTAATGTATGGGCATTTTAATGATCGTCAAATGCCGTAAAAAAAAAAAAAAACACGGATAACACAAACTGTAATAAAATAAATGCGTTTTTCTAATTCCGCACAATTATATTGTACGTTATGATGATGAAAACGAAAAGGAGTTACGATTGAAGACATTATGGAATGTTGTCGATTTAGCTATTTCCGTCGGTATATTACGATTTACGGTTAGATTATTAATTTATTATTTAGAGATAATTTTATTACACGTTATTTATGAAATGGGAGTTGCTGCGAAACCAATATTCACGCGAACCAGCATTATATCGTAACAATTATTCAAATTGTTTAATGAAATTAATTTAATAAACGCGCGCAGGAACAGGATGTGAATATTTTATCCCGGTTTTTATTAAAATATTCGAAATACTCGCCGACCGCAAAACATAAAGTTCAATGAAACATGTATACTGGAGTTATTCGATATTTTAGGATGGAGGTATTTTACCGAGCGATGTAAACAATTTTACCGAATTGACTGTATGTATATTTGATAACATAATTCGGTCAGCTAATATGGTCTGTTAAACCGGTAACGTTCACTTGAACGTTATATATTATATATTATTCAAAATGCAAAAACAGCTCGTTTTTCATAATATTTTTACGTCGCGTCGAGTTGGCTTCGTCTCGTCTAAAATTGAACCACGATCCAAGCATCAAACCCGATATTATAGGAAGTTAACAATTACATATACCTAATCGTGCCACAAGTTCTATCCCTGTTTATCAATTGTTCTATAAATATTTTTCGGTGGTGCTAATGACTTTGTTTTCAAGTATAATTTTGACTAAAAGTTTTATCTACTATTTCCGATTAGTACGAGTTTTTACGTCACGCAGTGAACGTGGAATGAGGTATTAAAGAGTATCGTGTCGCTGTGATCGCGTTATTTATATGTAAAAAAAACCCAAAGAAGAAGTGTGTAAATGCGAAAGATGGACGTTTTGAATAGTGTTAAATTTGCTTTAGTTACCGAGTTGATAAAGAATAAATGAAGTCAGATTTTTTTGTATTTACTTATTTTGTTAATTATATATATATACACCTTCGTAAGAGGGACAGGACTTATGGCAAGACTAGGTATAACGATAAATGTTTCGGTACGTGGTACTTTAGGATTTTCAGATAAGTTTTTTTTCCCCTGAAAATGTTAAATAAAAAAACAGCTTGGTATAAAACGTCTCCGTAATCCTAAACTATTAAAATATCAATAATTAATCGTACACATACGGATTATATATATATATGTGTGTGTGTATATTGAGTTCAACTTTTCGAGCTCATAAAAAAATTAATTTTTGTTTACGTTTTACAGTGCGCTTTTAAAATAACCGATCGAGGCTCCGATATTGCCGGTACAACAATATATAATACCGTGAAGACTGGTCTGAGAAGACTATAAACGTAACCCATCGGTTATTTATGTTTCTAGACCGTTGTCTATCTCTATTATTTTCTAATGAGTTCGGCTTCGGAGCTCTCGCGCCCAGAGGATTGATCGCTTCTCTCATAATTATATATTTATAAACCGTACGCACACACGTATGTATATATATATATCATATAGTACGTACTTTGCACCGGTCGTCTCGTGAGGATCTGCTAATTTAAATTTTATGGATCGGCTCCTCTATCCCATCATTTTTAATTGGTAAATCTTGGTGAGATGACCTGTAAATAATTTACAACAACAACAACAAAAAAAAAACTTTATGTCGTTAAAGATTTCAATTATTTGTCGTCTCTTGCGTTTTCGCGAAATAGTTTATTAAGTTTAATTTATTTTCAACGGCAAAGGAATTAACTAGATTATCAAACGAATTCCGTTAGATCGACGAAAAAGAAAAAATTGTTTTTTAACTGCAGTGTTGGTTTTAATCGGACGAATAAAAAAATAGGTGTGTCGTATTATTAAATTCTACGGTTTTCGGTAGAAAACCTTCGGACCTTGATAACTTCATTAGGTTAAAAACCCGACTGTTGTTAGTAGTCGCAGCCAAAACAAAAAAAAAAAATGTTTAGTTGGCCGTGTTTTTTTTTTTAACGCGTTGTTTTATCGCGTTCTTCGTAATTAAATTAATGTTATTTTATTGTAGCGGGGGGCAAAAAAAAAAAAAAATACGGAAAAACATTTAGCGCGAGTACAACATAACGAACGGACAGCAAAGCGATAATCAAATAAAAACAAACGAGAGGAGCAACACTCACGGACTCGCGAAACGTCTGCGAGTATTCGTACACTCGATGAAAATTACTGAACGCGGCCGACCGAATGTTATGCGCGCGCGTAACAACAACAGCCCCGTCCAACACGTCCAACTCTTACGCCGTCATCGGCCAAAGCGCGTCCGAAACGATATGGAAACTGATCGAAATGTAAATGGCGACTGTAAAACCAAAAGTGTCGGGCTTGAACGTCAGTTTTAACTTTTTCCCCGTGCGGCGAACACGGTCGTCAAACATGCCATCAAACGCGATGTCGGTTAAAGTATTGATCTCCGCGAAACCCTCCCCGACGAACTGTTTTCGAATCACGAAATGAATTTTAAATACGTTTTTCAATTTGCGTTCGTCTTCGAAAACGAACGCGTTTTACAAATATAGATTAATAAAAATCGCACGTTCGCTGTACGAGCCGATGTCGTAATTATTGTTTATACGAACATAACGTGAAAACGAAAAATTGGTTTTCTCTCGTCGTAGATATATATATATATATAAACAAAAAGGATAAAAAGTTACCGAAAACTTTCGCTGTAGTTTAATATTTCCAAACACTATAAAATTACTATAACGGTTACGCGGTGGCTCACCAACGCCCGGAAAATATCGCGACACTAACAAAAAAACAGCACCGCACAACTATAATATTCACGTGTAAATAAATATATTGAACTAGTTGTGTTATACTCGCGTTCGGTACGGTATACGACACGTCCTAATTTCACGGGCGAACGGTTCGCGAGGTGATACGGGCGAGGCAAAAAGTTATTATCAAAAACCGGACGGAAGATATTTCGGTGTTTCTTTCGACTTTTCGAACGCGCGAAACCCATTAAATGTCTACCGCGCGAATCGTTCGGCCATACGCACACGCGCGCGCGCGCCGTTCCCTTTTAGCCGAAGTTTTTTGCACCGCGAAAAACTGACCGCCAGACGCGCGTCCGTCGCCATGACTACGCCTGCGGAACAACCGAAGCCGGACGGGCAGCTGGTCCGACGCACACGGCCCGCGGTGCGAACGATAACATAATGTTATCTACGTGTGTCGCACGGCCGGCCCCGACGGTCGGACGATCGTTTTTCTTTCCGTTTCTCGTCCGTCGCACGAACGCGCGTTCTGACGATCCCGTACACGAACGGGAAAACACGCACGCGTTCTCGCTAAGTGGCGCCAGCCAGTGCGTTTTCCTCCTCAAAAACCTACGTCGGCCCTAGGTTGGCGGGTGTTGTTCTTCGGACTCGAAGTCCGGAGGTTAGGTCAGGTTAGCCGCGACTCGTGTGTACGAATGGGGCGTGTTTTTTGTTTGTTTCGATAGCCGACGGTACCGGGATCGAGGACGCTTAGAGTATCGCCTCGTGAATCGCCGTGTGCAAAGCGGTTCGAGCGTGCCGTGTACGACAACCGACGGCGCGTCGACGATTCAAAAGACGTTCCCTAACCTCCCGCGCCCCTCGGAGTACGGGACTGGCCCGTGTGCGCGTATTGCGCGTTTGAGGTCGAACCGTCAGAAGACGACCGGCGCCGTTGTTGGCCACCGCGGCACTAAAAACGCGCCGGCGATCGTTCTCCCGGACTGAGTTATCCGTATTCTCGGGTTTTGACACCCGCAGTTCGCACGTCGACCGATTCGTAGTCCTGGGCACTGATGTCGGAAGACAAGCGTGCACGAGCGTTGTTCGAACCGAACGGTCACGCATCGTTTGTCCGAACCGCGAGCGGCGAGCGGACCACCCGACTCCGGAGAGTCGGAACGCCGCTCGTACCGCATGGACAACCGCTATCACGCGCGGTTACCCCGATCCCGCGGCGGGGACCGGCTCCATGTACTACGGGGTACACCCACCCTCCGGTGTCGTAACCACGCCGGTATGGCGACAGGGGCACGCAGGGATATTTTCCAAGTCTCTCTTAAGGTACGGGCCAGCGTTCTTTATACGGACGGAGGTCACCGTCAGTCGGTGACGTGTCTTGGACACGGCGTTGGCGAAATTCCGTTCGTTGCGAAGTCGACTTGCTCGTTATTTCGCGCGGATCCCGTGGTGATTAATAAACGTAGTATTGGCTTCGCACGTGCGAGCATTGTTTTAATCGTTTTGTCGAATCTTCACGTGTTCAGTCGGGCGCGGGGCACGGAGCATGGCGTTTTCGGCGCGTCCGAATTTACTTAACCCGGCAACGCTAGACGCTAGTCTCTCTTAAGGTACGGGGGCCGGCGTGATCGATAGCATAGCCGTGGCCCGCCATTCCGCACTCTCAGAGCTGTTCCTCAGCCGACGTGCGTGCCCGGTGTCTAGCTCGCGAGGCTGTTCTCCCGGACGGTGTTAATTATCGGGAAAATCTGTTTTTTGAAAATCGGCCGTCTCGCGTACACGTACACGCGTAACGGAAACATCGCCGTAGTTCGCGGGCGGACGACCGGCAGCGAGCGGTATTAATAATATAGCGGGGCGAACGAAGATATATACGTACGTATATATAGTCGTGCGTACGTACGACGTGATCCCTCGGCGAGAAGGGTCGGCGGCGGAGAAGGACTCCAGAGGCGGCGGGCCGCAAAGTTTTGTTAGCGGTAGGGAAGAACATGTGTCCAGAGATTAATGGCGCATTATTATTACGACGGCGGCGGCGGCGGCGGCGGTCCCTCTGCGGCACTGCGCAAATGCTCACCGCTCGCGCATACGTTCCCGCTGTACTATTACTGTTATTATTACTGCTGCTGCTGCTGCTACTGCCGCCGTACGGTTTTAAATTAATTGCGTTATTTATATTAAAAATGTCTCGATGGCCGCGTAGTAGGGGTGGCGCGTTACGATGTTTGCACTGGGCCGGATCGAGTGGCGCGCGTGGGGAATAAAAATGCATTCGGGTCATTTGTTGTAACGCCGTCGGCAGGCGACACGCGAACCGGATCGCGCGGGACGAGGAGGCGATGACACATTCATTCGGCCGTTTGATCGTCGGGAAATAGCCGTGACGTTTAAAAAAAACAAACAGTACGTATACCGTTGTACGTGTTTGCGCGCGTATTGTATTTCAACGTGATTTACGATGTCGTCGACCACGGGCCGGGACCGGGACCGGGACCGGGAAGGGGAACGTACGGCGGCGCCGATTCGCAAAAACGAAAAAAAATAAAACCCGTGGGGGGGGGGGACCCGGCGATGGATGACGCGGAAAGAAAACAAAAGCCAGAAAGCGTTTTACAAAAACGATACGTATTATTTTTGATTTTCGTTTACTCATTTCTCGTACTTTGTTGCGCTAACATTTTTTTCAATTCGAGATCATTCTGACCCTTGACATGAACAACGTCGTACGGTACGGTATCATTCGTTTTTGTTTTCGAGCAGTATTGTTTCTTCCGTACAAACCTATAACATTTTCACGCAGAAGCATTGACGACTTCCTTCGTAATTTGGGACGACTCGGTTTTTGATTTTTTTTTTAATCGAATTACGTGCTGCACTGGTTCATTTTCATACGTACAAATAACAATGACGATAATAAAAATTCGTGCGTGTTACGGGTACGCGCGGATGAAGTGAAACTTCTTTCAGAGTCGTTCGGTCGATAGAGTATTTACTTACGTTCGTAATTGGAATAAAACAAACAAATGTGTATACGGAAGTCACCGAATGTTCTCTATTCCGCATAGGTCAACAAATATACGAACACGATAGAATGCTTACTCGAGCACTACTGCCAGACGCTTTGAAATCGGTTACTTGGTGCCAACCGTAAGTCCGCGTGCGAGTAGTAACGTAAATTTTACAACGAAAATAACACGCGGAAAAAGTGGTTTTGCTTAAATTATTCGGCCCGGCGCGCGTACGGTTAGGTTAGTGAACATCGAATGACGTGATCGCGGCGCGTGCCTCGCACGCTATTGGCTGCAACAGGAACACATTACGCGCATGCGCAACTGATCTCAAGAAAACTGGCGGGGGGATCTACTCGCACGCTATCGAGCAGCGACCAAAACGAGACGACGCGCACGCGCAACTAATCTCGAGAAAAAGTGTCGTGACGCGCAAAAATCATTATTTTGTTTTTTCGTATCCTCCATAAAGAAGTTTCACTTCAACGAATACATTATAATATCAACATATTCGATAAATTATTTTACAAAGGCTATAAGGGGTGGGGAGGACTCTATTCGTCGGGTTTTGCCAGTCCGTCCGTCGAATAATAATAATGATGATAATAATAATGATGATAATAATAATAATGATAATGACGCGTATCGATGCGGACGCCGAACAAGCGTTTTCACTTTGCGGACCCCGTTAACGACACGAGCTTTTGGCACGCGACACGTCATAACAGACATAAATATACATACGTGTGTGTACCGCCGGCTAATACGCGTGCGCGGGCGCGGTTTATGACGAGTACAATCATCCGGCACGTCGCATCGGGAACCGCTTGTTGTCGGGGGTTTTTTTTGTTTGTATTCGAATCGACCGCGGTCGTCTAGTGCTATCGCATCCGTCTGTGGACTGCCGGTCGTTCAAACCGTCTGATTTGTCCGATGCATGGCATCGCTGAACAAACGACGATACGACATGTGTACACCCCGTTAAAACACCTTTGCGTCGATAAAACAATTAACTGTCCCGGTCGGGCGGTTCGGACGGACGAGGGGAAACGATTATCGTCGCGGAGAGACAAAAGCGGTATTGTCGACAACCGGGTCACAGCAATACCAGATACCGTCTTGATTCACCGATTTAGCTCCCTAAAAGTCTACCGATTTTTAAGACCATTTAAATATTTAAACACGCAATTTCAAAACAGTGAACACTACAATTATACCGTACTATTTATATTTTTCTAACGATAAAACAGCTTCGTCTGTGGCCATTGGTTTCTTCTGTGACAACGTCGACTGCTCATTATGACATGCGCAATCGACTTCAATTTGTAGGGTGGGGGGAGGGGTGCGAAACGAACTGTTTTCGTTTTCTAATAATGGCTTTATACCGAAACCAAATTATGGAAAATATGTTTGTTTAGATTTTTCTTTATATTGTAATATTCTATATATTTTCTAATTATAAATATATAACTATGACAAATAAATATATTATTATTACTATGATATCTTAAACATAATATATATAATATATCATTGATCCTAACCTTGATGGAACTGTGGCAAAGAACAATTATTTCCTCTATACTTCAAATTAAATGTCAAACACATCGATGTTTTTCCAATTTCGGTTAGGGTCTAGACCTCCCGTGTCCAGAAGACCTGCGCACGCGTATGCGTTCAAATAGACGGTGAACTGAAAACACCGGCGGACGGGATAAAAATCGGTGTTTTCTGGTGAAACCCACGACAAAAGAACCACGTGTTTCGGACTCGGACGACACGCGGACAAGTCGTTAATTCGTCGATCGACTGCCTTCGACGGGTCCGTGCCGCGGGTATCGTCGGGGCGCCTAGAAATTGACCGGCTGAAGTCTCCGGTGCCGGAACCGCGCGTGCGACATAAACCAAACGGCGCCGGATTGATTATCGCGGTGTCGAACCTAATGCGGTTTAACGACCGGCGGCCGTCGTACACGACTCGCAGTGGATTGTTGGCGCCGCGGGCCCGTTGAAATGTCACGCCCCGGGCGTAATGGATTTGGACGTTTTTCAGGTAAGGTTAATTCAAGAAAAAAAGGTCGCTCCCCCGCGTGTGGGGGAGGGAGGAAGTGTGTGCGGAGTGGACGGCGGCGCCGGATTTTTACGTGCGCGTGTGCTAGAACAAAAGGACAAAGCGTCGCGTCCCGTTATTATTATTTGCATTCGTATTTGTGTTTCGGGAACGCAGAACGCGAAAGTTTATTGCCCGACGGTGCGCTCGCTGGGAAGTAATTAAAAAAGGGTGCGAAGACGCCGCGTAACACAATATACACGGCGCGGCAATGCCCGGCGGGTTTCGAACGGATTAACCGTCCGCGGGGCTAACCCCCTTGACTTTCGAAAAATCGCGTTTGTCCGACCAGGCCGGACGAATCCGTCTCTTGCCGACGTCGATCGTACGGCCCGTGTCGGTCGTCCGGCGGATGAGATCACAGCCGCGCCGAACGCCGAGGCCGATTCGTGTCCGGCGCACGGGTTTCCGGTCCGCCTAAACCCAACCTAACTACGGCGTGCCTAACCTAACACCCGGGGTTACCGGGAACAAACGTCGCGGAAACGGGCGGCCGCGCGGACCGTCGACTGTCGACGTGCGAAACGAGCGTCGGGCTACGGCGAGTTGGGTCGCGTCCGGGCGCACGACGTCGTTTGGAAAAGTCTCGACCGTTCGACGTACGGTTTCTCTGGTCTGTTTGCTTTTGCGTTTCGGTTTTCTCCGCCGGATATAAAAACAGTGCGTCCACGTGCTCCGGTGGGTGAGGAGGTGGAGGGGAAGGAGGCGGGTGTCGAGATCGAGTCCCCGGGGACTGGACGTCGGCACGAAATGAATGTCACGGAAACGAATGGCTACACGGACGACTATCGATAAGTCAAATGACTTTCGGACGGGGAGAAAACGTCGGGCGCAGTATTCATCGGCGCGCGCGAAATAAATGTTCTTTCGGTTTTTTTTTTTTTTTACAATTGGTAACTGAAAACACAAAACGAAATATAGAAACTAATAGCCGAGAGCGACGTGTGTGCGAATTGTTTTTACACGATAAATAATCCTTGGCCCGACGACGACGTGACGGCCGTGAGACTAGAATTTATACGATTTAATGTACGACACTACGACTTTCCTACGAGCTCGCCCGTCCGAATAGTTCGAGATTATGTTTTTTCTTCTTCTTCTTTATAATCCAATATCATTCCCGTCGTGTCGTACGAGTTTTGCCGTGCGATTTTTTTTTTTTTAATTCAAAACATTTCCCCGGAGTCAAGTTTACTTTGTTGGCATCGTAACACGTTTTCACGTTTTCGGCGTTGTCACATTGAAAACGTATCGATTAATCATAATTGTAACGAACGATCAATGACTTTAATGTACGTAAACGTCTTGTGGATGGGTGTGTGTGTGCCGATTGAGGGGCTTTTTTTTTGTTTCCGTCAAGACAATGGAATGTCCATTATTCCGAACAGGAAAATCGTCGTGGAACCCTCTGCAGGAGGCTGTATCAACCGTTTCTCGTTCAATATTACAATGAGTATCGTATAACGTAATTAATTGATTGAAATGATATATATATATACAGGCGTTGTCGCATTGTATATTGCGACATTTCGTACCACTTAAACGCATCGAAAATTATTAATAATTGATTAAATTAATACAATACAATGATTATTGTGAGAATCGGGTTGGATTCTGTTCTGGTTTCAAAATCGACATAATGGAAAACGATTGAAAAAATTATTTTCAATAGAACCGTATTCAATTAGCCGGTATTAATATTTTTAATTCGAACAATTTTTACGATACGATAAATCACGGCCATTTAACTTTTATCTTTTCAACGAATTACAATAGTTACGCGTTCGGATCGTAAAATGCACATTAAACAAGTAATAACTGCGACGAAACTCAGAAACTCGCGTCAACTCGAAACAACAATATATCGTATATGTACGTTCGTTTTGATAACAACTGTAAAAAAAAAAAAAAAACGAAAAATAGCGTTTTTTCGTACAGTTTACCTGTGACGATACCGCGTTGTGCAGATCTTTTCGACAAAACGATTTGTGAATTGGCAGAACTACAACTTTATGATTTTCATATATTTGAAATTATCAACGTGATCCGTCGACAAGTTATTTCTACTATAATTCCCTCTTAGGTCTTCGCGTTTTATTTTCGCGCATGATAAATATCGAATTTATTTCACAAAATCAACGGTAAATATATCGTTTTAATACGATTCGCGGGACGAAACGAATGCCACGCTTGTGTGTGTGTTTTTTCTTCGCCGTTGGAAAATTAGCATTCTTGTAGGACTGGCGCGCATTCCGGCCCCGAGTAAAGCCTATTAGTCGTTTGGAATGTACGAAATTATTTCGCAGGCAATAAAACCATCATTTTGGAAAGGGTCGTTATTTAATCGGTTACTCGGGTTCGGGATTATGGATAATTTAATGGGGTTTTTGGACAAAACGAACGAACTGCACCGCGGCAGCGTTTACCGCGTTCGACGAAATTATCGATCGCACGCGCGACCGCGTACGACCGCCCAAACGAACAATACGAAGTCAATTCAATTAATGCGTCCGACAACACGATTGTTATCGTTACCGTTACGTCTACGTTTGCACGCCGTCCGTTTCGATCGACGACATTCGACCGGCGGCCAGGAACGCCGCTGTTTCTCGCCGTGCAGGATAACGCGAAATGGAATTGTGTCCGTGAAAACAGTTAGTCGTTTCGTCGTAGCCAACGTTCGACGCGTTCCAGGGTCTTCGGACGAATCACAACAAAACGGATTACACTGTGTTGATAGCGAAAGTGTCGGAACGTCAGAGAGCGTGTAAACCCCGTTTGTTCCTTTTGCCGCGGCAATCGTTATTTTTCTATGCGGAATCACACACACACACTTTTTCTTTCGTATCGATCAAACCCGAGCGAATTAACGAAACTACACTGTTTACACGCGTCGTCGTTTTATTGGTGGACGGTGGTACTCGTTCGGATTTGAGATTCCTAAACGAAAACGGTCTACGACTGGAAATCAACGCGGCGCGTGTGCCGACGGATTAATTGCACGACACGAACGAATGAAGTCGATCGCTTTAAAACGCGTTCGCGACCAACGCACGATAACGACGACGGCTCGGACATTTTGAACGTCACGTTGTCCAGTGATTTTGAATTCAGATTTCTAAAAACCAATTGCCCGGTTACGCATACCGTTTGGGTTCGCGATCGTTTCGTGTCGTGTCCGCACGACGGCACCGTTTCGTTGATTTCGTACCGACGAACTTCTCCGTTGATCGAAATTTCATTCAACGATTTGAACGGTTGAAACGACGGGAAATCGAACACGGTTCCGTTCACGCGTTCGTTGTGGGCGTCCCGCGTTCCCCGTGCACAGTGGTGGGCGAAGAATCACGCACGGTCCGGAGAGATCGACGAGAGACACGAAATTTTTTTTTCGATATTTGCCTCGACTCGCGGCGGGCGGTACGTCGCAAACAACTCGCGTTTCGGTACGATACGGTAGAGCGTCTCGGAAATTCGCCGTCCAAAGTTGGGGCGATAAAACAGCAGCCAGTCGATTATGCAAAGTAGACGCGGACGCTCGGGAAGGAAATTTATTTGAAAACTTTTTCGCGCCGATATTATCAAAAACGCGCGACTGCGTGTTTACGTTTGCTGACGGCCGGAAATCGGCGACAACTCCCGTCGCGAAAACTACACGACCGTGTGTGTTATGAAAGGAAACAAAATCGGAAACGCGTCTCGTCGCCCGTCACTTAACCATTCGCTAGGCGCTAGCTGGTTGTGGGCCGGCCGTGCGTTTTGACAACTCTACTATTTATGAATAACTTGTATGGCCGCGTATTTCATAATAGCTATTGCTCATCTATCATTCTGCGTTATCAGTACCAACATGATTGGCGACCAGTGTTGTGTGGTTCGTCCGGTCGGAAATATTACGAACGGTCCACAATTGTATAGATCACGCGACCAACTACGTAATAAATTTTCATCATTTTAAGAAATCGTTGATTTTTTTTTTTTTTTTTATTGCATTTTTCATTTCAATTTAAACCTAACGTGAGTATACAGATTTTCTATTAAGTTTTTTATGTATATATTATAGGTAAATAATGTCTGCACAAAAAAAAACGACGCATGGATTCTACACTTGTAAATTTATTCATTTTTTTTTATGTAATATTTCGTAAATGAAAGTAAAAGAATAATTAATTATAGTAATTGTTTTGTTCAGTTCTCTTTAGACAATCGTATTAATATATTGTTATGATCATCAATTTTTCAAGTAATAATTGTATTTTGTATCATTTTGTATCATATGGAAACCCATACACTTCATAATTTTTCGTATAGAAATAATACCTATTTTCGTCTGAAGATAACTTCCAAGAAAATTAAACTATACATTTTATTTTTGTTTCCTGTCGTTCAGTAAACACGTCGATTGAGAATATTCATCGTTTCGGACCGATTTGAGCAAAATTGTGTGAGTAGTTCGAAAATTTAGAAACGCCGTGAAAGAAATAATCAAAATTTCACTACTGGCGACGAGGTGTTTATACAAAAACACCAGATGCTTAATTCGAAAAAAAATATCGAAAACCAATCGAATCGATAGTGAATTTAAATGGTCTACGGTCGTAGTTAACGGTCACCGTGGTGTTTTGTTTCTCGGGTTCCGCGTCCACCAAATGATTACGATTATAATATCAATTAGAAATGAACGGACCGTTTCGATTGTAGTACACGACGGCGCGGAACCGTGATCGCATACGCAATCACCCCGCAAGGGGGGGTTTCTTAAACACTCTAAACGTTATTGTGGAACGTGCACAGTAACCGGTCGATTTGAAAGCCGACGCGCGCGGAGAGTATATTGTCCGTGGGACGGTGTTCGGTTAGTCTCCGACACGCGTCGTACGTTATCATTCCGTACAACAGGTAGGTAGGCGCGGACCGTTAACCGAACCCCCGCCCGTTCAGCCGCCGGACCGATTCGCCGCCGCGCCGCATTTGTTCGTCATCGAACTATTAATTACAATAATCATAAATTCTGGCACGCACGAAACGTGACCACGCAAAAGACAGAACTTGAAAATCACTTTCCGCGATTTTTCGGGACCGTTTGCCGGACACCGAACCAAAATGTTTCCGATCGGTACACGGTGTCCCCAGTCGCCAACGGGGGGATATTTTTAGTATGTTACACGCGCATGCGTCCTCTATTCAGTAGTTCTACGACTAAAACTAAATGTGTTATGACGATTTCAAAAAGTAATTTTCGGATCACCCTGTTAGTGTTAAATACGTTCGGAATAGTCGGCGATTTTAATTGTTAAATATCCGACCGAGAACGCCTACCGAGTTGGAGTCCATTCGATTAGAATTCAAAAAGATACCGAATCAAAATTAATCTCGTTGGACGAACAGCGTGCCCGTCACCAACACCGTAGAAAACTGTAGCATAACCAAAAAAATACTAAATGAATGGCCCTACTACGTCGGTTGGACGTTTCGCGCGGGTGTTGTCCGTTCCGACGGGCGTGGCTTTCCGACATTGAATTAGGCGCGTTATCGCGATCGTCGACAACGACTCTTGCAACACGATAACGTGGCCCGACAGCGCCGCCGCGATCCGTTCGAGTCAATATCGGCTTTGACGGGCACGCAAACGCCGTATCTCGCATACACGCGAATCGACTCGACTCGGTTGGAGAAAAACGTGCAGGCCGTCTTCGGCGGTGACCCCGTTTTTCAATTACGTGTATCTCCTGATATCAGTGCAGCATCTCACAAGTGCATTTGATGTTATGATCTACTTCAAAATAATATTTTATCCAAAAATAACGTCGAATATATACACACACACACACATAATACTGTAATTGAACAGTGTAACTTATTACGATCATATTGGTACTCTTCTAGATTTCGTCACCGTACATTTTTTTAACTGCGTGCTAGTGATATTTTGATTAACGATATCAATGTTGTAATGTACGCGTGTACAAATACACCTAGCCGTTCGTTTCGTTTTCAACGTACAACGCATTAACACCGTATCTCGTCGGGTCTATCGATCCGTTGTTAAGTTGCCAAAAATATTCGAGAAGCCCACAATTTCCTCGGCGAAAAAAAAAAACCCACTTTTTCTCATTGTCTGCGGCGCATAACATTCACTCGGCTTTTCCGATCGGAACTCTCTCCAAGAGGTTTATGGCGAGGAAGCAACATGATTATAAATCACCTATCCCTATCAGTCGCCGAACTTCCTGTTCAGATTACCCGCGTATACGAGCGCGCGAAAAAGGCAACGCAACAAAACGAAGAAAAAAAACGTGACGGAGAATTTTTTTTTTTTTATTATTATTTTTCATCTCTCATTGCGCCGTAGTAACAGCGTTAATAACCGGCGGCGCGGTGTAAAGAATTTCCTTTTTTTTCCTTTTTTTTCAGTCATCCCGGCGTGTAGAGGAATGCGAAATGCATTCGTTTTTTTTCCCCCCCCGGCAAGCAAAACAACAGCAAAAGACAGAGGTTCGAGTTATTTAGAAAAATACACACAACGACAATCGTTTCTCGACATCGGTGAGTGGGGACGCGCGAATAAAAATTCCGTTCGTGCGGTGACGCCGGTTTACTTGTTAAGACGTCTGTGCAGCGGCCGCGTCGCGAGAATGGAAATCGTGAAATTACAGAAGAACACGACGGGGGTCGGCACGGTCTCGAGAATTTCAAGCGAGAAACCGCGTCCGCCGGCCGGTTGTCAACGTCGATTAAAAACTGCCCGCGGAGTGCCTGTCGACGGATCGCGTCTTGTTCGCGGCGCGATTCCGCTAGCCCGGAGACACCACTTACAGATATTCCAAAACGATTAAACAACCGATACGTCGCACATGAACTGACTGCCGTTTGAATACGATTATTCAGAACCGCTACGCCGTTGTTTTGTCGTACACGCGTGCGCTTACGTTCGCGACAATTTATTTCACCGGCTAACCTGAAAATAGTCCGATGATTTAATTGCCGACACGGCGGACTGACATCGCGCGGAACTTCGATCGTTCGGGGAGTCGAACTCTAAACGTCGTGTACCACGTTCGAACAGCGTATAATATTATCGAGTGGATTCCAACGGGTTTTTTTTGTTTTCGAAATACCGTCAGACGGTATTTGTACAGAAATCCCGTTGTTCGGCCGTATAGATAGACGGAGACACCGAATACGGGTGTGGACTTGAGTGATAAAAAACGCGCGCGTGTATATATATATATATATTATACGTACACGGAATAATATTGTGAAAGTTCGCGTTGTCGAAAAACTATCTACTAGCTGACGAATCGCAAGGATTTCATACTAAACAAACACAAAGTAAAAATCACATAAACAATATAAGTTTACGATGAAAAACGTATGTATATATATATGTATATATATATTATAATAAAAGTAAAAACAGTACGTGGTATTTTCCACGAGGTTATTTTATTTATTTATTTTTTTTTTTTGATGTTGAAATTATATTCAGTATATTCACGTGCGTGTGCGTTACGGATAAAACGGTTTCAGAAACCGTTAGTGAGATGACAAACGTCTGCGTTTCGCAAAAAAACAAGACACGGTTTAACGAACGTTAAGGGATCAACGAACCGAAACCCTAAAACGCTATCAAATATTAAACAGTAATAAAAACCGAATAAGGTGAACACGAAATAATATAATAATTCTGTTCAATATGCGAAAGTGCTTAGAACATAATATTTTGTTTTCACTTTAAGCGGAGTGACAGCTTTAATAAAACAATAACGATAACTTTTTATTTGAACGAAAGTGTATTATAATGGACCGGGTATGACGAAAAGAGAATTTCGGTATTTGTTCCACGGAGACCGTATTAAAAAATGCCGCAGATAATAAATAAATAATTGGTTCCGTGATGGTGATTCGAGTAATTCGAAATATCTGAAACATGTGATGCGCTCGTGCGTAATCCAAAAAAATCATTCATATTGGGACTGACGTTCATTGTATTTTGCACAAACAGAAGTATGTTTCAAACTGTTCCGGACAAATTAAATAAAAAACGCATTACGCTCTGCCATCACGGTTCCAAAATATCGATCTCCGATGTCGTTCGTGTTTTAGCGAACCGTAACGTTACGACAAAGCGTTTTTTATCGTCCACGTCGGAACACGTTCGGAAAAAATATTCGAATCCCCGGCCCACTCGGACGTTAACGTGTGCGTGCGACGAGTAGAATAAATCCGTGTTCGTGACAACAGATCTTTCTCATCGCGTAATATTTTTCACTCGGAAATCACCCGCCAGCAAAGCTAGAGAACGTCTGCCGAACAAATCCGTTTCAACCATGTCCGTCGGAATACATTCCAGTAAAATGTTGATTAAACACGAACTCGCGTACAAAAACACGTCGTGTATTTTATACGTTTCGATAACGTAACGCGCGAAATAAACGATGACAAATATGCAGTATATTATAACGTTTATTGCGAATACGCGTGAAAAAATAATATCTACACGCCGCAGTAAATCAAAAGCCCTGTACGTGAAAACCAATTTTACGAAACGCATTAAATTATCTATATAGTACGATTAAATTTTAATCTGCCCGACGAAAACGCGCGAAATAACGCCACCGCCTAAACTGTTCACCTGAAAAATTGACGGAACACGTCGAAAACGAAACTCAGTACAAATCCCGTCCTGAAACCAAACGTTCAATATTTCACGTGAACCCCGGGGACTCGGGCTGTTTCAAACACATAAAACGTACACGTCGAACACGTTCAAAAACGCGTATTGTCTTTTGTTTTTTGCGCATCGCGCGTTTAGTGTTTATGGCGTTTAGCGCACGTCGGAATTCGAGTTATTCATTCGTACGGGACCGAGCAACGTTTACACAACGATCGGGGCCGTATTCAGACCGGGTTTCTCGGGCACGTAAGCCCGGTCCTAAGCCTAGTTCTAAGGGACCCGGGTGACTGCGGAAAAGAAAAATTAACGATCTTGACGGGCCCGCGTCCGCGTCACCGACACCAGTTATTGATGATATGCGTATCAGTTATCAAAGCGTTTTGATTTCCTCTCGGAAACGAGAACGTCTTCGTACGAGAATCGGGCCTAACCCTAGAAGAAGCGAAAAGGCGTGCGACGGTCTCGCGGGTCTCCCGGGACGCGGCGGCGAGGCCGGGGACACGGGGGCCAGCGTCTAATAATGAAATATCGGTCGACAAATCGACAAACTTTCCGTCGGCGCGGGTACGTTATTATAAATCTCACGGCGTGTTGCTCGCGTCTCTCTCCGTACGAGATATGAACTAACGGCGCGGTCGGCGACGTGACGCGGGCGGGCCGCCCCATTAATACTGTTGGCGCGCGCGGCACTGCGGCGGTTCACGCGAAATCCTAGCCCGGGCGAATTGTGAAATATATAGCTCGTATTGCGTCTGATGGCTGTTGGTTGGCCTTTTGTGAAAGACGAGGGCATATTACGCGTGTGCACGCGGTCGAGCACAACGCGCCGTTATATCATATATTGTGCTGTCGAAACGAGAATCGCAAAATAGCCGGGCCAACCTTATTTCTAAGTCCCGCGGCCAAACGGTTTCCTAGATAATTTTAACACGGTCGCGGGGTCATTTTCGTGATTTTTCCCACAGAATCCAATTTTTACGACGGACCCGAGACCCGGATATATTGCACGGTATATTATCGTGTGTACAGTTAGTGTGCATGCGGTATACGCTCTCGGACGCGAGTTTTTTTCTTTTGGCAGGCAGACTAAGGCGTTGTTTTTTTTTCTATCCAAACGAACAAATAAAAAATAAAAAACACGGAAACCCCTCTCCGTCGATTTTTCCCCGTCGTTTTTTATATATGCCCATACTTGAAATTCGGATGCCGCTCGTTTAGCCGGAAAAACGATTTCCATTCTCCAGCTCCAATATCCGACGTGTACGTTTTTGTTCAACTCACAGCTCTAATCGCTAGTTAAGTAGTCATTAATCATTGTCTCGATTAGACGTAATCTTTTGTTTTTAAATCCGGTTTCGATAACCCAAAACGGTGTGTCGTTGTCTCTAATTGTCTCATTTATTTACTTTTTGTAGTTTTACCAAACGGTGTAATCGCAATTGTTACCATTCTACGTGTTGGTATGTTTATTTTTTTGTTAAAAAAGCGTAGGTTAGCCAGTCTGCGTTCGTGGATATATCGTGAGTTATTATTATTATTATTATTATTATTTTAATATTATTGGTGAATTACATGAAATTTTGGTGTCTGCTTTGATGTTTTTTAGATTTTTTGTAGGTGTAAATCATATATTTCCCAATATTTTGGAGAACGTTAGTTTAAAAAAAATAAAAATGAAAAAATTTAATTCTACGTTTCGGGAGGCTGGGGGGCGTTTCTACAGCCCTCCCGGAAAATCGTTTTTCCGTCTAAACGAGTGGTATCCGAATTTCAAGTATGGTCGTACAAATACATACTAATTATCTGTAAAAAAAAAAAAAAAATGAGAAAAATCGATTGTGAAGGGGACTGGGACCGTGATGTATAACCGTCAGAGTCATTTCGAACTATAAACGCGACCGTGTCAATCCCAAAACAATGCGCCTGCCGAACAAGCGATAACATTGATTCGGCATTCGGTCCGTTGTGATTTGTCGAATTGATTATTTCGTTTCGTCGATATTTCACCGCGTTTAGTAAATAACAGTCCGTGTAAGTACGATTGGTAGCGGATATTGTCGAAACGTGAAACTACGTCGCAAATTGAATAGTATTAGAAGTATTTCGGCGGTGCATACTCGTGGACAGGATACCGAACAAAGTAATAGATATATACGAATCACGTGCCACCGAATTAACGCGAACTATTCGCAAAACATCTCGATACGAATTCCCGACGGAAATTCCAAACGGCGCTTAGCTCGGTCGCCGTCGTTGGATTTCGCGTTAAACTTTTTCGAACGGGCGCCATCGTCAAATCGCTAAACAAAACGTGCGAGATTATCAACCATACTCTATTGATATTCACGCCGAAACAACCGTAGTGCGCGTAGACCGGCATGGACGGGGTTAGGTCGGTTAACCGTTGTCGAAATGAGCACGTCGTTATTTCGAAGAACGTTTTGTTCGTGGGGGCCGGACGTTGAACGGAAATCTCGCGACCGGCCTACTCGGTAAACGCGTACGCCGATATGACCCCCGTATCCGTGTAAATGTTAACAAGTCGTGTGCGACGGCCACGGAAGCCGCGGACTCTGTTTAATTAAAAACAAAAAAACAAACAAATATCTCACGTGACTCACGAGGGTGAGAGAGAGGGACCGACGGACGGGACAAGTATTCCGCCGGGACGTAAGCCCGTCGCGTAAGTCCGGCCACATTTCGGGGATTACGACTTAAACGACGATCCGAACGGTCGTATATACGATTATGAACGCGAGGGAAACGCGTAAAAACGTTGATCGATGTGCGCCGCGCCGGAGGGAGACGGGCCGGTTACGAAACCGAGACGAAACAACGGTAATTAATAACGTCCAGTGTACACGTAAACCCCCCACCCCCCAGTTTCGGTTTGTTCCGTTTTGTTTTTAGATCGGACCGACGTTCTTCTCGTACACACGTTATATACTAGTCGGCGGCGGTCGCGATGTTTGCGCGCCGCGTCGGATAATCGCGTTCGATTTGATCGATCCGGTCGATGAAAAGACGACGACGTTACGACGCGTATCATTTACGCGAGACCCCGCCAAACGAGTAGGTGGGGGAGGGGGAGGGTCGGTAAGTGCTACGGCGTCGGGGCCCGGGGAAAAAATCATTATGTATACGTATTGTTAATTGAAGTTAGGAGAGAAAAACGAGTCGTGCCACCAACAATTTGATCTCTTACCGCGTGAGTGCGTGTAGCAATCCGTGTGTGTGTTATCTTTTATTTCATAAGATCGGGCCGCTTAGCGTTGGTGGGCAAGCGGGTGCGTATTTCTTGCAACACTTAAAATGGATAAAAATATTTTAGATGCTTTTCGTGAAAATAAAAACAAAAAAATTAAACGTTAGAATTCATATAAAAAGTTATACAACGAGGGACCGGATTTATTTGCAGTGCCGTGATCCGCGCACGCGCACACGGCGACACGGACCGACCCGCTAAGACACACACACCCAGGTCTAGTTTATGTCTTTTTGCAGCGTACGATTTTCGTTTCGAGGTTGGGTTTTTCGTACACTCGTCCCGTCCCCGTCCCTGCGAAGTGTCGGGCGGTACCAGTTCTCGTCGGCGTGCTCGGAATCCGACGGTCGTCGCAGAAGTCACGGGCGTCGAACTTTGTGGACGTGTGTTGACGTACGAACATCGGATGCAGTGTTTGGACGAGTCACTTCAGTGTCGACTTCGCCCGTCGTGTTTACCGAATCGGCCCGTGTTTTTTTTTACGCGTCGCGTGGTCGTCGTTCGTGCGGACGGTATGGCGCCGTTTCGGATTTTCATACGGACGCGGGACGTTTTACGTTCACCGAACAACTTGAGCCAACCTCGAGATTATATTGGGGATGGAATAACAAAGTTTTATGTATTTGTCACGTGTATACGCGGCGAGACCTGTTTGCGACGGAGTAAGGCTGGAGACAAAAAAAAAAAAATAGTTCCATTTATTACGCAAGTTTCGTCTCGAGAACGAGCCGGGGGAGGGGAGGGGAGAGTTACAAAATACATATGAAATTTAATTTCGACAAACTTCTCGTCTGATAAACCATAATAAATAATGTTTATGTTTTATATCGGTAGTCCGTCTCTGGAGGACACGCTACGCCTAACGTCGACATTTTTTTAAAACGTGCGATCAAATCTGTCCTATACAAATGTCAATACATATTATACGCGACGAACGCATCAAAACACGCCGTTTTATTCGGTCTGCAAACAAATATTTAATAAATAAATATTATATTTTATGACGTAACAGTTACCAAAATAGTTGTTAGCACAAAAGTAATTTATTACTTTGGGCTGTCTGTCGTATAAACAAAGATAAAAACTAAAATACAAACTAGGTGCACACGTTCGATTAAAACTTTATATCACACAAAAAAAAATAATAATAATAATAATAATACTGAACTCCTTTATTTTCACCACAACAAAAACCTTAATTATTATTGTTTTATGCTTCGAAAAATATATAGTTCCGTGTTTGATTGTTCCACGAATTACCGCGTTTAATTTGAATTTCTACGCCTATACGCACTAAAAATAAAACGCGTAAACTAATATAAATCATCGTAAAAACACGTTCTTCCTTTTTTTCAAGGAATCTAGTATAATAGTTCCTTATCGTTCTCGTTTTTCGTCTACTTATGTAAAGTATAATACATAACATTTACGACTTCAACAAACCCCCCCTCCCCCCGCCACTCTATATAAGGTACAAAAAGTCCTCGTGTTTCGTTCGTTTTGATCGATAAACTTGGAAAATTTAACTGGCAATTCAAAGACTTCATGTCGAATCCTATTAAAACCATAATTGACGACGATTCGTCCTTCGGGAAGAAAACGTTCGCTCGTAAGCCCGACTATTAATTAATAAGTAAAGACGACCGGTCAAAAATAAAAGGACATACGCTGCGAAATCGCTTGCTTGTTCGTAAAAAACGTCTTACTTGTTCCAGCTCGCGTACAACCGACGGGCAATATTCGAGTTTATTAAAACTGAAAAAATAAATATAACAATATATGTGCACACCAAACGAGTACTGGAAACTTTCATTATTTCTTTACTCTAAATTGAAATTAATATGAAATCCGTCTCGTCTGTGTGTAGAACGAGAAAACATAAAAACTATGTGGTTTCTCGGGAAGAAAGAAAAAACGTGTTTACATCTCATTTTGAAGGAATGCTATTGTGATTTCATTATTTTACCACCCGCCCGTTCTTGTCGCCAACCGTCGTTTGTACTACCACGTGTGTGGTATCCCGTTCGCGAATTCATTACCCCGTCTACGCGTACAGAACGATGCCAAAAAAATAAATCGTAAATACCTATTCACATTGGAGCCGTTAATTACGTTTTCAAGTATTTATCGTGTCTTTGACTAGACGCAAAATATCTTTATTCATTAGACCGCACACGATCATCGATCGGGAAATTAATAATAGCGGTAAAAACCACAACAACCACAAAAAAAAAAACCGAACAAAATAAAACAATTTCAAAAATGCTTGCGGCCCGTGTGATTGCGTTATTACAGAGCTCGAATTTCTGAGAAGCAATTTCGAAAGCAATATGGAAATTGAAACCCGTAGACTTTTACGAGTAAGCGTTTATTAAAACTTCTTAACGACGTCTGAAACTTTCAGAAACTAACAATATAAGACGAAAGTGTCACATGTTTTATAGTTGGAAGATTTGTACAGGTGCACATGTCATGGATAATGCCAAAAATAAAACTTCAACGATAGACTTTTAAAATTTCTTCAAAATGGTTACCTGCTCTTTTAGTTTTCAGAGCAGACAACATTTGAAATATAAATTACTAACATGTTTGTAATTTACACGACTTTATAATACTTATGTTTGTAAGAAAATGATTTTCATATGAGCTATAATATTACAAATGGACTTCTAGGACTGTTGGCATATAAAAATGTGTTGACGCTATAAAATCTATACTCGCCTAATCGTATACAATCGTATTGCCAAAAAAAAAATGTTCGATGAAAAATAAAAACTCTTGTCCGTTTCCGCCAAAAACTAACTTATGTTTTTGATTTTTTAAAAGCGATTTCGCCGAATGTAGAATGTATTATTTTTTTAGTTTTTAAAATACCATTTGTATTACCCAGAAGTCGTTACGAGTCAAGAAAGGCATTAATAAACTACCGAAAAAACGGATTTAAATTTAATTTCTAAAATAATAATAAACTAAATACATAAAGTAAAAACCGATTAGTTTAAAAACGACGTCTTGAATTATGGCACATTTGAATCGGAAAACTTTATTAATATATACTACAATCACCAATTTAAACATGTTGAGGATTTTCGGAAATGAAATATTTTTAATCGTCAGCAGACAAGAAACATTTCTTAAAAATTGTTGGCAGAAATCACATAACACGCTTATAATATTAAATTTAAAACTATTAAACGTGGAGTCGATAATGTACGTATACGTTAAATACGATAGTTGTATGATCGAAAATACAAATAAATAGATAAAATGCGATTATAAAAAAACCGATTTTATTTTAATTATAACTGCACAATCTTCTGCGTCGAGGTTTATCCAACCATTATAAATATTGACGTTTATTGTATACGATACGATTCCGCGGACGCCATTTCAAGTCTTTGATTTCGACTCGTATTGCTGGGGTAATTCAATCGGATTTGATTACGAAAACGTCGTCCGCGTCATCGCCGTCTGATTGACGTATCACAGACACTGAATTATTTCGTTAACTGCGAAAACCTCGATATTACAATATAGTCAATCATAAGTTTCATTTCGTTCGAATCCTCGGGACGAGAGAAATATCAAACGAACCGACCGAGTGACAGAAACAAACAACGACGTGCAAAACAAACAACGCGCAAAAGAAGTTTCTAGACGAATTTCGCGAGTGAGATTTAAAAAAAAAAAATACATATATATATATATATAAATTGGAAACCGCGCGACGTTTTCGCGAAATAATTCGATAAGAAACGTACGCGGCCTGATTTTATTACACGCCAAACGTTTTCGTTGCCGATATTCTTTAACAATAAACAACGGTTGTTTGAAAACCAAACACTCGCGGTCTTCCCGTTGTTCTGGGCCTACAAACCGTGTGGGGTTCCGTTTATTTCCGCACCCGCGATTTTCTCTTCGTTTCCCGTCTCGATAAAAAAATTCTTCACGCCAATATTTGGACGTATGAGAAGATCTCGTTTTCCTCGGCGGTTCACCGCGTGTCGTCGGACAATTATACCGTATTCATAAACCGCGTTTTACATTATTCAAACGTAAATCTCACTCGTCGAAAACAACGTTATCGACCGTTAAAACAGCTGTAACTCTTCGTCGTACAACTCGGCTAGATTCGTACGCGCTCGACATTCGGCTATAAAATATCTACCGGAGTAAAAATGTGCGTTTATGTTTTACGCGGCTATAAAGAAAGAAAAAAAAATATATATATACGAAAATTTCAAACATATAAATTGCATTCGATATATTTTGTATAACACGCGAATAACTAATGATTTCGACCGAGCAAAATAAACTGTTGAATATTGTCTGTAGAGTGCATTGCTATTTTGGATGAACTAACGCCGACGCGTACGATAAATATTTCGGAGTTTATGTTTGGACCGTAAAAAAAAATATATATATACATATATCAAACCAATTATTATTATTTTTTAATATCGCGCGGGTTTAGTTCCAGAAACGCTGTATACGTTATGGGATGGGGACGGGGGCTTGTAAATATGATAAAGTATTTCGGGTACGAAAACATCACGGAAACGAAAAATATGTCAACCGTCAACTCTCCAGCACACGCAAATTAAATTACTCTAATTCCGAAACGACGGGCGGGGCCGAGGGGACGGCCGTATAAAAACGCGGACCGAGTGGGAAAACAATTTCGGAAAAACATTCGCGGAATGGGACGGGGGGAAAAGAAAAAATCGCGCGCAACACGATACGTTCATACGTAAAACACTGTACGTAACGCGAACTATTTAATTTCGTGGGACGCGCGACGCACATATTTATATATATTAATTGAGGGGGAGGGGGAGGGGGTATACCCCTTGTATATTTTTTCAAATATTTGAGCGTACTATTTTTTTTTTAAAGAGGAACGCGACGGTTCGTTCGCTTTTCCGCGGCCGACGAAATACAAAATAATATTGTTATATTGACGAAACAATAAACTTAAGGGGCCGCAACACTCATATTTATGTATGTATCATAGACCTTCCGTGTTTTGTAGGCGTTAAGTAAGTACGGTTTTAATGTTTGAAACCTGGATGAATTTGCATCTACCGGATGATCTCCCGAAATACTTATTGAAAAAGTAACCATTAATCATTTAAGCTTTTGGTTTTACACGTTTTTCAATAGCTATGAAATCGAGTTAAAATCGATATTTCGTAAAATCATCCGGCCAACGCATAGTCTAACATCTCGTCTTTGATTTTTATTCTGAAGTGTTTGTCACAAAAATTATTCTAAGAGGATTCACGCCGCAGGAAGTACGAACATATGTTTTCACGAAATTGAAAAACTACTGACTTACAAACTGCCGCCGCCGAGAGCAACGGCATTACGTTTTGTTTTTGGTGTGACGGCCTCACTAAATGTTGACGCCGGTCACCGTAATTAATACGCCGGCAGATGCCGATTATGGCCTATGATGTTTTCCCGCTATTTGCCAGTCCACAGACGCGACTATCGGCCAATGAATTGCCTACGCTTGTAGTTTATACTAGTCTTTGTACTGAGATGAACTCCACGTTATTAGTTATTATTTGTACTATGTTATTTTCCACGCACGAACTGTCGGCTTAATGTGACGGACGACGATGATGTGATTTTCGAGCACCTACGCGACTGTTTTGTAAGCCTTCACAGAGTACCCCCCCCCCCCCGAAACCCCGGTCACTATTTTGTTGCCCGATTCGACCACTGCACGAATCATGCGGAAATCTTGTCGCGCGTGTGATAACGGCGATGGGAAACCGCACGCTTTCCGACTGAAACGGTACGCCGACCCGATGCGACAACCGTTATTTTACCTTCGAAACAATAACACACCGTGCGATCGATACGCGTCTCCGTGTACCGGGGCTGGCGCCAATATTCCACGGCCGTCGTAACGTCGTATTCGCGTTTGTTCGGGTTCCGCTCAGAACGGGTTCGGCGTGCAAGTGTGCGAAACGCGTGTACGCGAGACGTTCGGTGATTTGTCATTGTTCGCCCTGCCGCGCCGTAAAAAAAAAAAATCCGAACGAAAAACCACCGAAACCAAAACCGAAACCCGTGGGGCGCGCGCGCACGTGATTAAACGGCCAAGGAGCAAAAGCGCTTATCCCGGGGAACGGGTCGTAAAAACCGATATAGGTGCGCGAGCGCGTGCTATTACGGCGACACGGGACGGCGTCGTAGACGAGGGCGAGAGGAAACGCGTCGACGGACCGCGCGTGCGGAAGCGACGGGGCGGGCGGCGGTGGGGTGGGTGGATTATTGTTAAGTCCCCTACGTACCGCGCGAAATACGTACGCACGCGCGCGAGGGGGGGGGGGGGGAGCCGAGCGTTTTTTGGACCGAGGGCGGCGCGATACGTACTACCGCGTACGTACGACGCGCGCAACGAGTTTTCGTTCTTCCGCCGCTGCCGACCGCCACGTCGCGTAATAACGACAACAACGGCCCGCGTGAGTCATCCGCGTTCACCGGCCAAACATCGCGTCCGGTCACGTGGTCCGTCATATTGCGTTTGAAATCGTTTATCGCGCGTCCCCCACCCCCACAATTTAACGACGTCGTGCCGCGAAAAGTGTTGATGACGCCCCAACCCCCAACCCCCTATACAACCACCACCACGTGAATTTTTCGACTACGGTACTGGAAACAAAACCTACCAACCGTACCTACAAATACTAGGGTTAACCTAAAATATGGTCGAAACACGAGTGCACTAATTTACTGGCGGCTCAATATGAAAATCGACATTTCTCTTCTCAAGGATTTACGAATAATAACAACAAAAAAGAAAATTATTCGAAAACTTCGTTTCGATCTCGTGAAGTATACACGCTGATTGACAATTGTGCAATAAGAAAACAAATTGTTATGGTGGACGATTCGTTTTGATCTTGCTAATTAAAATTAATAATATCTATACGTCGTGTTTTTACCCCGGGGCCGTAGTACTCACTAACCTAAACCCCGTGTGACGCAACGTGATCGACGGCGCAAAGTCGGAATACGGACAACGGCGTGCACTGTTGCGGTGATACCGTACCGTACGTCTGAACGCCGTGTAGCGCGATGCCCGTTATTGATACCGTGTTCGGCCCGGGCGGCGTAAAATATACATCGCGTATACGTGTACCGCGTGAATAAAATATGTACACGTGAAATGTTAATACGGCGGAAAACGCGACGAGTATAACCGTGTGCGCGTGAATCATTTATACGACGCGCCGGAGGCCACGTGGCGTGTTATCACAGCGTACGTACACGCATACGGATAAACGCACGCGATAGACGTGAAAGATTAAACAAATACGCGCCGGAGCCGTGTGCAATGGGGACGAAACCGGGTGAAACGTCTAGAACATGGTATAAAAAAACACATGACGTTTTGACACAAAACAATATGCACACGACGTTATCCCTGGACAGTGGCGGCACCAGACATTTTTTCTAGGGGGGGGCAAGATCATGGCGAATTGATCATGGATTTTAGTGAAACCCCGACATGGAAAATATTGTACTGTTAGCGTTTTCCGATAAAATATAATCAATTTCGAAATCGAATTAAATGGTAGTGTATTCCGTGGTGTATTATCTAAATGAATGCACATCAAAAAAAATATGACGAGTTACACGGCGAAACATATGAAACACAGTAAACACATAAATACTTGAAATTTAAATTTTCGTTTGTTCTTCAACGGGTAGGGCAAAGGTGGGGCGAAACCAAATTTGGGTAGGGCGCTTGCCCTACCTTGCCCCCCTCTAGCGCCGCCACTGTCCCTGGACGATCGTTGCCCGGGTATTGCGCGTGCAAACGGAAACTAAAACGCTTCGGACGCATTGGTGCCGGTGGTCAACTCTGTGAAGTGATCGGATATCAATTATTCGAGCGCGCGCCGCGTCATTCCGCGTTCGGCCGAGGACAAACGATTTTTCGATTTAACGACCCCGCGCGCATTATTTTACTGCACGGTCTCGTTTCGTTTTTTCGTCTCTATCTCTCATATATATATGTATACGTTTCGTCTTTTCGAGAAAATCCCTTTACCATATTTTCGTTTCCATTTTTTCACCCCTCTACGAGACGCAAACCCTCCGGGGTGAAACGCGCGGGCGACAGCATTATCCCGAATTAGTGGACGGGGTGAGGAAACGCAATATAAATACGGCGGAGATTACAAAGGGAAAAAATATTGGATTCCGAAAACTCGACAGGTATGTGCTCTGCCAAACGATTTTTAAGGGCACGTCTGTACATAAAAGAAAATGGTTTTTTTTCTTTTTTGATCCGGCCGGCGGGGGATACCGGTTGTTTTCGGAACACGCTCTGAACGCACGCCGAGACGATGCGCGCGTAGTCTTTGATGTCCGACAGGAGGAGTCTAATGGACGGAATACCGGATTTAATTAATGTATAACTTTAACCACGTATGATATATATATAAATAGAAATGAGCGTGTGTGTTCATGTCAGCAGTTGAAAAGAGACGACAACTACACGCCCTAAAGTAATCATCCGACATTCGCCATGTTTTTCGTGAAGACTGCTGATTTCAACAAAATCACAAATATCGCGTTGAGAAAAAAACGTTTGTCGCGCGATTCGCAGTCCGAAAGATCCGCGAGATAAATACAAGTGTATGGTATAAATGAGTACGTCGACGGCGCGTGAACAACGTACGTAGACGAACGTGCGTACGGCAGTCGGATGGAACGGGATGGGAAGACGGTGGCGAAAACCTGGTGTAAAATTGTTGTCGCGATATCGCGCGGGCACCGCGCAATCACGGTTAAGCGAACTCTCATCGCTCATCAATATATTATCCGCCCGGGGCCGGGTCCGTGTTTTTTGCCCCCGTCGCTTTTCGTTTTTCAAATACGATAATGCATTAAAACCCCCGACGGGTTCGGCGGATCAATCATACGGCGTCACGCCGCCCGTCCGTCCCGTCCCGTCCCGTCCCGTCCCGTCCGTACGTTCGAATTAAAACGGAATGTATACGCTTCCCCGTCTGAACGTGTCGCGCGCGTAACGTTCGTTGGACATCCCGAAAGAGAATTATTTATCGCGCTTTTTGTTTTCCGACGGCACCTGCCGGAGTTATTGGCGAGGGACCCGCGCCCACGGCCGACGGAAAGTGGAAGTTCCCGCCGCGGGTGCTCGTGGGTCGAAACAACGTGCATTAAAGGTTTAAATATTTAACGAGGCCCGTGTACCCTTTGAAGGGATCATTGTAATTATTATTATTATTATCATTATTGTTATCATTATTTTTATCATTATTGTTATCGTTATTATTATTATTGGAGAACTTTCAGTACACAACACGTGAGCTAATGTTAACGGGTACGGGACGCGAGCACAGACGTCCGACGACACGCGCATTTTTTTCTTAATACGTCGTTTTTCCTATAAAATAAATCTCGCCCACTCGTTTGTTTACCAAAAACGACGTGCACAACAACAACGTTACCCGAAACGTACACGAAAACACATTAGGCCGCGAGTATATCTGTTATTGCGTAACGGCCGTGATAGGTAGACGTTTTGTTGGAAAATAAATTATTATATTCTCGTATAAATAACGGACGGCCGGACGAAAGAGGCGAACGCTGTTTTTTCACACGCACACAACACGGAAAACATATAAATATATATATGTATACGCGTATATGTGTGCGGCACGCAACCCATTTCCTGAATTTAATGCATTTCAAATTGAATGACACCGGTCGTGTTATTAAACAGTACAGAAAATGTATGTTCTCGAGAGTGTATCGTATATTTCGAAAAACGCTCGCGGTAAAAAGTTGTGTAACGGAAAATAATAACATTAATAAATACTACGGAATTCATAATTGAATTGTGAAACTCGTGGCCTTAGCTACATTATCATTATTATTTTTTTCTTTTTTTTCATGAATTATAAATTTTGTTGTACTCGGGAATACGTATTTCGTGTTTTCTACTTTGTACTCGTGTGGTTATTCGTACCTATTTAAATTTCAAAAAGTCCGCGTCAGCTCGCAAATTAATCACTCATTTACATACAGATTGTTCCATAAATATGTTTCGCAGGCTTTATGGCATCAACTACATACCAAATATGTACATGCATGTATAAAGGCGTATACCTTTAAATATTAATGAAAGTATTTCTACTTTTAGTCAACTGTATTATTCTTCCCATACGTACACGGTGTTTCAAAAGTCTTCGTCCGATTTTAAAAATTTATATTTATTCTAAAAATGAAGATATGAGAGTGGAATGAAGTAAAAAATATTCTTAAAATAATTAAGTTTTAATTGGTTTGGTTATAAATATAACCCCCACAGGCCGCCCGGCATACATCTATGTGGTATTCAAATTCCTCCCGAACGTTGCTTCTTGTCTCACGACATTCACGACATCTTTAATTCTGGTTTTAAACTCTTCCAAATCTGTAGATAATGGTAGTACATAAACTTTATCTTTTACATTGCCCCGTAAAAAGAAATCACACACTGTGAGGTCTGGGGAACGTGGTGGCCAGGGATGAATCGCCAAATCATTGTCTCCTTTATGCCCAATTCACCGTTAAGGGAATTCGTCGTTCAGATACCTTCGAACTTTTAACTTTCCAGTGCTCCAACTTGTTGAAAAACAAAATCATCGCTATCTGCATATAACTGTGATAACAACCAAGCTCGTAACAAGTTTAGGTATGTGTTACCCGTTCCTGTGTTATCCTCAAAAAAAAAAAAAAAAATGGACCGTAAACATTTATCCTAGAAAATGCGCAGAAAACATTAACTTTAGTCGAGTCCCTCTGATGCTCGATCGTTTCGTGCGGTTGTTCTAAAACCCAAATCCTAACATTATGGCGATTAACCTTTCCACTTAGATGGACTGTGGCTTCAACGGAAAAAACAATGCGTGAAATGAATGTGTACATCTTCTTCTTGTTTTTCGGAAATAAAATTACAAAAATCGATACGTTTTTGTTTGTCGTCCGGTAGGAGGGCTTGTACCAGTTGCATTCGATATGCCTTCAATGCCAAACGACGTCGTAGAACACGTCAAACGGTCAAACGAGGGAGACCCAACTCTAGGCCTGCACGATGTGCAGACTTCTGTGGACTCCGAATGAGACTTCGTCGAACACATTCGATGTTTTCGTCAGAGGTACGAGGCCGACCTCAGCGTTTCTGTGCACACAAACAACCATATTCTTGGAACGTTTGATGTCAACGTCGAATGCTTTGAGCAGTTGGGACTTCAGTTCCACGAGTTATTCGAAAATCACGTTGAACGGTTATTTGCCGACTCGCACTGACTAAAACGGAGAACGCAAAACGCTTTCTGTTGCGGAGTCGCCATTCCAAAACAAACTGACGGCAGTTCACTAATCATTACAAGGGCAAATTTATCAGCAACATTACTTGAAATAAACTCGACTATCTTATCTTTCCATTAGTACAATGGGTCGTTAACCTGCAATTAACGATTACACGAAACACGCTGTATACCGCGACATTTGGAGAAATATAACACAGTCGATGTATATACTATCTATACTTCAAATGCTAATAATTACATGGACCTAATAATTGTGTAATAAATAATAAACGTTTGGTTCGATATTCGTGCATCGACGTTTTCAGAAAATAACATATCCGATTTTTTCCTCGAAAACTATTGCGAAATGTTCACTTTTGCCACTATTCGGTTAATAAATCCCTAAAAACGAAATGTATTGCAATAATTTTTATCGACATTGTAAGCAAAAAAAAAAAAATTAAAAAAAACCCCCGTAAAACCGATGGCTAATAATTCGCACAAAAACTCAACCTCGTAAAATCGATTATTCCGTATCCGTTCACACGATATACACACGAGTATTAAATATTGAAAACGAGACGATGATATTTTATCCATTCCCTTCGGCGAGTTATCTAACGAATTTCAAACACGTATGATACGATAGTAACACGAGACGTTTCAAATACATTTGGTTGTTGTTTTTTTTTTCAATTCGACGTTTCATTCGAGCAACTAATGCGAACAAATATATATATATATATTAATACGTAGTTATTCGTAAGTCCGTAAAATCAATAATTATACAATATCTTTGAAAAATCAAACGTTTTTAAACGAATACACCGACACGTGTCCGACACAGAACAAACGAAACCATACACCGTTGCCGTTGTGACGTGTGTGTTTTTACACGCGCGCGCGCAAAATATTTTATTTCGTTATTCGTTCGTAATCGTATTTGTCGGGCGCGTATGTTATTCGATCGGGGAGACGAACGAGACGTATCGCGGTTTGCTATTCAATCACGTGCGTTTTGTCTCCACTCAACATAACGCCGTTAATACCCGTCCGACGGCGGCGGAAAACGATTTCGCGACCCGTACAACACGGTTCGGCGTGGCGCAGTGACGGTCGATATGATTTGGTCACGGGAGATGAGACTGATTTTTCAACACGAACTTGAAAACATATGTCACAGCTTAAGGATATAAGATCACTTTATTAAATTATTGAATCTATATGTTTTGTTTTCATCTGTGGCGGGGGGGAGCCCTTTTTATTATTATTGTTATTAATAAATAGGTAATAAACGGCATATATCCCGGCACATATGAGGGAATATATTCCTCTCGTCCATCCCCCCCCCACCGCAACCCCGAGTCGACACGAACCGTCGGACCTGTATAGATGACGAACACGAAACCGAACGGGGCCGCGCAAAAGTCGATCGGTACGAACGGGGGTGTACACGACACGGGAATAGTTTGCCGCGGTCGGAACGGTCCCGACGCGACGGCGATAAGTTCGCGGGATATGATACACGCGACGTGACCGGTCGAGAGTGCGTTTCCGTGACGACAACGTATCCCCGACGGCCGCCGCCGAGTACGTACGTCTAAAATATATACCCGCACATAATAATATACATTGTATACGGCGTGATCGTTTCTACGGGTGTCGCTAAATATTTCGGCTGGATGACATTTTACTGAAATGAGTTACTGTTGAAAATAGTACTACTCAAATCAACGTCGTACAGTATGGTATCATTCGTTTTTGTTTTCGAGTAGTATTATTTTTTCTGTACAAATCTCTAACATTTTCACGCAGAAGCATTGACTTCCTTCGTAGTTTAGGACAACTCGGTTTTTGATTTTTTTAATCAATTTACGAATATCGAACTACGTGCTGCGCTGGTTTATTTTCATACGTACGAGTACAAATAACAATGACAATAATAAAAATTCGTGAGTGTTACGGGTACGCGCGGATGAAGTGAAACTTCTTTCGGAGTCGTTCGGTCGACAGAGTATTACGTTCGTATTGGAATAAAACAAACAAATATAGGAACTGTACGAGCCGAGAGCGTTTATCAATAAAATGCTTACTTGAGCACTACTGCCAGACGCTTTGAAATCGGTTACTTGGTGCCAACCGTAAGTCCGCGTGCGAGTAGTAACGTAAATTTTACAACGAAAATAACACGCGGAAAAAGTGGTTTTGCTTAAATTATTCGGCCCGGTGCGCGTACGGTTAGGTTAGTGAACATCGAATGACGTGATGGCGGCGCGTGCGGATGGTACACGGGGGGATAGCTGAATGCGGTGAAACCGGTGGGGACGGTCGAGCGAGCGTGCCTCGCACGCTATTGGCTGCAACAGGAACACATTACGCGCATGCGCAACTGATCTCAAGTAAAACTGGTGGGGGGTCAGTCGAGCGGGTCTATTCGCAAGCTATCGGCCGCGACTAATCTCTGATAAAAAAAAAAAAATAGTGTCATTTACACGGCCGACCGTGACGCGCGAAAACCTTCTCTCTCGAAGACGTTTCACTACAAAAATGCGAGTTGCATCGCGCCTAAAGTGTTAAGAATTCGAACATTTTTCTCGTTTCAATAAAACGCCGTCCGGCCGGAGTATTCACGTGACGCGTGAAAAAAATTACGCACGAACCGTGTACCGTACATACGGTTTTGGGTGGTTTGTCGGAGAGCGCGCATAATAATTGTCGCGTGGTTGAGTGGTGGTGGGGGGGAAGGTGGTCCGCGCGTAATGGTTTCGCGCTCGGACGGCTCGTGAAAATACCGAATCTCGCCGCCGACAGCGTTTACACGCGTACGGCCGCGCCCGCTGATATACGGCGACCGGCCCAAATTTAATTACGGGTACGATCGGAATTAACAACGGGCACATAAAACACACACGTAGTTTCGCGCCGACGCGCGCGCGCTTACACTCCTGCGGACCCGCCGGAATGGTTTTTCACCCGGGTCTCGCGCGTGCCCATAAAACCATCGGGTTCGTACGTTTTATATGCGTTCTAACGAGAAGAAACCCTATTGCGTTTTTCCTACAAAGTTTACGTGTACGTCCGTCGTGACCGTCTAATCCCTGTCTCTCTCTCTGGCCGTCCGTCCCTCCACCGCCCCACCCTTTCCGACGGTAATGCGCAAATATACACGAACGTGTCGGCGGGAGCAACGTCGTGAACCATATGCTGTAGGTACCGAACGCCCGGAAAGGTGTTTGTCCGAGTTTATCATCTCAACGACAAAGAATTTTTAAAAAAATCGCCCGATAAGTTCTGGTGACGTTCGCACACGCGTTTTCCTTTATTTAATATTCTAATGCACGCGACCCGAAAACCATCGGCGTGAGTCGTGTTCGCGTGAAACACGTGCCGCCGCCCGAGACGAGCCGAAACTAAATCGGATCGAACAGGAAATACCTCTGGCGCTCGGACCGCGTGAGGAAACAACAAAACAAAGAGAAAAGGAACCTTACGCGTCCGTATTAACACGGTGTTACGTTAACGTCTTCGTCCATTTTTCACACGTTCGCCATCCGTTTGCAAACTAGAAACGGTATTGTGAACGTGCCGTACGAAACAACGCATTTTTTACGTTCGTCTTCTTCGCGTTCTCTTGTAGTGAAAAATGTTATTATTAAATATACAATGTAATTTAATTTAACTTCACGTTTAGTTTAAATTGTAAATTATTAAAAGTGCTTAATCACAATTATAGTCATTATATATATATATAGACAGAAGACACACCGAGTTTGAGTAAGAACTAAGCGAATAAAAGTTTAATTATCAAAACACTATTAAAATAAATTACACCGTAGAACGTAAGGGTAACCTTTAAAAAAAAAAAAAAAAAATGTTTCTTCGCTTAGTGTAGTATCCGCTGCTGCCCCGACGACTGATAAATTAATATTTTATGATAATAAATTAGACACGGCGCATAATTAAAAATACACTCTTAATTTTAACCAGTAACGTTCAAAATAATATTGAAATAATATTCGAACGTTATTTTATTACTGCTGTCGTGCAACGTAATAATAATTGTATAATTTCAATACGTACATATGTGTGTGTGTGTATGTTCGTGTGTTCGCGTGCCACCGATAAATTACCTAACCTAACATACCAATACACGACGTTTCTCCGTGCACGTTACGTTACGTTCGGCTCAAACAATTCGCGCGATATTGCGCAACACGCACGCGGTGTACAAACACAATATTGTTATAGAGTTTACTTCTCCGATCCCGTTGCACGGCGAAACAACAATATTATCGTTTTCCAAATAATTACCTCCGAAACGTCCGGAGTCCGTTTGGTCCCGAAACAATATTCGCGGATTCGAACGATTCCGCTCGCGTCGCCGTGAAACGCAAACAGTATTTATTTAATTTGTTATTTATTTTAATATTTACGTACGCGCTAAGCCCGTCGGTACGATCGTAAGCATACTGAACAGCGTAAAATCGAACAGTCACGACAAGCGAAATAATGGTATAAATCGCGAATTAACGGTCGGGCCCCGTGTTGGCATCGAACGCCAAAACGTGTTCTATCGGTTCGTTTCCCGTATAATCGGCGGCACTCGATGAAACGTCGGAGTGGAACGGGAACAACTTTGGGGGGGGGGACTTGAGAATTTAATAAGGAGAGTAACGTCGGGGAGAATCGACTTCGCCGGCCGACAGAACCTTTTTTTGAAAAAATCAGAACCGTCATGGCGCCTGCGCCCGGCGTACGTTCTATAGAACGGGTCGCGTTTACCTGCACGGACGCAATGTCATCGAGTGCTTTGTCGGCCGTGGACTGCTAGTCCAGGACCGCCGCCACACGTCCTCGTATCAATCCCGTTCTTTCCTCGCCGTTAGCGTATGACTTCTGACATTCAATATCAGTTTACAACGGTGTTTTCGGGTTATTATGATGTATGATATCATAAAACCGAATAACGTTTCAGGAAATATCGCATCGTGGTCGGCGATGTAAAACGTACATGATAATATTTTTGTTTTTTTTTTTTTTTGTATAGTATTTTTACAATCCCGTCGGCCGGTTTGTCCGCTGTAATATCGATTTATTTTTTATACCACATATCATATCCGCATAAATGTAATTTGTTATTAATATTTGTACACGACAGACGTTCAATCCTAGTCGTAGTTCGTAGTGGCGTGGTATAAAATGAACAGTGCGATTCGACAAAATGTTATCCTCACAACGCCACAAAAAAAAAAAAAAAAAAAAAACAAGTGCGTTTTCTCCCCTTTTATATTTATAGTTAAGTTTACCGTATTTTTATTTTATTTTTACGGTCATTCTATGTTAGTCTCCAACGACCTAAGGCCGCTATGAACCCTCTGCACGACCCCATCGCGTTCAACAGACGATCGAGACATTCGCGCGCACATTTTATTACAAAACGTATGGTGTTTTGTTGAAGTTTTCTCAGAGTATTCATCCGACCACATACAGTAAAACATTCGACGTGTCCGAATTATAAGTCGTGGGCTTCGCGGGCTACGGCCTACACAGCACTGAAACACCTGGTATTCGATTTCTTTCAATTGTCGTATACTAACATTAAAATTTATATATATATATATATTTACATTTACGAACGAGGAACGAATGCAGAGCGGAGAGCAACGTTCAATGAACCGGACACGATAGGAATTCTCGAAATCAGAAGGATAGACTGGGAGGGCCAAATATCACGTGATATCGCAATACGGAAACCAGACGAGAAAAGACCGAAAAAGACAGCGGTGGACTGATCGAGTCAGGGAACACCTCAAGCCGCTGATAATAAGAGACGGAGAACAAGAAACCGGACTAGGGACAGGAAGGCACGGAGAGAGTCGTGAGACCCTGAAGGCCCAGGCGGATAAGTTTTTAGAAGGCCTTAAGCTAACGTAATCAACACAAACAACTTATAACAAATATGAATGTATAACTAAACAAATAACTTGATAATGAATAACACAAAAAAAAAAATTGAGAAAAAAATAAAACCGATTTCGAAAAAAAAACGCACTAAAAAGTGTGAAATAATTCACATACATTTTATTGAAGTCGGCGCCAGATTCCAAATTGACACATTGTATCACTCCCAGACCAAATAGTAATGATACTTTACATTTGATTTTCGATTACGCGTTACTTAAAAACAACGTCGACTTCGACAAGATTTTTGTGAATTATTTCACACATTTTAGTGCATTTTTTTCGGATTCATTTGTGATTAACACGTGATAACATAATATAGCTTTCATTTGAAATATTAGTTATTATTATTATTATAATTATTTTGTGCAGGCCGACGACGGGCCGTAATAAAAAAATATAGCTTGAGGCCCAAGTAGAAAATGTCTAAGGAGGCCCGGTCGGGCATGGCCTCCCGGTCGTAGTGGAAGCGGCGACGGGATGCCCGAAACAAACCTAAACCGTATTATCCGTTCAGTATTTTGAACCCCGGAAGCGGGCAACGCGCACTTCGTGTACACGTCACGCCACCGACGATCATCCGGACCATCCTCATCATCGAACGAGCGTCGGATCACTCAACGCATGACGACAGGCCGGTGCCCGAGACGCGTCCGCACGAGCGGTTGGCAACGGCGACGGCGGGCAACCGGAATTCGTGACTCGTCGTGCGATGTTCTTCGACACGTTGTGTACCGGACAATTGGGCCGCCGCGCACAGACGACGCCGGCGAACGCGATTCGCGTCCGCGCAGAGCTTAGTGGACGCCGTTGTTGTTGTTGTTGTTTTTTTCAACAAATACGCTAGCGTAAACCCGACCAGCCGCCGGCCTGACGCGTGTAACAAACAGCGCGGGACAGGCTGATCGTCGCGTTTTCCCGATCCTATCGCCGAACGCCGGAACGCGCGGCGGTACTTACCCGACCCGCGCGGCCGCCGATTATCGCGTACATAAACGCACACGTACATATGCATTCATATTCGTACGCACGCGTGTTTGCTAAGAGCATGACGACGTCGCGGCCCTCGCCAATTAGTCCGCGCGCCGGTCGGCTGTTCGTACGCGCAAACGTTTGCCATATGTATATTTGTTTTTTGGAAATCCCCCAACCTACGTGAGTAGGGCGACCGTATTTCCACCTCGTGCCCCGTTCTTTTCCCCGCCACCGTTAACGTACGGCTTTCTGAAACGTGTAAATCTCCGTTGTTTCGACCGTCGACGTCATTAAACCGAACGGACGTCGCGTCGTTTATCGTTGTGCGCCGTAATGTCGATTTGTACCGCACGCGTTTAACGTCCGTCACAAACGCGATTCGTTATTGATAATGTTGTACACGACAGACGTGCGCGGCGTGCAGGTCGCCAGCCCGGTAGGGCCCCCGTGGTTTCGTAACGGGTCTGACGACATCCGACCAATCCGATGACGATAATTGGTTCGGCGCAATAGTACACAGAAACGGACAGGATCGACCGGCCCCCGGGGTCAGTACGATCCGGAAAATAAAATCGTTCTATATTGTGCGCGCACGTTCATTTCGTTTTTTATATTGTATTTACGGTTAGGTTTACATTCAACTTGCTGGACGTTCGATTTGTTTCTTTTAAGTGTCCCGTATTTTTACGGTCGCCCTACTCACATGGGCGCGAGTAGGGGGACGGGCTGGGGGACTAAGCCGCCTACGTTTTCTATAGCCCCTCAAAAAATCGATGACCGTCACTCGTCAGTCAATATTGTTACGCGTTATTATTATTATTTTTTTTTTTGAGGGTTTTGAAAAATCTCATAAGAGGAGTGTTTGGGATGGATTTAGTTTTAGCTTCAGCCTCCTCCCTCCCTCCCTCCCCCCTCCCAAATCTCCAACACCGTTTACGCCCGTGATCCTACTCGTCGCGAGCGGGATCGGCATATTTTTGATTACGGACGGCGTGACCGTCATTTTCGACGTAGATCTCACACAGACTTTACCAGCGATTCTATGAGGAACACGGGCACGCGAGATAAATACGTGCTACGGACGTTCTTATCGTACGGTGGCGGCGTGTCCAAAAGTTATCACTCGCTGTAATAAATATGCCGTTCCCGGCCGTTTTGTGATAAAAACGTCTAAACACTACTTATTTAACACCACCCATAGTTCACATATTAACACAACTCGTCAAAATCACAGCAGTAATATTTTAATCAATACTTAATTGTTTTAACAAATATAATTTATTTCTAATATCAATACAGCTTTCAATATACAATTTGTGATTATTTAATATCTATGAGTCTAAAGAATTTTCAAAGAAAAAAAAAATGTTGTTGAAAATAGTACAATTATTTTTAATGATCTTCTTTCTTGAAAAACCGTAAACCACAATAACCGCAAGAGTGATTCCCTGGTTTGTCCTAAATAAAATAATAACATATTAGATTACAAACATAAATTATAATAAAGCTCATTAATTTAATAAACGTTTTAATTAAAATATGGATTTTGTGGTACTCATTAAATACTGTTACAACAGGCACTGTGTTTCTTCGTTAATTAACAACAGGAAAAATGACAACCTCAATTCAAGTAATTCACATAAACACATAAATATATATTTTTCCATTAAGATTTGATGTACTATACTTTCAGTAGTTTGACAAACACCAAACATTGACTGATAATAATATCATAAAACGCAATTTATAGATTTCTTATTTGAGTTTGACTGTAAAAATAATTAAGTCTATTGAACCATTATCATATTTAATGTGATAAACAAGTAAAATAATTTAAAATGATTTATAATCTTAAAGTATAAAAATCAACTATTATTATTCTTTACCACATTTACTAATCACAAATCATAATTAAAATCAAGTAAACAGTATTATGAAATAATAGAGTATTTTTTACTTGAAGTTTAAGTAATAGACAAAATAATGAAATGTAAATTATAATTATAAAAATCAGTTTGCAGTACAAATTTGATGGTGAGAAAAAAAGTATTTGACAATCAATTTTTAATAATAATAATAAAAACTTAAATGTAATACATCCACTCATATATCTTGGCACTGATTCAGAAACTACCACGAAAAGAAACATTCAACGGTAATAATTATATTCAACAAAATCACCACAATAAATTAATTTTTTTCCCCAAAACAGTTATTAATCAACCAAAAGAGTTTAATTACATCAATTGACATGTAAATATTAAATAAACATTTAATAATTACAAAAATTGATAAAATCCAACAGAAAAACTGCTAATCTCAAAAATCGAACATGAAATATTATCGACGCAAATGCAACGATAAAATCAATGTACTCCCACACTATAAATTTTAAAAAAATGTCGGAATTATTGAAAACATTGTATAACATAACATGGATAAACATCTTTTTTTTTACAACATTGAATATAAGTCTCAGTGTATATATTATGTCATACACGGACAATTTGGGGCGCGTTAGCATGAAATAGAAATGAGGTGCGGGTCGTTCAATGATCTGTGCGATTACAACGTTATACCCATTGCTAAAACGTTGTTTACCGAGACCTAGCTCTACACAACAGTCTACTAGAAACACTGTTTTACCAAATTTATGAAGACTTTGGGATGGCCCAACGGTCCACCGCCACCATCACAATAGACAACTCGTTGCGTACATTCCTTGGGTGGTACTCGACTGATCAAATCGATGGCAAACATCGGATTCACTTGCTTCTCCTTGTCAATGTAACGCGCTAAACGGTAGTCGTCCTTCTCCCATTTCTACAACATCAACATTATTGTAAGTACACAATATTTTACTGGTTACCGTTTACCAAGCAATGTCATTGAGACGAATGGCTTACTTGGCCGGTGTGCGTTTCCACTTCTTTCGGTTCCCACGACGAATACGCATTGATCGCTCGGACGGCAGTCGGACAGACGCGCTTCGTCAGGCCAACGGTAGTCTTAAAGCTCAACATGACGGGCGCGAATCGAAAATAACGATTGACGAAAACGGGACTCAAAGACAAATTATTCAGTTCGCTCGATATCACACTGACAAGAAAAACATATGACTGATAAGATATTTGTTTACGTGCGATTAGACAGTATTTAAAACTGTTAAAATTCGTCTGTGCGAGTTAAGGACAATAATGTTTCTCGGTGTTATTTACACTGCGTAACAAATTTTCGACCGTAGTATAAACACTGTGCGATTTTCAAGTTTCGTGCCGTAATTATTAGTTGGAAGACCGCGTACATCGGTTTGTATAACTTACGGTACACACTATATTGACACGGTTGTCGGAATGGAGACCAAGTTCTCGGGTTTTACCAAAGAGACAACAGCCAGACCGGCGTGTAAAAAGTGCGGCTACTCCGGTCATTTGACGTTTCAGTGTCGCAATTTCATCAAAATCGATCCCAACAAGGACATCGTGTTGGACGTGAGCAGCACGAGTAGTGAATCGGAAGAAGAGTACCTTACGCCGTTGGTGCAACTGCGTGAAACCGAGCTGGCTTTGAAATTGAAACTGGCTGCGGCCTCTAAGAAAAATAAGAAGAAAAAGTCCAAGAAACGCAAACACAAGTCTTCCAATAGTGATTCGTCGGATAACAAGAAGGAACACAAAAAAAAACATAAGAAACACAAGAAGCATAAAAAAGAAAAGAAATCTAAGTTGTAAATAAGCTTGATAACAGTTTTAAATGTCTAAAATATTATTTTAAGAATTATAAATGTATTTTAATTATTATTATAAAATAAGGTATATAATAATACACATTTGTCTTATTTTACAATTTTTACCTACATTGCATTTAATGATAGTAATATGATAAGTGCCAAATACACAAAATCATACTTAGTTACAGTTATACGTTAATACGGGAGTAGTAGAAAATTTTAGTTATTTTTGTTATTGTTAAATCAAATGATTTTGTGAATTAACTAGGAACATCAAATTTTAATTTTTCTTTATAACTCATGATGGTTTGATAATAAAACAAATAAATTATAAATAATATACTTAATGTACACAAGATAACATTTTGTATTTCTGATACAATTACTAAATATATAATAAGAAATCACTTATTTATATGAAATATAGCTTATAAATATGAAAATAATAGTTTTAATTTTTTAACATATCTATTTCATCAAAATGTTTAAAATATATTAATTAAAAACTATAATAGACAATTATTCAAAGAAAAGAACATATACATGTTTGGTGACAAGTCTTATCACAAGCATATTACAGCAAAACTGCTTTCACAACTCTCAATTTGTGATATACTTTGCACTAAACTAATATATTACAAAATAATAATTTTAAAATTTACTAATTACATTTGACAATAACGAAAAATGATACTTGAAATAAACTTAAAATGAAACCATTAATTAAATATATTAGTTATATATTTAATGGATGATATAACTGTAAAAAAAAATATTAATCAGACACGTTCAATGCGGCAAACTTATTAGAAGTAACACCTCCACACACTTCTGAACTATCGCTATCACAAAATTCATCATTGCCATCATCGTCATCACTGTCCTGTTTCTCACTAATGTCACAGTAAGATATCGGTTTTGTTGGTTCTTGATCATCATCTGACAATTCTACACAATTATTGAGTTCACATGTATCATGCTCATCCACAATGCCTTTAATTTTCCAGATATCTTTTAGCTGTACGGAAGATAACCAGTTTTCTAAAAACCATAAAGATGAATAATATATAAAATTTGAAACCACAAACACAAATATCTTTTTTTGAAATGTACAAAAATATTTGGTAATTTAAAAAATTTTCAATACAAATTCATACTTTTGTTAATTGCAAATCCAATAGGTCTCAAAGCCAGGCAAATTTTACCGTCGAGGGCCATGCGGAGTAAATTATTGGCAGCACGATACGTATCAGGTCGTCCTGCTCTTGCGGTAATAAAACCACGTTTGATCGCCCAACCTAAGTAACAATAAAAAAAGAATCAATTTCAAACAAATTATCAATTGACAAAAAACATTCAAATTACATACTGTCACAAATGTCTATTGCAGACCATTCATTTTCACCAGGTTCTGGATGCTGTAGGTTTAACATTTTTACTAAGTTCAATCTTTCAGCTAAAAATTGAATAGTTGAATATGGTTCACGGAGTTGTGCTATAGGGTAACAACCCATCAAAACCTATACAAAGTGTGACAAATGAGGTTTCGAGTAACGTAACCTTATTTTTTTATTTCTCATACTTGCAGCGGCTTGGGAAGTTTTGATGGAAATACAAGTCCGGGACAATCGCACAAACGCACACTAGGAGTCAAAAATATTGTTTGAAAATGTTTCGTGTGTCCAGGAGTTCGAGAAACACTCACAACCTAAAGCAAAATAAACATTGCAACCAATAAAAATAATTGAATCGGAAAAATTATACAAAGTCAATACCTTTTTGCCCATTAAGGCATTTAGAACAGACGATTTGCCAGCATTAGGTTGACCCAGCAGACCAATTGTAAGATAACTATTTTGAAACAAATCGATATGTTCATAGGTCGTTTCCGGAACAGTCTAAAAATACCAGAATGTTATTTATTCGCATAATAATACTTTTTAATATATTTTCAAATGATACTAGCATTAAATTAAAATTTCTTCTACGAGTAAATATTACACTTTTAACTTAACGGCCAAAAAGTTTTTCATAAATATTTACCCTCCCAGAAACAAATCATAAATCAATCAATCAATGAGTTCTAATGTAATAACAAATTACAATTAATTTATAATAAATTATTAAAACTTACTGTAATTTTTTCTTCTATTTCAATATCCTCTTCATTATCATATTCTAATTCTTTTTCTTCATCTATTTTCTTTTTCCAACTCTGTAAATCAACTACAATACACAAAACACAAAATAATAAATACCTCTACCACTATTTCGTAAAAATATTAATAAACAAAATTACTTTTTGCTTGGTATTTTTCAATTATACTTTTACATTCTTTCAACAGACTTTCTGCAGCTTCTGCAGCCATCTTTAATTTACGTCTTGGTTTTTTTTTCTGAATACCTAAATAATTAATATACATAAATGTTTATATACTTATTAAATCAACCTCAACAAAAATGTCATCTATTTTAATGTTTATATAATTATCGTGATTATTTACCTTCTTTGAATTCTGAAGTATTTGTGTAAGAAGTAAAGAACAACACGTGAACTTTAGCTTTGTCGTCATCATCTAAATTATGCGTCTGCATCAATTTGTGTTTCCAAGCTAAAACAATAGCTGATGGTACAAGATCCACTTTATTTAAAATAATAATCAAACTCTTCTTTAAATTCTTTAATATGTGTGTAAACAAATATGTTGGGATGGCCTAAAAGAAAATTATGTTTTAAATAAAGAGTATATAACACAATTATTTTAATGAATAAAATTTTTATTTAGCTTACTGGATAACGAGCATCAGCTATCCATACGAGAATATCAGACATTTCCATAACACGCCACATTTGCCGCCATGTTTCCAAGTTCAACTCGAAATAGCTTAACTGATCCCAGTCACTTCTTTCTTTCAATGTTAGTAAATAATCTTTGAAATAACCATATTCACGACTATCTAGTTGTTCTCTAGTCATATCTGGACTCCATGTAGGTCTTGTTGGAAAACCAAGCTCATTACCACAAAAATACGGAGTGGGGTCGAATTCAAGTTCTTGTTCAGAGACTGGAATAATCTCTTTCCTTGCATCCTCTTTCCTTTTTCTAATTTCATCCTCAGTTTCTCGGCGAAATTGTAATACATATCTAAACAAAACTAATCGCTATGGACATTTGAAAATGATAAAAGTATATTTAAAAAAAAAAAAATTTGTTAAATATTTAACACATACTGATTAGGATTAGACCTTCCGCCTCGATGTAACGGCTGTTGATTAATACTCTGTATATTGAACTCGGGCAAACGTTCTTTCGATGGTTTGTGATTTCCCTCTGCCCTTTCATCACTGTATTCAGATCCTATTTGAGAGATCAATTCAAGAAAACATTTACAAAAGTACTGAAAATAGTGATTGTTTCATTAAACATCATACCTGACGCGGCATTTAATTGTTTTCTTTTTCTTTTTTCTTGTATTTGTTGTTTCTTTTGTTTGCCACTGAAAGGCAATTTTCGACGTCCTTGTGGCATCGCAAAAACTTTCACTGATTTTAATTTCGGTACGTATATTTTAAAATAACGATTTTCCTAACTGGTTTACAATCCTTATCGCTTAATATACATAATACATTTATCAAAGAATATTCTAGAAAAATTGTGATAATTCGAATAACTTCCACCACTCCTAAACAATAATATAATACTACGCAATTGTTTTTGTATAAGAACCAAATGATTATTTATTGTAACATGAACTTAATTATACTATCTGCTTATATTAACGTGCACACGTTAATAATTGGAGCGACTACATTTTTTTTTTCATTTAGTTTACTGGAGCATATGTTCAAAAATTTACACCCTCAATAACCTAAAAAAATGGCACGATAAGTTCAAATCGTTTTTTTCAAAATTGAATTCGATTCACTTTAAGCGTTCGAATTTTTGGTCTAGCTTTATGTCTAAAATTGAAAACAAAACACACAGTTTCCGTTTGGTATTAATTAGCAGCCGCAGTCTAATATAAAAATTATTTTACGAACGTAATAGTAAACAATACGCACCGATTGTAATCAATAACCAAAGAATAACAATAATATATCGTATACAAGCAAAATTATACGTCGGGTCCAAAATTCATTAATTCTCCAATTACAATGATTATCAAATGTACTTTTCACAAAATGTAATCACGAGCACAATCGTAACGAATTAAATTAATTCATGAAAACTCGTCGAGTTCCAATTCAGTCGTAATGACATATTATCGCCTTTACGGAGAATTAATTTTTTTATTACGATTCTCTCAAATACAAACTAAATTTGATAACACGATTAAAACTGATAAGAGATAATCTGTTTTATTCCTAAAATGAAATTATTACCTTATTACTACCACGCTGGTTTTGGCACGATTTATAGACGAAATTTTGAATTGTTTTAGATTATTCCTCGTGGATACGTCATATCCAATTTGGCCATTTGTTTTCATTCTCCGTGAGATGTTTTAGTACGCTACGTGATAGATAATAAAAAAAATGTGTGTTTTTATCTACCTCGGCGTTTTAATGGAGAAAATTGTTTTTTTTTATTAAATTTGCTTTGTTATTTTCAAAATCATCAATTTCATATACTATTAACAAGTTAACAATTTAATGAATAATGTAAGTAATTATTACTCATGTCAATGTGTTTTTGATATGTCACAGATGATTTCTGATATCAAACACTGTTCGACCATAACAATGTAAAAAGTTTGTTAATTATTGCTTATTTTCGTTTCAGATTTTAAGTTCAAACATGCCATCGGACGACTCTAATTCCGATATTGACTCAAAAGGTTGTACTCAAAAAAATGTTAAATTGTTAGATGAAGATACTATACAGTTATCCGATAAAAACGACTTGTGTCATTCCTTATCCTTAATTCAAAATAAAGATGATAATGCAGTTGCTGAAGGTAGGCAAAACGACGATGACACTAACGAATTGGATACTTATTATGATTTCAATAGCCAAAATTCAAATTATAATCAGTCTGTATCTTCTGAAGAATCAAATTCTGATAATATTTTCAATGTAAATAATTATGGCGATAGTGGAAGTGAAGACTATGTACCTATTTCAGACAGTGAATTTGAATTAGAAAAATTAACATTAAATAATGAAACAAATTGTAAAAAGAGAAACAGTAATGAAAAAACGTCTGAGAAAACCTTCAAAGATGATGACGATAATGACGATGATACTAATAAAAGAACCAATAAAATTTTTAAATCTGCTATTATAGATAATGATGAAGTCTACGATTTGCTAGACAAAGCATATCAAGACAAAAATTATAATCCAAATGAAAATATAAAGAAAGGCGTTACTCAAGAGGATTTTAAAGAATATGAGAAAGTCGTATTAGAAGAAATTTGCAAAAATCATTTTGATATATTGCCTGAAAATTGGATTGAAGCGACTCATAAGAGTGGCATGCCAATATATTTGCACAAAAAATCTAGAGTTGTAACACTATCAAGACCATATTTTTTAGGACCGGGTGATCCTAAATCACATTTAGCACCACTCTCTGCAATTAGTTGTCTTCAGTATCGAAAAAGTCTTGAATCTAAAAAAAATGTAAAAAATGAACCAGATTTTCAAGTTAGTAAACTCGGAAATATGATTATCCCAAATGCTAAAGTAGAGACTGCACAAGAAAATATTATTAAAGAATCTTTAACGCACGAAGAACTTCGGGAATATTGTCAACCTCTATTTAAGTAAATGTTTATTTAAAATAAAAATATTATTGATACTTTTTAATTTTTAATTTTAAATTTAAATTTAAAATTTTTTTTTATGCTAATAATTATTTTATTTTATTTCCAGGTTTAAAGAATGTATGAGTAAAAAGCCTGAAGTAATAGATGTAACAACAGAAAATTCTAGTGACACATCAAAAAATACTAAAGAAAGGCCCTCACTTCCGAACAGTACTAAATTAATATCATTTCCAGTTCAAACCGAGGATCATGATAAACGGTGTAACCGTCGTCGCGAATGGATTATGAATCCAAACGGCAAGAGTTTTGTAAGCATCTTACATGAATATTTACAACAGGCATTGAAAACCCAACCATGGTACGAGTTTAAAGAACTTGAAAATACAGAAACGCCATATTCCGCAACTGTCGTGCTTAATGATGTCCAGTACGGTGTTGGTTTGGGTAATAGTAAAAAACAAGCAAAACTTAATGCTGCCAAAGCTACTTTAGGATATTCTCATACCAGAAATGAAAAACAAAATAGATGCAGATCATCGAAGCCAACGTGATCCTGTAATATTCGACCAAATTAAAGTTACCGATCCCAGAGTTACCGAGTTTTGTGCTAAGACCACAGAACCCAGTCCATACGCAATGTTACTGGTGTGTTTGCAAAGAAATTTCGGTGAATGTGAAATAGGAATTGAATATAAACTGAACAATCGCCGTAGGATGCTAAACCAATGCACAATGACTGTTGGTAAACATACTGCTTCCGTTGCTTGTAAAAATAAAAGAGATGGCAAACAAAAGGCTTCTCAAGTGATACTGGGATTATTACATCCAGACATTGACAATTGGGGTTCATTGTTACGCCTGTATGGAAACAGGAGCATTAAGAACGCTAAAGAAAAAAAACAAGAAGAACAAGAAATCACTCAGCTTCAAAGTAAAGCGGCAGTGAACCAACCAAACTTTGCTATATTAAATAAACTTAAAGAAGAGATGTTCAAAATTAGAGATCAAAGAAAATTAAAAGAAGCTAACAATAAATTGGGATTACCTCAGTCAATGCTTGTTACGACATGTCCATATACAATTGCAATGCCATCGATTTCCAGTCCGACTGACGATAAATAATTTGTACTGGTTTATTAATATTTTATGTATGTTAAAACTATTGACATAAAATGAATTACCTATTACGTTTAATTTGACATTTTTCTGTTCCTAAAATTATTATTGTTTATTATTATTTGTAAAATATATTTTTAAAAGGCTGTTATAGATTAGAAATAAAATAGTACATTTAAAAAATTACTTTTTATACCTCCCATTAAAGTTGCATCACTTGTATTTTGTTGTAAAACTATGTTTTTTTTAAGAGTTAAAAACTTATTGGCTGTATATGAACAAAACAAAAAAAAAATGTAATTTACTTGTAACAGTATAGTACATTTATTATTTGTTTTAAATAAAATATAATTAAATTATATTTCAAAATAACATATGTTTTAATTTGTTGAGTTTTACATTAATTTTCCAACGAATGATCAAAACTCAGTTACAAGTAAGACCCAATGATTGCAAAATAATATTTCAACAACTAGTCGATTAATTTTTTTCAATTACGCAAGGTACGTAATATATACAAAATGCGCTTTGAAATAAGGTCTACATCACAGAGTAAAAATATATATACTGTACAATTAATACATATTTTTAAACTCGTAAACTGGTACTCTTAATCATAAATGATAATAATATAATCATAAAATGTTTTCGCGATAAGTGATAACCATTATCAATCATAGAAATCACGTGGTCAAACTTTTAAATTTTGTGAACACAAAAGAAAATAATTTTGAAAATAGGACATGAATTAATATTTCTATCATTCGTGTGATATGTTTGGGTCTATAATTTTTAGTTTTGTTATTACTTACTGTTCATAAAACTGTCTCAACATGTCCAATACCGATTTCATTACAACGTTTGAAAAGTTGACTAACAATCTGTTGGACTACCTTCAGTAAGATCGACTGTTATTTATAATCTTTGTAATTAATACTATTATAGGCGTAGTATTTATAATGTAGTAAGTATTGTTTATACTTGTGTTAAAGTGTACAGACTGATGTCGCCAAAGAGACAACTAATTTCTTGAAACAACTGTACGATGTTACAAAGAGCGTTGAAAACAAAATGGCTATTGCCGATGACGAGTCTCTTCCTGAACTGATTGTCAAAGACTTTGATGAAGAACAAATATGGCAAGAATTGGAACTGCAAAATTCAGCGAGGTTAAAATTGTTGACAAATACTATTCAGAAATTTACAAAAAGTGAATTGGTCCTTCTCAATGAATATAATGGTAAATACAACATTTTAATTTTAATTTTTGTGATTTAATTAATTTCAAAATTATAGAATCATGTATGTATATATTTTTGATTATTAAAATTGTATGTTTGTATTTTAAATAATTTTGTTTACTATTTAAACATTTTATTGTAGATGGATGTTCAACAAAATTGCTAAATGGCACTAAATCAAATCAAAAAATCAAAAAAAAAAGTTAGTATTTACAATTCAATTGTAACAAAAAAAAAAATTAATTTAAAAATTATTTATATTATTGTTTAATTGTAACTAATTTGTACATTATTTTATTTTATTTGAATTGCTTAAATATTTTTATATTCTTTCAGAATTAGATGAAAAGAATGCTCGAGTGAAATTAGATGAATTTGAAGGTAATATTATATACATATTATTTTATTTTGTCAAAAGAATACTTACAATGTACATTACTTAGCTCAATAAGTAAATGGAATAGCAACATTTTATTAATATATTAAATTTTAAGAAGGAAATTTACTTATATGGCACACTTCAATGTATTTTTTCTAATATGTATGTTTTATTTAAGATTCTTTTGATCTGGAAAATAGTAATAACAATGATGATATAAATGAGGAAGATAGCATAGAAGAAGAGGAAGACATAGACGAAGAGGAGGGCCTAGACGAAGAGGAAGACATTGAAGAAGATGATGATATTTCTGATTTAGAAGAATCAAACACTCCAAGAAAAAGTAAAACAAATGCTTTTGGTTGTTAATTAATTTAGAAACTAAAATTAATCAAAATCTTTCAATTATTTTCATTTAAAATTTAGTTACTAATAACATTTAAATTCAGATAAATTAATCTGTTTTTATGTATAATTTTGTATAGCATTTAAAAAGTCGTCCATTGTTGATGATGAATTTTTCAAATTATCTGAAATGGAAAACTTTCTTCTATCAGAGGAAAAATTGGAAACAACCAAAGATAAACCAAAAGACCTTGAAGATAGTATTGACATGTTTCAAGATTTTCAATCTGATAATGATGTAATGAATAAAACTTATTTTTATTTTAATTTTAAAACATAAATTGTATTTAGATTTGTTATTAAAAAAAAGCTACTACCATACTTAAATTTTAAAATGTTTAGTTAAATGTTTTATTAATTGTTTTATTTGAATACTATATAGGTTTAAAGCATTAGTTACGTAATTACTAATTACTAATTGGTGAATATATTTATTGAATTGATAGGAAGAAGATAATTTTGGTCCTATGTATCAAGAATTCTTTGAAAGTAAAACAGAAATAACTAAAAAAAACAGTAAATCAAAAAAAAGTGTGAGATTTGATATAGGTGAAGACAATATTGAAGATGATAATGAAGGAAAAAATCAGATGATGAAGACAAAGTACCATTATCATCACTAGAAAAACGATTAGAGCGAATCAATAAACGTATTGCCCAATTTGAAGGAGAAGCAGTATCTGATAATAAACCTTGGACTTTGAAAGGTGAAGTCACAGCAAAGGATCGACCTCAAAATTCTTTACTAGAAGAGGCTGTTGAATTTGACGTTTGTACTCGTCCAGGTAAATTACAACATACAATAGCTAGTCCGTTCAAACAAATTAATGTTAAAATTGTTAATTTCTCGTATTTAGCGCCAATAATAACTGAAGAAACTACAGTGAAATTGGAAGACATTATTCTACAACGAATTAAGGACAAAGCGTGGGATGATGTGGAGCGTAAAATAAAACCAACCAATACACCACAAGAATTTAAAAAACAAATGGTGTTGAACCAAGAGAAAAGCAAAGAAAGCTTATCACAAATTTATGAAAAAGTATAATATTCTATTATCCCTTGTTTGATATGTATTTATTACGATAAAATTAATTGTATTTAGGAATTTATTAAACAAAGAGAAGCAGCAGACCCAGAAAACAAGAATAAACCAGAGGAAGAACCAAAAGAACATAAAGAAATTGATTTAATGATTAAGGAATTATTTAGAAAATTAGATGCACTTACAAACTATCATTATACTCCTAAACAGGTAACATGTTTCTTTTATTTTATTATAAAATAATAAAACCTCATTGATTATGTTAACTATAATTATTATGTAGAACTAAAGTATTTTTGATTTTTTGCTATTGTACGAAAATATTCTTTTATACCTATTTAATATAAATTAAACTATTATTCTTTTAATAAGGCAATTCCTGAATTAAAAATTATCAATAATTTACCTGCTATATCAATGGAAGAAGTTGCTCCAACTGCTACTACTGACGCGACATTGTTAGCACCAGAAGAAATACAAGGTTTGAATATAAATTGTTAATCCAAAGTATTTCAAACATCTGTCATTTAAATGAGATTTTTGTCTAGGCAAGTTCAAAGTACCACTTCTTGGCAAAGAAGAACGTACTAAAACTGACAAAAAACGTGAACGCCGTAAGAAGAAGCATTTGCAACACAAAAAACGTTTAATTAAGGAATCCCATCACAAGGTAATGGAAAAACGTGGAATAAAACCCAAACAAAATAAAGAAAATGCTGTAAAAGAACTGAAACGATTAACAAGTAGTGGATATCAAATTAAAGAAGTAAGCGTAAATTATAAAATGACAACGTATAAACATTATCTATAATATGAGATCTGTTTAAAACCTTTCAGAATTATTTACTGTTAATATATCTAATTTTATAAAATGTATACCACATACACAGTATAGTAATGCATTTTGATTGATTTCAGTTAAAATCTGTGGAAAGCAAAAGTATAAAAACATCTACAGATTTCTTTTCCAGACTTCAAGATCAGGCAAAGAATGAAATTGACAGGAAGAGACAAATTTCGAAACTTAATGGTAGAAATAATTCTAAAAAATTTAAAAGTAAATAAAACAATTGTTTTTCAACCATTATTATATAAATTTTGTTTAATTTTCAAATGTTTTGTAAAACTTGTAATATTTTATAAATTATGGGTTTTTCATTTAAAATAAAATTAATTTGACAAAAGAAAATGATACAAGTGTATAAAATTTGTTTTAAGTATATTGATTTTATGTGCTAAAAATTTGTTAAAAATTAATTAGAACAAATGAGCAACATGTAAAATAATACAAACGAAAAAATGACAAGTACATGCATAAATTGTTTATTTCAATTGGTCTTCCATCACAAAGATTTTAATACAAAATTCCTCAAGAATAATACATATAATAATTCAACTTATAAAGTTTAACTTTATTAATATTATAACTTCAAACTACGTTTTGGAAATTTTTTGTTTTTCCTTTTCTAAAGTTTTCGCTTTAGCTCTTTCATATAATGGTACTAATTTGCCATCCTTGGCCAACAGCTTCAATATTTCAACAATAAGTGGCAAATAATTGTGTTTACGTCGAGCATTTTCAATTTTGTATCGTTTCATTTTATCTTCCTCGTCAGCGATTTGCATACGAATATTAGTTTCTTCTGCTATTTTAGTTGCTTCATCCTATTAAAATAAAACAAAATTATATAATAATAAATTTTCTGTTGCTTTATGTTAATCATACTAATTGTTCCGTTTGCAAACTCAACAGTCGTTGTTCCAAGACTAACTTCCTGTCCGACACTAAAGCCATTAAATTAAAATGAACTTCTCCTTCTTTATATCTAAATGATTACAACAATATCAGAAATAAACGAATAGTTTGACTTCCACATGTAGTTGTCCCTTACTTATTTATTCGTTTTTCAATGAACGGTTTTGCTGCTTCAACCCAATCCGTATTGGGTTTTATTAGTCCTAAATCAATCGGACCTTCTTTCAATCCATCCAATTCATAAAGACGACCTTCAATAGGTACAATTGCAACAAAATGATAAGCTTCATCATCTTTTGATTTTGGCTTAGCACTATCATCAAATTCAAAAATTGAACCGCTCCTAATACAATAAATTAATTTGTATACATTTATAATAAATAATAATCTTATATAATACCTTCCAAATGAATTGTGCACAGTACGTATTTTCTGTGAATTACTCAGGGCCAAACCTTTCATGTTAGCATCAAACTTTTGAGAGAACTCTTTAAACTCGTTTAATGTACTACCCAGGTCAATATCTGGATGACGACAGTTAAATAGTACACTCAAAATAGCCTGAGTAGCACAAGCATTATTAATAACCTGTAAACAAAAACAGTAACATTGAAAATTAATTACTTTTGGTAATACGTGGCAATAAATTCCGAGTGTTTAGCTTTAAATTTAATATAAAAATGTATGATGAATGAAATGAATGTATGTAAAATGAACAAACTAATACAATCCTAGAGCATTATTACTGACCTGTTGGGCGAAAAATATTTTATCGATCCTCGAATCTCTAACAATCGGTCCATCGGGTTGGTCTTCCCCTATCCAGCGGAAGAGGAATATCAGACCGTGAACAGGCCTACAACGTACAATCAGATAAGTATAAATAAACATGTAATGTGTGTCGATCAAACAAAAACACTCACTTGATCGTATCGAACAAACTACTGTCTAACGTCCACAGTTCTTCGACTTGTGCTCCAGTCACCCCTGAAAAACGAGTAAAGTACGTTGGACGAGTAATTTTTTTTTTTTTTTTTTAACTTCTAAACTGGACGATTGTCGTTGGCGTACAAAAACAACAAAAAACCGTACAAAATTACCCAGTTCGCGAATGAGTTCCGTGAACACGCCCGGATCGCTCTCGATCAAACACCATCCTACGGAATCCGACATTTCAGCGGTTGGACGTTTGAAACACTCGGGATTCGTACAGGTATGCGATATAAAATCAGATCCTACAAGACGTTTTATCGTCCGGAAAAGTAATGAGTAGTCACTCTTTTTTTTCTTCTAATGACACACTCTGATAAAGAAAAATATCGCCGCAACCAGCGGAACAATAGCGCCGACGTTATACACGCGTATGAATTTCAAACACTATAAACCCGATATCTCGATGACGGCGAACTCTTGACAGAATCCAAAACAATAATATACTGCATGTATTGGTAACGTCGTAATGTTTGTCATCGGTTGGATGTTAGCGACGAGATTTGGAAAGACTCAACGATTGTTGAAAAACAAATTGCATTTGCATTTATTATAATCGTACAGTGTCCGCCGTCTGCGGGGAAACGGTTTTTTTACAATTTATCACTAAATAAAATACAATATAGTGAAATTTATTTATTAATTTTTTTTTTATAGAATAAAAATAATTGCTTTATGTTTTTAAATAATAATATCCATAAAAAATTTATTCCGGTACCGGGAATCGAACCCGAGCCTCCTGGGTGAGAGCCAGGTATCCTAGCCACTAGACCATACCGGATGCTTATCAACGAATATACATTTTTCGTTACTTAATCCGTTTTTTTTTATGTTTTAATATTTAAAAAAAACGGAAGATTGGTGAACACCACGTCGTTAGTAACAATATTCTTAACATATTAATGTTACAAATTTTCGTTAACATTAAACGTTTGTGTATTTTCCAAAAAACCTAGTAAAATTCTAACTTCCCGTATAATTATGTACCAATAATAAAATTATAAAATATAAATAACGGCACAACTTTTTTTACAGTATTTATGTATATATATAATTGATCACATCGTTAATAATTGACATCAGAACAATTTTACAATTCAGTTAAACACGAAAAATAGGAGCGTATAAACCTAGCACCGTGATTTATGTGTATGCTCAAAAACGTGATTTCATATGACCAAAATATAATCATGTGATATCATATAATCATAGGCTGCGTTTATTGTTGTTATCACATATTTTAATTTTAATCATGAACTAGTTCATTTTCAGTTCAATTCAAAGGCGTATTTGAAGGGGTGCGATAGGAGCGATCGTCCCCTCCATAGACATAAAATGTTATTATGTTATTGCTAAATTACAAAAATATTGATTAGTAAAAAAAAAAAAAATATTGGTGATAAAAGTAAATTATCGTGAAGTTAGTACTGTCACATATTATATTCATCTAATCTGTGATATTACTGCATCCTGATTCATATTACGGCGAAGTTTTAGGCTAGTCCGTCGCTCACGTGTGTGCTTATGTACTGCCGGCGAGTGTGTAACAATTGAGGATGGCAAATTTTTTCGTGAACAATATTGATAAGATTAAATAAAAATTGATGTCAAAAACTCTATGTATTTAGAAAAACATCGAAGTAATTGGTAGAACGCTAATAATTTGAAATTTAGAGGAAATAATTGTTTTTTGCCATGAGTACATTAAGAAGATATTTAATGACTACCAAACCGCAAATATAATCTATAGCCATTACGCTATCAGGAATCCTGCTGGATCAATAATATATTATATATTATTGTTACTTCGAATGTGTAAAACAAAATGTAAATTGCATCGGTTAACGCTCCGCTAGTATGGCAGCAATACGTACGAACAATTATATTTAAAATAAAATATATATTGTTTTATACGAACTATCCATTTCAATTTTCGTGTTATCACATTTCTAAAAACATACGAAAATAATTGATAAGACATAATTCTATTACAGAAATTTTCGTTGAAGATTCGGAATTGAAATTGAAAATAACCATTTCGAAATGGCTGTACGAATTATCAACAAAATAATTCAACAATCAACATTTTTGGGACTACACAAAGGTAATAAAAGAAAAAAAAATTTAATTATTGGTTTTGAAGTTTATTAAGGGGCAACCAATAATTCGGATGTCCTTGATTCACCTATGAACCCTATTGATTTTTAACATTTTCGTAATAATAAAATGTTTGATTACTTTTTTCAGGTTCAACTCAAACACTCAATCTATCTAATTACAATTTAGGTAGACCTCGTTTCCAGAGTACCGAAGTGCCCAAGGAAACTAGACGTAATAATTTTCATATTGTTATATTATGTAATAAAATAGTTTTTTTATTACAGTTTTTTACCTTAAGTGACAAACAACTATAATTCGTTAATATATTTTAATATAGGTATTTAAATGTTTTTCATAAATTACATTACCTATCAAAATTATTATTATATTTTTTTCAGCTACTGTTAGGACAACAGATGAATTAGTAAAACATAATCTAGCCGATTTTGGAAAATACGTTGCTGAATGTATGCCTAAGTATGTTCAAAAAGTTCAAATAGCTACTGGAGACGAATTGGAAATACTCATTGCGCCAGAGGGTGTTTTACCAGTGTTACAATTCTTAAAAGATCATCATAACTGCCAGTTTTCTAATTTATCAGATTTATGTGCTGTTGATGTTCCTCAGCGTGCAAACAGATTCGAGGTAAAGATTTATTGAGCTTTATTGACTTGGTAATTTATTTAATAATGGCTGAATGGTCTTTATTACCAAGTTACTATATTGATATTATATATATACATGGGCGCCCATAGGATAATATTTAGGGGGGGACAAAATAATTTATTATTTTTGATAAGCCAAAAAAAAAAAAAAAGGTTAGGTTCAATAATTTAATGTAGTCTTGTGTTATTTGATCAATGTATGATATTGATTTTAATTTCCAATAATCATACCAAATTAAACCATTTATATTTAGCTGTTGTATTATCACAGAAGAAACAGAAGGGAAATTTGTTCAATAAACAAATATATTAATAATGCTTATTAATATATATAAAATTACTTAAAATATTTTTATTTATGTTAAAAAAATAAAACAGAAATAAAACGTCGACCTTTACAATGGCAATGTGAAAATACCAATTTTAGCAACTATACTTATTTTCCAGGGGGGGACATGTCCCTCCCCAATGGGCACCCATGTATATATATATATATATACTATATCCAAAGTCACAAAAATAATAATACACTTTAACTGTATATACGTATTTCGACAACTATGTTGCTATCCTCAGCGCAAACCAATTACTATTAAGTAGTACTTGGTAGTACTTAGTACTAAGTAGTAGTTGGTGCGCTCTAAGGATGACAACGTAGTTGTCGAAATACGTAAACACAGTTAAAGTGTATTATTATTTTTGTGACTTTGGGTTTATAGTGTATGATATAAAACAATCACACGTTCTCAAACATATTTTAGTACTATATTGAATTTACTAATTTTTTTACTATTCATTTTTAAATCTTTTAAAAATAAAATCAATTTTTATTTTTGAAAGTTCATACATTGGTTTAACTAAGAAAAACATCAAACTAAACTTTTTTTGCAAATACAAATTGAATTTGACGTAACTTTAACACAAGATCTGTAGCTACACATCTTATAAATCATTTGATATATTTTAATATTTAAAAGGTAAAAATTAAAATTATTGCACTCAATGTTTAATACATATATATATATATATATAAATAGTTTTTTTTTGTTTAAATTAGATTGTTTACAATTTGTTATCTGTTCGATTTAATTCTCGCATACGCATTAAAACCTACACTGATGAGTTGACACCAATTGATTCATCGACACCTATTTTCGAAGCTGCAAATTGGTATGAAAGAGAAATTTGGGACATGTTTGGTGTGTTCTTCAGTAATCACCCAGATTTACGAAGAATTCTTACTGATTATGGATTTGAAGGTCATCCATTCCGTAAAGATTTTCCATTGTCTGGATATGTTGAAGTAATTTATTACTGTTTATAAACAATTTAAAAAATGATTTATTAATGACATTTTGATTTCAGGTAAGGTATGATGATGATAAAAAGAGAGTTGTAGTTGAGCCATTAGAAATGGCACAGGAATTCAGAAAGTTCGAGCTATCTGCTCCATGGGAACAGTTTCCAAATTTTAAAAAAGGTCCTCCTCCCACTGAAGAAATACCATTAAACAAAGAAAAAAAATGAATAAAACATTTTTCAAGGTAATTGTATAAGTCATGTACATGTTACCCAACAATTATTTTAGTTTAATAAATTGTAACATTGTAATATTATGTTATTCAACGTGTCAGTTACTTACACATGTTAGCTCCTAAAAAAAATTTCAATTTAAATATAATTTAACGTTTGATGGTCGTTAAGGATTGATCTTGGAGTAAGAGATATTTAAAATATCACTGTATTCCAATTACATGTTTAACTACATTAAAATAAATGTTCAATGATAAGTTAAAATTGTTATAAAAGAAAAAACAATAATAATAATAACAATACAATTTATACTTATAATTTACGTATTGCCCTTCAATAAATTATTACATGGATACATATGCTAAATTATAGTTGATAATAACAGGTCTAGTAGTTTAAACATTTTTATAAGGAACAAATTAAAATATTTAATGTCCAATTAATTAATTGACATTTTGTTTTTTTGTTTTTTAAGATTCAATCTTAATGTTAAATAAATTAATACTTTAGAAGTTTTTTAAGTCATGGAACATACCTAATATCTAATAAATATTAGAAATTAATGTTTTTAATTTAATGTATTTATATGTTTGGGTCATGAAGTGTTTGTTACCATGTTATAATACTGATATAAAATAGAGAACTACAATACATTATATACTCCTAATATGTTTAGTGCGTCTGACTAAAAGACAACATGAATTCAAATTGGCTCCTTCACATTTTAAAAGTTCAGAAATGTCTGTTGTTTGTCTATTTATGTCTGTTATTTTCTCAGCCAGAACCTAGAAATCAAAATTTTTGTAAACTGAAAATAAGTGAATTAAAGAACAAGTAAAAAAATATGTTACATTAAATGACAGTGGTATTTCTTTGGCCGAACGATGTAATAGTGTACCATTAATGTACATGACGTTAGCAGCTTCGTCCTCGGGCAACGTAAGAATTTGATAACTATATGTTGCTTCTCTCTCTAATCTCTATATAAACATTTAATACTTTTAAAATACAATATAAATACTACTTGAAATATTATGACTTATTACCTTAAGAACATTTTTCGATGAATCGCTTGATCCGATGCACATAAGATCTGGTCCTGCCATGGATACGATTGTCTTTAGATGTTTGTTTTCTGTGACCTATAAATAGAAACACATGTTTGCTTTAATCGTTCTCAGTGTAAATACTAAGTACAACAACATCGTGTAATAAAATACAAATAAATAACATCCCCAAACCTTGATTGGTGTACATGGATATTCTGGAAAGGCAGATGCAACTGCACATGCTCCTCTTTCGTTAGTCCATTTTGTTATCCCAATGAAGAATTCTCGACCTAGAAAGGACAATAATGTTATAATTGAACTCGAGCGATATATTTTTTAGCTATATAACAACAAACATATTCAGAGAAATGACCTCTCTTTAAATTATGTGCACATAAAATGATAAGTCAGCAGACCAAGGCTGTTATAGTAATAAATTTAAATGATATGTCATATTTTTTTATCATAACAATTTTTATTGTTCAACAAAATTAAATAATTATAGGTATTGTTATTTATTAATTGGTTTATAATTTTTATAATATTTTTTCGAATTTATTATCAACTATAAAAGCTTTGCAGGAAACTAAATTTAAATTTAAATAATATTTATACCTGTAAATAATATGTCGCTTCCATGTAATTTTGCAGATTTATCAGAAACCTCAACAATAGGCAATCCAATTTCTTTCTTCAACACAGCTTTTATTGTTTCAACCTGAAGTATTTCAAACATTTATTGTTTAAGGACAATGTTGGATTTATTTTATGTAGATACTTCATTCTAGACTAGAGTAAAAGACCAATGATGAATTGAAATATATGTGTTAACATTTAAAAAACTTTTTTTTTCTTCCATAATGACATGTAAAAGTTAAAATTCAATTGTAAACAATAAAAGCAATTGAAATCAAAAGTAATTAGGTACACGACCATCTAATAATAATATAGTCAAACTTAGTTCATATTTTTGTTTGATAATTTAGACATTTCTTTACTATTTATAAATTTATATTATTTTCTGTTTTGAAACAAATGCTCTTTCTTAGAAACCATCGCTCGCCTTAAAATTGTATTTTACCAATAGCAAAGTGAATTCATTAGGTTTTATCCACTCAATAGAATATTTTTGTTTAAACTACTTCCTAACGCACTAATCACCACCAGCATTGTTCAGTTCCCTAATCCTTTTCCTGCCTGTTTCACTGGACACGGCCAACTTATTCTACGATTTTTTCGCTATTTTAAATATATGTGGACAAAGTGTTTGGTGGCTTTTTTTCTATAACTTAACGTTTCAACACGGACATAACGAACAGAAAACACGAAAAATTCGACAAACGTCGTTGAAACGGTTCACCAATCGACTAGGTATAACTATTCAAACGGGTTGATTTCCGACGGTGATGTACGGGCAACACTTTGAATGAAATCGTCATTAACTGTTGGTTACGGAACGGGACGGGACTTACTTCTTTGGCCCTGTCGGGCTCCGCGGGCCTGGTGATTATCGCGGTGCCGTTGCACACGAACGCGGTGTCGTCCACGAAAGCGCACCAAGGCGTCTCCTCGTCGGCCGGCATCTCGATCACGTCCAGGCCGACGTCGCGCAGCGTGCGCACGTAATTCTCGTGCTGCCGCCTAGCCCGGTCGTAGTCCAACGTCGGCAGCCGGTCGGCCAGAGACCGCGGCAAACGGCACACGACCGCGTGCGTGTAACGCGTGGCCGGCATTTCGAACCCGGGCGGACACCTGCTGCCGATCGGCGACTGGACGACCAACGCGACAACCGTCCTCGTACCGCCGCGCGCGGGATTACCAATGCGTCTCGCGGCGACCGTTTGGCGTCGGCCGGGCGCGCTCCGGGCAGGGGCGGCATTTGCCGTTCGGTGTCCGTCGCCGTCCGGTGCTGCCACACGCGTGACGCGAAATTGCCGCGCGCGTCCGGGGTAGAAGAGACCCCCCCCCCCCCCCCCGCGGTAACTGCCGACCAAACGTATTCGTACGACATTCACGTTCGAGGCTCGTTGAAATCGTTTCGTCGTTCGTCGTGTCGGCTTTTCGTCATTCGGTCCAACAATCGATACGCCGCGTACTTGTCGGAGTAGTAACAAAAACCAATGTTCATACGGTGCGCATTCTCTCTCGCAGTAACAACCGTAAACGGACGGTGAACATTATAAGACCGTTGTAATAACTAACCGTCAATACGTTCTTAACCTATCCGCACATTAACCGCTTACCGGTTAATAGACGCGCGATTATATTGTATTTTTTTGATGTCCAACGTCTACAAGCTATAGCTGGAACCCCACACAAACCGTACACTTGTTATATGAAATCTATAGCTGTATTCACATACACTCTTGATAAACGCTTAACACGATTATGCTGCAAGACCTCGAATACATCTAATTTATTTTTATTATCTACGATACATTCATTGCATACAATTACATAAATACCTAATGTTTGTTTCGAAAACAACAATAACGTGTACGCGCTTTTAATGAAAATTTCTACACGTATATACGACATGCACATGCTTATTGGTCAATTACATATTGTTGTTTTATTTCTGCAAAAACATGTTTTTAAAGTCAGGCTATAAAATGAGACTTAAAACAACAAAAACGTGTTTATTCAGAACTCGAAGAAAGTAGAAACACCTTTATACCAGTCTCTATTAGCTGATACCTTCTACCATTGACAAACTATACTTATACATTTAAATATATTTAATAAATACTCCTATCCATATTCACCTTAGACTTACATTATTCACGAACCATTTGTGGGCTTATCGTCTAAAATATAGTCGACAAATCGAACTCAATACATCGTCTACTTAGTAATGTGCAATCGATTTTATTACAAATTACAAGTGATAATATCATAGAAAAATGTTTTAAATGTCTAGTTCAGAATTAAAGTTAATTATAATGATAGATTCAGCCATAATTAAAAGTTTGATTTGAATGTTTATAAAAAAAATTGTTTAAAAAAACGCTGCCTCTACAAAATTGTCTACATTTTATATTATAATTTTCAGATCTTTGAAAATGAAATAAAATTAGGTTAGAAAAATTGAAATTAAGATTTTCAACATTTGTGGGATTTAGCAGTTTATGAAAAATATCTCGTTTAAAATTCCATCCTTAATTAAGTACATATACATATGGAGTTTATCTATCTAATTTTTGTTTGAACACATAAATTATAATAATTTACGATCGGTTCACATAACATTCGCTCGAAATGTTTAAAAATATGCCCAACTAAACATAAACTGCTATAAAAGTTTTATGTCGAATGTATACTGAATTTTTTTTTGTTAAACACGTGTCTTTTTTAGTAGATATGACTAATGGTTTCTATTGTTGTCCTTCCTCTTCTAATACACTCCTATTTACAACAAAATATGAAACATCGACCTTTAAGTTTTGGAGGTACTATATAGGTAAGTCGATTTGCGTACAGACTAGTATCCCGGTGAATTTTTGCATTTCAAATAAACTTCTCCAGTACCGAATTGCTACTCCTTTCAATTCTCGTAAGTCATTCTTTTTTTATTTTTTATTTTTTTTTTGTAATTTCATGGTCACCGAATCTAGGTCATAACCGAAATTTGACCTTTTAAGACAATAGTGTCTATATTTATGTATAATAACGTATATTGGATATTATACGAGTTTATTTTTATGTATAGGATACATATCTCACACTATGAACTACTACTAATTCCAAACAAATTTGATTGTTAATTTTAGAGGCATTAAAGAATATTTTGCTCATTAATATTGTTGAATCAATATTAGAATATGTTCACTAATTATTAGTGTTAAACACATACAATATATACATTTGTTCTTATGGTTAAACACGTGACGTTTTCAAGATAATTTTAAGCAAATATTTAAATACACGATATTAAAGATAAGTTTTCACATGTATTTTTTATAGAATATAAATATTGTACATTTTAAATAACTCACGTGGGAAGCATGCAGTATGCTTCATTCAAATATAGTTACGGATTTAAATATGAAAAATCAAATCCCTTTTTGTAAAATAATATTATCGTACTTTTGTAAGAAATAATAGCTATATTTCAAAAGATTAAAATTAAAAATCACTCAATCGAACATTTAAAACTTAAATTAAGACCAATTGATTATTGATGTCATTACGTGTTTATTTATTAAACTCATATTTAATTATATAATTTATATATGTTTGGGACTCTTTCTAATCATGTAGTTCACCGCAATACTGAAAAATATGGAACAAATATTTTTAAACTATATTTAAATAGTACTAAAAGATGTTCACGATATTCCTAAAGTAATTACAAAATTGACAATTTGTTTAGACACTATTTCACACTTTCAATTCATTTGTCAAAATCAAATAATATTAATAATATTATAAATAAACTGTTTGATAATGTTTTTAATTCGTTTGTATGCGATATCAATGGTTGCGGTGCATTATAATACGAGCATATTGTGTGTAGACCATATAGATTCATAGATATATTAGTGATATCACTTATTATTATTATTATTATATAATAGTAAAGAAAAAATATCCAAGTCATAAATTTTGATAAAATATATGTTGATTTAAAATTAACAAAATATAATTTTCGCAAATACTTTTTCCCAGAAAGTAAATTACATTTTTAAATTCATTATAGCACAAAAATAACAGTACAAGATGGCAGAATCATACAATATGGGTTATGAATACATGTATATAAATTTACTTAAAAATAATATATAATTAAAAAATCAACATGTCTTACATACATGACATTTATTTAAATGCAAAATTCGTTTTTGGTCTCGAATTTAAAATTATATATAAAACAGTAAAATATAATATTATGTAGTAACAATACGCCAACAAAATGTATACGAGATAAAGTTTTGTGCGTGTGTGATTTTTTATTTTTGAAAGGGTGAGGAAAGAAATTTATCTTGTACAATAAACGTATTATTTATCTTTTGCATATATATATATATTATATATATTATTCGTTTAGGCACACAGTGCGTACAATGACTTCAGACACTCTGTACGGATCACAGTTAGACGACGGTCTGCGGTCTTCTAAATAACCCTTCTTTTCTTCGGCACAACCACGAGGAATACGAATACTGGCCCCACGGTTAGCTACGCCTAAAACGATAAAAATAAAACCATTTTTCACAAATAAATATAAAAGTTTAGGCACTGCGTTATATATATATATATATATGCTAACCAGCTGAGAAATCGTGAATGGAAGAAGTTTCGTGTTTTCCAGTCAAACGACGTTCGTTATCTTTGCCTTCGTTGGGATCGTACGCCTTTATGTGTCTCATATGTTGCTTAGACAATTTGTCAATAGCTTTCTCGATTTCACTGGAATAAACATACGTTATTCAAATTATCGTACAAAAACAACGGTCGAATATATTTAAAATTCAAAATGAAACTTACATTATACCATTATTTTCTCTCATGAGTTGAGTCGAAAAATTGCAGTGGGCGCCAGCACCATTCCAATCGCCCGGCACTGGTTTCGGATCAAGTGTTACGACAATACCAAATTCTTCGGCTACACGGTGCAATATAAAACGAGCCATCCACAAATGATCGCCGATGGTAATGCCTTCGCATGGTCCAACTTGGAATTCCCACTAAAATAAACGATTTATCTAATGTATTTACATATAGTATACATAGGCAAGTCGTAGTACCTAGTTAGAAAAAAACATAAATATCAGACTTTCGTTTGATTATTTTAATGGCATTTTTACAGCGTAAACGGGTTGTTATTTTTATTTTTGTCGTAACCGAATACTTATAATACGAATACGAAACAAATATTTAATAGAACAAATCGAATTTTCGAAAAAAAAGGTCGACTTTTCCGTGTACACAATCGTAAAAACTCGTTCTTATTCAACCACCAAAACCGTACCGTATGATGTGATATGAAAACGTAAATCACACTATGTATTTTATACCTGAGCTGGCATAACTTCGGCGTTCTCTCCGGATATGTTGATTCCGGCGTACAGACATGCGCGATAATGTGCCTCGACAACGTCACGTCCGTACACCTTATCAGCGCCAACGCCACAGTAGTACGGACCCTAAATGAACAATAAAATCGTGAGTCAGGTCTCGCATACCATTCGTAAGCGAAGGAAAATGACCGTTGCGTGAAACGTATAGGGTGTACCTGGGGACCTGGGAATCCAGTCTTTGGCCACCCGAATGGTTTGCCGTCAGTGTCCAACAAGGAGTATTCTTGTTCAATACCGAACCATGGCTTTTGGTCGGCTGCTTTATTCATTACTTCCAAAGCGGCTTTGCGGTGATTTGTTTCTATACGATTTGATAAAAATAAATAATAATAATAATATATATATATTTGCCTATCTTTTTTGATTAAAACCGAATGCATACGAATTATAACATTAGAAATTAAAAAATTTAAATACATGTGTATTATAAAAATTTATATATTTTTAAAACTAAACAAATAATAGTTAAACCGATTAACATGCACTCTGTAATAACTAATTCGAATGCATTAATAATAATGATATGTTTGGCACTATATTTTTACCAGTTGGAGTGTGATCGTGTTTGTACGCTTCACACATGACAAGTTTGTTTGGTGCCAACCTGAACGGATCGTTGAAAATCGCCACAGGATACAAAAATGTATCGGAATTTTCTCCTTGGGATTGGTATGTAGAGCTTCCGTCATAATTCCAGATAGGGAGATCTATAATAAAATAGCAAAATAATTTTAAAACGAAGTAATCGGATGCAATTATAAATATATATTAGATTTTTGATTGTAGATAATAGCTATTTTTTCTTTTTATTTCAATAGATACATGACAATAATGGTCTATGATGTACATTTATAGATAATATTGAAATGTATAGTTACGTATTATTATACAAATGATTTTAGTTTTCAATCAAACAATTACATTTTAAACTGCTGAGTAGGATTTATAGGTAGAAACCTACTATCATTATATCTAATCATCGCTGTATAAAAGTAAAATTTTATTTGTACATATTGTATCAAAATTTCTATGGAATTATTCAATTCCAAAATAATTAATTCTTATTCAGTAAACGAATATTGTAATTTGTTTTCATATTATGTATCACTTATTGTCTTACTATTATATTAGATGGAGTGTTCAAAAAATCGATTAATATTTCTCCCCTTCCCCCCCCCCTCGAATCTAGAGTAGATATAATATTAAATTATGATTAATCAATCAAATATATTTTCGTTATAATATTTTTAATAATTTAATGTTTCCTATACTGACAGCTATTATTCATTTGTCTCTTTTTGTTTACAAATTACAATCAAGGTTAGGACAAACCATTTAGTCCTTGACTATGAATCAGTCGCAACGGGCTATAAACGACGTCAATTCACTTGCAACAATTGTATTAAATAATATTCACACGGCAGCAAGTAGCATTGGGAAAAAATGCAAACTGTTTATATTTGAACAGGATATCCTAATTCCGTCAAGCGACCCGCAATAGATATAGTGACCTAATAACGTGCGAAATTTAAATAAAAATGTATTTACCAGATTGCAATAAACACAGTTACATTTTTTTCGTTTTGAAATAGAACAACAATAAAATTATTTTATTTACATACTCAACGCTATTTAGCTTATAAGTTTTATTTTGTTTCAAACGTAATTTATTACGAGTTTTTCTTAATATTAAACAACGTTTCGTCATTATCATTATTTTCAATTTTGACGTACCTTCGGGTTTAGTTGGCACGAAATCTAATGTTCTGGATTTGGCTCGGAGATTTTGACCAGTTCCGTCAATCCATACATACATAACTTGCACTTTTTCCTTAGGCTGAGGCAGCTGTTGAAATCTAGCTGCGACCGCTTTGTTGATAACATAGTTGGGAGAAGTTTCCAATAATCCGTTTCCCGGCATGGTTGAACTGTAAAACATAATTTATTATTATTTATTAATTAAATTCGGTTAAAATACCAATGTTTTTTAAAGAAATTGCGTACACATTATAGAAAATTAATTTAATAAACATTAACATACCGAAATATAATCAACGTTTTAAAAAGTAATTTTCTAAAGTTAAATTTACGTAGTGAAAAAAAACCGCGTGCAAGAACGATATTTTATTAAACTGATAATTATAATTTCATTATTTTTTTTAGGTAAACCTATAATTATTTAACATTTATTACATACGTCGTCTACGTTCTTACAATTTCACAATGAAGGATATAACACTACTACGTGCCATTAAATGCAAATATTTTTTTTCCTTTTATACAGCCATATGACATGCCATATGTTTATAATTCGTTATGTGAACTGTTCACAATTACTATTCTTTGTAAGTATATCACAATATCGACAAATGACCTAGAGATGATGTTATGACGCATTGGCGATTAAAAAAACAAACAGTTTCAAAACGATCTAAATGTAATCTTAGCACTACGATATACGTACGTATAATATCGGTATTATCATTTTGTGCACAAAAGGATTAAAAATACGGTTGGTATAGTTGCAATCGTGTTTACTCACCGTGATACGCAGGTATTTAAATATATGTTTACTTCTAGATTATGTACGTTGTAGAAGTGTTGTGCGTTGTTCGATAAAAACAAGTAATAATATGGTAATTAATTAAAGTGTGTCTATTATACGAAAATAGGTTTTACGAAAATAGCAAACGCGCGCAACACTGTTTTACGTTCGAGAAACGTTGGTCACCGGGATGTTTTTTGGGGGGTGGGGGGGAGAGGGGACTGTAAAACTAGAACGCGAGGAGATACTATAGTGGCGCCAGTTATTGATTGGGGCACTTCAATACGAAGTCCAAAGCCGACCACCAAAAATGACAGGGGTCGAAATATTCATGTATATAAACTTTATGCTTATTATTATGACGCGCGATTGTTTTTTTCTTTTCTTTTTATTTACTTACAATTATTATACCATTTTATTGCTGTTGTTAGAGTGCGTGTTTAAAAAATCAAACAATTTGAATTAAAACATAATTTACAATCTAACAATTATTTTTGTTTCGTCCGTGTTCATTGAACACAAATGTAAAATTTAATGGCATTTACTGTATAATAACTGTGTATAATGTCAAACTTAAAAAAAACCTTTTTTAATTAATTTTTCCGACTAATTTCTATTTGTTTTTATTATTTTCGATCGCAAAAAAAATAATTAAAAAAAACCTGTAATAATAATACTATCTATTACATTATATAGATATTAGATATTCACGAGATAGATTGAACGCTGTGGCGTTGTGAATTTTTAAATTTGTATTCGCGCCTGAAATATACAACTATATATACTGTGTATATACATTGTGATTTGTGAGTGTGACTTGGCTAGGTATGTGGGCAATTCGATTTGCTAAACCATTATATATTATGGTCATGAAATTTTTAAACCGGTTTCGTTGTTCGTGCAATGAGAGGGTTATTAAATAGTTATACCAGTTTTACAAGTGTATGTCTTACTCACGGGAAAAATAAAAGTAAAAAACCCTGTTCATATAAAACAAAGATAACAGTAGGACAAAACAATTTAAAAAAAAAATATATTAAATTTCAAAACAGCTTTAAATGTTGAATAATAATAACGACAATTTTTAAATCTACATAAAAAGTTCATTTTGCCAATTGCGATTAAAATAAAATAGTGAATATAGCTAGATTCAAAGTATAGTAAGATTTCAGTATCAAAATAACAAATATTACGTAAAATACGTAAAATACTTTGAGTTATATTGATACTTGAGAATTACATATATAATGATTGTGAATTCAATAACGAATATAAACTAATTTTATAACTAATCAAATGATAGAAGAAAAAAAAGTATTTTAGCATGTAGTAAAGTCGCACCATTTCGTTTAAGCCATAAGGTTATATAATTCATAAGATTAATTAAAATTACCAAACGTGTCTATGTACATCGCAAGTAATTACTAATAAATATATTATATTATACTAGGACATTAAAAGTTAAATTAAACTTCAAATTTAAATATCATAAAATTTGCATATACATATTATAAAATAATAAAATATTTAACAACTTAAATATAACTATGTTGAATTAATGGAAATGTTTAATGATAATTTTCAAACATTTTCCATTTACAGTTATCCAATTATTGAAATGCATAATAAATATTACATGTATAACCACCGTATCAGACGTCAATATTAGCTGGGTCTATTCTGGCTTTTCTTATTAACTCATATAAGTATGTACGTGAAATCGCTAATCTTCGCATGAATTATTAATCATTATGACGTCAATTCACAATTTTTGCTTTTGAAATTGCATATCGACTTTCAGTAATTAAGATAAGATTTATAATGTTATTTTGTTTAAGAACATAATTTTTTTGTTTTGCTTGTAAACATGTAATTTTAATAGTAATTTACTAAATTCAAAAGAACCGTTACAAAAAAAATCTTCATATATTAGACTATGAACAATAGGTTAATTAAAATATAATTGTATATTGATAAGATTTTAATGACTTTGGTAGGCTGTACCAATTTAGATTATAATAGCGTGTACTAACATTTAGAAATATTTATGTTTATATGTTATTAAAATAATAAAATACAAGACAATTACTTTATAGATTATTATTTTAAATAATATTTTAATGTAGTTTAGGTATTTATGTCTTGCATCAACATTTAAATAGATATTGATACAAGTAATCTACCAATATATATTAAAAGTGAATTTCACTTTTTACAATGTAAATTTCCTTTATTGTAGCGTATGTGATGAATATTACGATATAATAATAAAATAATTATAGGCCAGGCTTGTTTTATCTGTAAAATAATAAACTACATAATATTATACTATTCGCCAATTCGACCGTAACTCATAAAGTATATTATGTTTACATAATACTATCGTTATAAGTGATTATATTATCATAAAAACTAAATACCACTTAATTATATATATATTATATATATATAATATATATATATATATATATATATACAAACAGTTGTATACATAATACGCACTACATAATTAAGATTTAAAAATATGCATATTGCGGTTCAATAAAAATTTGAATTACACATTGAATACTTTATATATCCACTAAATTATAATGACTATACAACTAGTATATCTCCGTAACATTAAAAATTTGCATAATATTATCTATAGCATGATATACTGGTACTAAATATTATTCATTATTAATGGCAAAATAAAATAACGCCCATAGTGTCGTAAAATCAATATGGTCATCAGTGACTAGTGAATACAACAATTGCCCATAAATGTTAAACATTTGCTTTTTTTTAAATATTATTATCTTAATGATGTATAAATAATAACGTCGACTATTCATATAAATGTAATTATTATACGAAAACGATAATAATATGGTATACGGGTTTTTCTAACAAAAAATTACGAAATTATGTTAAATTTAATCGGTTGTTTATTAAATGTTAAATTTAACCTATATGAGACATACCACATATAGTATGTACCTATAAATATATATATTTTATGATGTTATTGTGTAATAATAATAATTAGTAATCTGGTACCAAAGTTCGACAAATATAAATTATATAATAAAAAAAAATATTTTTTTGCTTTTATAATTAAGGATCACCCACATAACTTATAAAAAATCCTTTATATGCATTAAACATTTATACTAAAATAAAACTAGAGGTAATAAACATTTAATTATAGAAATAAAACATACTTTGAAGAAGGTGGCATTTATAGGTGGCGCTATATGACAAATATAACAATAATGTTCAAGTTTAAAAACTGGTGTTGGTTGTCACAAGTTATTGAACTCAAATTATTATTTATTTCTAAACACTAAGTTTTTGAACACATATTTAACGTATAAAACTTTTAATTTAGTTGATGACAATCTGGATTATAAGTGTATAAATGTGTAATAGTATTTATAATTGCGTATCAATTACATGGACACTTATTAAAACATTAGTTTAAATATTGTAGATACATCAGTATAAATATGTACGAGATAAATCGCAATATATAAACGATAAAGCTTTTTAAGTTGGAAAAATATATTTTATTCAAATTGTGATATACACATATACGTTTGTATTATTTTTCCTATCAGAGACACAGTAGTATAAAAATATAAAGATGCGAGAAAAAGAATATAATAAATAGTAAACACAATAACAATAACTTTATAAATTGTATATAAATAGATAACAAATAATCTGTATAATTACAAAACAACAATCCGTTGTTAAATGTAATACAATTGTAGAAACACGATATTCGGGAATAATTGCGCGGAAAAAACATGTATAATAATGACAACAGTTGATAGACAAGAGAAACGACCGATTATTCATATTACCTAAATCACAATATTTGATAAAGTATATGTAGTGTAAAATATCGCTGCCACATATGTTTTTATAGAATAGTAAGGGATTTTAGTATATGTATATTTGGTAGTGCAAATCGGTTTCCCGTAGCAACCAGAGTATAGATTTTTTAAGTCTTACTCTGAAATGATCTCTGTTAACGCATTAAAGCAGGAGCTTTGTTTATAACGTCATAACTCACAAAGGGTAAGAAGAGTAAACATTTTGAGAGTAATATTTTGTTATTTTTTTTTTTAGAATTTTATTACAATATATAAACTTCTATATGCCGATATATACATATATATTAGTTAGGCGTTCGCTAATAATAGACAACATAAATGTGTATATTAATTTTAAATGATTTAAAATAAATAAATAAAAACACACTGATAAAGATATTTGATTTTGTATCACTCAAAAAAAAATTTATATATAATACGTACATATATTTTTATTTAATGTAATAAATCATTATAACCGTGAATCAACATTAGTAATTATTAAATTATAGCCTGACAATTGCGTATAATTACAAATGTTTAAGTTAAAAATAACCAGATAAAATGTATAATAGTACGATTATACGTTTATCTATGAAATGTTTGATTGAAGTATTTATAATTTATTTACAATTAAAATATAATATGTTTTGTAGTAAATTTGGTTTATGTTTACATTGAAATATTTTACGAGAAAAAACTTTGTTTTGTTGTAGCTAGTGAAATGTTATAATTTATAATATTATATAATTTTATTTCGGCTTTGTGTATACATAACATATTTATTATGATGTGAGTACTGTATAATAAAATGTAAATAACTTATATTTTTCATCATAAATATATATTTTAAATTAATCTAATTTGCATTGTAAATATATACATAGTTATAGGTACCACTTCTAATTATTACTATTCATTATTATTATATTTATAAGTAATTTTAATAATTAATGATACACAAGTTTGTGTTTTACTTTTTCGCTACAAAATATTATGTATATAGGTACCGCCGATTTACCCGAGTAATTAACTATTTTAATACATTATTTTTGAAAAGAAACATTAACTGAACAATAAACAATAACTGAATAATCTTAATAATACAACAGCATTTTTTAATAAATAAACAATAATTTGTTATGTTATGTAGTATGTATTTTTGATCGAAAAAATAAATGTTAAATAAAATTCCAATATACATTTATTATTCATTCTAATATAAGTATTATATATATATTACTTAATTTTTTTGCACAAAATATAATTATTTGCATTTTCCGTTTTATTTAAATATATATATTTGCGAGACAAAGAAACAAAACAAAAACAAAATAATTATGTGTTCTTGAACTGATTTGGCCTTAAATAATGAAAATAAAATTAGTGAGTGACTATACGATAAATTATCTGGTTATGTGCCAAAAATAAGACAATTCTATTTTTATCATACTATGAAAAAATAAATATGAATAGTGTAATATAGTTTGTTGTTGATTTAAATATCGCGCGTATTATGTGTTATTGAACACATTTTGATTATGTTCACCATTACATTTGTAAACATTTGCAGTATTGTAAATATATTATAAACTAAAATATATTATGACGTGTGTAGATATTACTTATAATAAGAATATTAAAACATTATAATAGGTAAGAGAGTAACGATTTATTTTTAATAGTATTGAAACAAAAGTAAAAAAATTAAATATCAAATATACATGTATATGATTTTGCAAGTACTCACGTTTGTGTTGTGTTGATGTGCAGCTGTGAACGTGAAAACGCCGACTGTCAGGTAGTTGCTGGTTTGCGTCCTGCCAAGAGAAGAACCACTTGTAGATTAAATATTTCATTTATGAAAACAGAAGTGCAAGCGCAGACGCGTATAATGACGACACATGTATAATAATAAAATACGGGGATAAATATTGTGAATGAACAAAACTATACGTTATTTAATTTACGATAATGCGTATACCTACCCATAATAGCACAATTTTTCGTTTTAATGTTTAAGAAATTAGTTGTCGTCTTATATATTTGAAATAATTTATACAGTGTTTACGTTATTTAAACTTTATAAAGTGACATAAATATGCTGTCGCTATTCATAAAATTGGCGTTGAAAAAGACCTCGATAAATCAATATAGTTTTTTTATATTTTAGAAGTTGTAAAATGTCATATAATAGACGGTTATTATATAGTTTTTGTGTATGAAGACAGAAATGTTAAATTCTATTGAACATGAATATGTACAAAACATAACATGTAAATACTTTTTAAAATGAGAATATGAGATCTATAATGAATTTTTATTATTTTATCATAAAAATGAATACAATCACTAGTTATTTTTAATTTTACGAAAAACTAGCTTTCATATTCTAAATAAATCATCATTATAGATTGTTTGTTTCAATTTTTTTTATAATGTACTTCAGTAATTTTAACTTCACAGTAAAAATTACTTAATTTATAATATTTTTTTAACAATAGTTAATTAATACTGTATTATATACCTAAATTAATTTATTTGTTTATACCATAATACGTTGCATATAACAATATATAGTAATTTTAGTCCAACTTAAACCATCTCATTTTCTTATGTTAAAATATTCATACTACTGTCAATTTACCTAATGCACCACATAAATTTACAAGAACAAAGAGGTTTAGTGTATATTTCGCTATACAAATATACAAATGGTACTCTGCTGTATTCGGTTTTATGAATATTATTATATAGTAGTTTTGACAGATTTGCTAAAATTATATAATAATATTCAAACTTATTACCATTTCTACTAACATAAAACATTCTACATAAAAATGAAATAAGACAGCCAAGTGACAACATAATAAATTGAATTTTAAACATTTACAAGGAAATTATGTTACATAATAATACACATTATGAATAAATATAATATAAGGTTAACGTACGTACATAATATACATGTATATACATATATTGATAGTACGTAATTGAACAGTAGTCAATACTTGGTAATGGGTATATTGAGTTTGAAAATTTTAAAAGTTAAGTCAGTCCATTTTTAGACGGGTTTTAAAATCGTATGCAATCGATATTAAATAATTTACAATTTAAATATTTAATTAAAATAATACTTTATTTCATACCACATACGGGAATTTTTTTAAATTATTGTATATATAATTTATTATAATTTATTTCCGAACGGACGCAACATTACCCGGACGGCCACCTCCCCAACAATGTATATAATATTAAAATGATTTGTCATCATTAATGATTAATGATAATAAATGTTAACAGAATAGCATGTCGTGTGAGCCCTCGCTTTTCTATATGCATATAAACGTTGCACAGATTCGCAGAATTTTTACTCTGTGCAAAATTCATCTTTAGAGTAAAAAAGATGAGATGGATTCGTCTAAATTTACGAAACAGAAAAAATATAGATGCTAAAAATGCAACGACTTAACCAAAAGAAATAATAATTCTCTATATAAATCTATTCAGTGACGGCTCGTGACTTGGAAGATAATACTCTTACTTAAAATTAAAGGAAAGGAAAGAAATTTCTTTTTAAATAATTTAATTGTTTATTCAAATATTTTTGAAGTCGGATCAAGTAAAATAATAACAGATTTTTTTTCGGCCTATTGTTTCTCGGGAGTACCATGGCCGAATACGTATAAAACATGGTGTCGTAGTGACGTGTAAGAACGAAAAGTCGCGTCGTCCGAGATGTATACGGGTATCTGAATGCACAGTAAGACGAGCATCGTACTTGCGCGGATACATTTATACCGCTATCAAATGCAAACGATAAAATCACAATATATTATTATGAACAGCTTGACTACTGCCGCGGACTTTTGACCGAAGGCCGTACGTACAGATTTTTGTACACGCGATATTTTACCAAATTAATGACGCGTACAGAACAGTGGCAGCCTAAGTATGTAATAGTCAAGGCCACCTACTCATATTTTCAATTTTCATATACTAAATATATTACATAAAAATACTTTTATAAGTATAATTGGATGTTGCACTAATAAATTATGATATAGAGACCCACCAACCCCTTTTTTAGAACTGGAACAGTCGATCCTTAAAGTCTTATTACTGACAACCCCTGGTACAGAAATTAAATTTTTGCCAATAATATCTAAACTTTTTTTGAAAGTTTCATGTCCAAGTACAGACATTACTTCGTCTACGAAAAAAAGGTACACGTGACAGTCAACCTGTTAATATCGACGATTAATTTTCCTCTCCCCCTCCCCTCCCCCTGCTAGTACGATTCATAGGCACGTAGAGCATTATTTAGGGCCACGCAATAGGAAAATCGCGCAATCGCTACTAAATTATTAATCATTTTGGTCTTTTCTTTCAATTCAAAGAGAAGACTATTTCTTATTTAAAGTCACAACTCTCCCGTCGATAACCACGAGCTGTTACTAAATCTATTAAATGTAAACATTATATTAAATTTAAAGAATTTACATACCTGTAAATCGCATCGCACGCACTCGATTGATACCGGAATACGAATGATAAATGCTTATTATCCAATAAATTATCTGAAAAAATAAAAACTATTTTTATAATATGAGAAAAATAAAAACAACATATTATTGTAAACAGTTATATAAGAACAACGTGAAATTCGCAGCATAAACAAAAATACGCAAAACAACACGAAACAAGAAAACAACTATTTATAGTACCTATTACCTATAATATGTTATTTAGTTACGTTATTTATTTAACAATTTGATGAAATCAATTTAAAATGGGAGATTCAAAACGAGTCAACAAACAGTAGACTTTTTGAAATAACGTTATTTTAAACAATTTTTTTCACCAAAAAGTCTGAAAAGTTTATCATATATTTTTGAGATATCCAAGATACTTTTGAGTATTGATTACAGAGCGTATAGAAAATATGTTAGAAATTTGCGTATGGAGACAATTTAATATAATTATAAAACATTATGGAATAAAAAAATGTACGGCGAGACTTTAAATGGATTGTTAATAGTAATCTATAAGTAATTTCTATATTATTTTTATCATACACACATTATTTGCGTGCGTGATGACCTATAATACTATTTATTTCTTTAACACATTACACTTTGACCTTTCTAATCGTAATAAAAGCCTGTCGGAGTGTACATAATTTTCTTTGTATACAACATGATCGTTTCGTGTTACAAAAAGTAAAAATTGATACGATCCAATTTAATCGTCAAAATATAAATACATAAATACTGCACGTCCTGTGACTGTATTCTATTATAACAATATAATATGGATATATTACACGTATATTTACGTAAATTAGTATTTTTATTAACCTGTATAGTGTATACAAAGTACATTGAATTATAGGATTTAAGAAAAACAATCGGCGGGATACAACTTTCATCCAAGTGCCTACGTCACGCCGTGTGTTCTATATATCAGAATTTAATTAGAATATTGTGATGATATCGAAACGCACGATAACCGTAAGTAAATTCATACGAATCTTGAGTTCCACATTCTGATAACCTGTCTTTCGTGTACTCAATCACAACGAGCATTGCATTTATTATACGTATAGAGGATCTGTTATCACAGCGTTCACCAAGAGAACGAGGGTGCTTCTCGGGACGATTTTATAGATGCGTGTACCGCTCCGGCGGTCTCGCGGAAATTTAACGATTTCAGTTGGCGGGCTGATATACGGCTAGAAATCGCTTATCAAATTATTACAGGACATGGTATGGTCGTCAGGTGTTATTCTAACGGGGCAGTAGGATATTCCCAAGGGGCAGATGACCTGACGATTACTTACGTGAATAGTTTTCATTCATTTACGAGAAGAGGTGAATAACGCTCGGAAACCGGGGAATGTATCATTGGCGCACTTGAGATTGTGTTCACGAGAGAATGATATGTAATGGTTTTACTTTGTAATATAATTTGTCATTGTAATATAATTTCGTAAAATCAAACTCGAAACGCGGTGCAGTACGAAAAAAAATAATGCTAGACTCTTGACTTCACAATAAATAACTACACCGACACACGTATTCGTATAAAGTCATGCGTACCTCATTTTAAACGGCCCTCATACGATCAGCATTGCTGACAGTACTGACAATATTTACATAACTGTCAGTACGGTGTTCGAACGATCGGTACGGATTAGTGTCATCAGTTCATTCCCCGTTCAACAACGAAACAGTCGTCTTTTGTTTATTCTTGTGAACGCGTCTTCATTGTATTGCTGCAAAATCAATACCTCACGCGATCAACGGCCACTAAGAAAATAACGACGGTTCCGACATCCAACATTTTTCGTCAGTCGTCAGTATCATTTGTTGTCGTTCCGTCGGTACGTGCAATACACGTCATATCAGCATAAAATACTGTCGGGCCGAATTATCGACTCCACCAGGCCACAATATATTTGCTATGCCTCGCTCCCAAATTTGGCGTTATTAACGCAGCGACACAAAACCGTGACCACGACCATCGCGAAGTGTGACGTTTAAAAAAAAAAAACCATCTACATCGACGCAACGATTCTTCTACATATATATTATAGGCCGAAATGGCGTTCTACAAAAAAGTCGGTCCTGGTAATCGACAAATAGGTTCATAAAATAAGTTCAGATACAATAGTTCAGATATAATAGTTGAACCAAATCTTTACGAAACGTACGATTTCGCGATTTATAAAACTTGATTTTTGAACATTTATTCCGATAAAAATGTAATTATGTATTGCGAATTGAAATTGTAATTCAAGGTTAACTATACGTCCCGTCGATTTGAGAATTCCCGTTAAATTCGGACAAATCTTTAAAATTCGTTAACGTTTCCTTGTCGATACGTTTACAAAACGACCTAAACGCGTAAGAAGTAGTGAGAATTACAGTTCTTCTTTGTGTTCAGAAACGTCTGTTGAATGCAAAATATTATACGACAACGTTATATACAGTCTTCGCACTCAATACGATCATCAATGCAGCGATGACGTGCATCATTGCCTAACCCAATCTACACAACTTACGCCACAACGTGCCAAGGATATCTGCTTTTTAATTGGTTTAATAGTTTTTTAGTTGCTTAGAAACACCTTTATTTTGTTTCAGAATCACAAATTTACGATTCCGTATAATCCTTCTAAATATATATTTAAAATTCATAGAACAGATTTTATTTGTATTTAGCTGCCATTATATCCAAACAGGTATGTGCATATATATGTATATATATATATATACACAAGGCCGTAGCAGGAACACATTTTCGGTGAGGGGCTTAAAACCGAATCATATATTTTCAACTACTTAATTTAATTTAAATTTAAGTACTAGATTATGTTGTGTAAGATAAAATTGTGTCTAAATGCAGATTAACATGTGGCGTGTAAATAGTGTGTCTCCATTTTAATAATTCAGTGTAATAAATTCAACTTATTATAACTATTAAAAGATTCGGGGGGGGGGGGGGATTGAACCAAAAACCCTTCTCAAATACGGCCTTGTGTATATATAAATATATATATATATAATTAAAATGTGAATTTAAGTTTAACTTTAGCGTTTGGGTAACAGATGATTAAAAGAAAAACAAAAGATATAATGTAGGAAATATAAAAAATAGCTATTACAGTATTGATTTTAAAATATAACATTAGATACATAAAATATTAAAACTAAAAAAGGTAGGAAATGTAAAATGTTTTACGAAAAATCCATAAGCTAAATAATGCATAAACTATTATTTTAGTGTTATACTTAGTAATTACAATTGCCAACTATTAATATATATACATATATAGTTGTCAATAATTTTTATTGAAGTGTAACAAATTTAATAATTATTATTTTTTTAATCTAATATAATAAAAAACAAAAATCTTCAGATCGCCATAAAAAACAATCAAATGGTTACATAGATAACGTGCTTTTTTTTTAATCATAGGCATTAAATTGCAGGTTTTGAGTTACATATGTTTTTCTATTTATGTGAACAAAGACTAACAATGATTTAGTGTAAGCACATCGAAATTGAATTTATTGTACAACCTACAATCTATATAATTTAAGATTTTTCGTGTTTTTAGTAAAACATAATTACCTGTACGTATATATCTATATAATACACAAATTATTCTGATTTATCACAAAATTAATTATTAAAATAATAATTTTGTGTACTGTACATTTAATTTATTGTAGACATTATTAATATTCAAAAGTATTATAACACATAAAAAAGGTATCAGCATACATTCATATTTAAAGGCAATGTATAATATTTGCAAAAATTTTTTATGAATCATAATATTATTAAACAAACTTAAAATTATTTTACGTTTGAAATTGTTAATAAAAAATATTCATATATATAGAAAACAAGTTTAAATAAATTATTACACACAATAATGAGTATAAGTACAGATAACTTGCAAATAATCACTAAGTTGTATAACTAAGTAATTACTAAGTACTAGTATAAGGTTTTGTGATTAAACATATATACATATGACGCCTGTGAAAACGTAAAAATAACTGAATTACACGAAATGTAATTTTCATTCTAATAATGTTAAAAAATTTGGTATAAATTCAAATGTGTTATCTTAACAAAGTTCAGCATGCTATCTGCTATTGTAAAATTATCAACAAATCGTTTAAAATTACATTTACGTTGCAATAATTATATTACATTGTGTATAATTATAATTACATTCATTTTTTTTTTTGAAAATTAGATTGTATAATATTATAAAATCAAATATTGATAAACATCTTTTTTTTAAATTTTTAATTTATTGTTTCAACATACTGAATGTTGTACCAATGTTACAAACTTACAATAAACACAAATAATATAAAAGATATTAATGATCTGATTGGTCTTTGTGAACTTCTAGCAAAATATATTGAAGTAATGGTGGTTAATTTTAATCTTGGTTTGGAGGTTTTCTCACCTATTTTGAAGTGAAGTGCTTCTTCAATTTTGTTTTATCTGTCGTGGAAGATCGGTAAACATTAAATTATCAAATAGATGTGTACCACTCCTATGTTATTTAATTATAAATTCAATTCTGTAGGCCATGTGTCAACAAATATATATATATACACATTATTTTACATCTAATTTCCTATTTATTTATTTTGTTTTACAGTGATTTGGTGCTAAAATCAAATGTTGCACTATGATAAAATATGCCTAAAAATATATCAGTAAATAATACTGTACATTTACCTTAAAATCATGACTTATTTCATGTAATTTTCATAGTCATAGTCCTTTGTTTTATATAATCTGTATAACCATACACCAAATATAACATACTATAAACACTTTACATAGGATACATATTCTATAACTTTTGTTAACACGGCTAAAAAAAAATAATATCATTATTAATAATAATAACACAAAGAGCAGTCGTCTTTATGGTTGCTTAAATTAACCATTACTTATTTATACTGAAAATTATTTGATTATGAGTATTATTCTGTTTCTATCTTTAAAAACTATTATATTTATAAAAAAATAGAAAACAATTTACTGTTTACTATACTATAAAAATTCATTTAAATGTCCTTGTGTATACACATTTTAAAAATATATATTATTTATGAATTGTGATTTATTATATAAAATAAACATTCAGATTGCATATGTTTCATCAAATGTTTTTATTTGTCTTTTTTTTAAATTTTTGTATTCTATGTATTTATAATAAACATTATATCAATGATGAATTTTAAATTAATATATACAATTTTGAATAAACAATCTTAATATTTAAGTATAATTATTATAAAAGTCACAAAAAATACCGATATGTGCAAAATGTAAAATTATATTTTTATATAATAAGAAAATTAATTATAATAAAAATTTTTTAAGAAATATATTTTGTATTTATTAAGAATATTTAATGGAAACAAATAATTTTTCTTTTAAAAAAGAACAGTACCCAATGAAATAATTGTCATTGAAATAAATATGTTAATAAAATTATCTTGGACCAAGATGAAAGCTTCTTCTGCGATGTGATTTTCGTTCACGTAATAAGATATATTCCTGTCTTCTAACACTACATCTGAGTTCTAAAATATTATTAATTTTTTGTACAATATCTTCAGCCACTTTTTGTTCTGCTTCGAAGTCGTGATGTTTAAAATTACTCCACACAGCAGTTGCTTGTTGGCTAGGAGCACTGTCTCCAATACTAGAACTTAATGCTGTACTGTCATATACAAGCCTCAGTACAGCTCGATTGTTTGATTTTGTTTCTGTAAGATCGCATGCTACCACACAATCCATATCGTATGTGGCTGGCTTTTGTTTTGTCCACGGAAATTTAGAAGTAGATCTTTGCTTTACAACAGGATCCAATTCTATTTTTTGACCAGATACACCTAAAAATATATTTAATACAATATTATAAGTAGATTTAAAATTACTCTGATAAAAATGTATATTTAATATTTGGATCAATATTTTATTATTTGATCTGATCAGATAATGCAAAATATAATAATAATAATAATAATAATAAATAAATAATAAAATAATATGTATAATAAAATTAGTACATATAAAAATAATATATACATAAAGTAATCATAGTATACGTTATAATATAGGAAATGATTTAAATATATTACATAAATAAATAAATATATAAATTCAATATTTGAAGAATTACTTATTCATAATGAAGATAAACGTAATGGTTTTAGTAATATTTTAAATATACAAGCAGATTTTAAAAATAATGATATTTATCAATACATAATATTACATAATTTTCTCCCAGCTGTTTTAATATAATCTATGTTACTATGATCGTCAGTTTATGATTGTTTTTATTATTCATAAAATATTCTAAGTATTTTGTTTATTAATTTCATATATTTTGTTACATATTTTTTTGTTTTTTTTATTATTCATTGTAACCTGATGACTTACAGTCGAAACTAGTTGTTACTTTCTTAAACATTTATCAAATACTCTAGGCATATTTTTTTTATATATATATATTTATAATATGTACTAATTTATTATTTTATTTTTTAAGAGTATTACAATTTTTTAGTTTTTAATTTATTAATAAAGAATTGTTTAATGATCAAAACCTAATGTACATATTTTGAAAAAATACTAATTAATTATTTTAATATAATACAACATACAGTAATTAACATGGTTTAAAATGTTTCGTTACATACATTTTAAAATTTTCCTTGAAAATACTTATGCAATTACTCTTAAGATAGAAAAATTAAATATCTAAGAAAACCCATTACCAAATTACAATTTATCATTATATTGACAAACTTTAACTACAATTAACTTTTATATATTTCACAATTTTATAGATCAATTATTAATTAGAAAAGAAAAAATGAAAGTGGTATTTATAACTTACCTAAATGTATTTCTATTTTTGCTCTAACTTTATTCAAAATATTCACATTATACAATTGATACAAAGGTGCTTCAATTGCAAGAAGTTTATTTAACTCCCCTTCTAACTGTTGTTGAGCTGAATAAAATAACAAATATTTAATAAATATAAATAATATATTGACATGAATAAAAAATTAAATTAAAACACTCAATTTTTACTTACCTTTTATATTTATGTTTTCACTTAAAATCAAATTTCCTTCCCTAAAAAATATATATATATTTTATATAACACTTACCAATAATAAGTCTACATAGGTATAGTATTCGAAAATAAAATTGCTTACTGAGATGTAGGGGAATGGTTTGAAATAGCTGGTGCCAATTTACTATCACGTTCAACAAGAGCTAAAAAACCAAATCCAAATTTAGCAACAGTTTCTCGAGAGTCCAAACATGGGAAGTCAAAGTCAACTTCACCATCATCTTCAGCTATGTACAATGCATAATAATTAACACTATCCCTAAATTATTAAATGACTCTCTTTAATTTTTATAATTATTCAGTATGTATATATATTATATACTTTAAAGTGCAATCTGGATATTCAATGGTACATTTCCAACAAACCAATCCAATTAAATCATGTACTTTGGCTGTGGCTATAATTGATACTTGCATAGGATAATTTCGACGTTCTACATTCAACATCGTTATGAATATACCATACTTTCGTGTAGCTTCACCAAGTTGGGCCTAAACAAATTATTTTAGATTTTAAATATAACAATATTTTATTGAAAATTGATGATATATTTACATTTCCATCATATTTAGAATATTCTCGAAATGGATTTTGTGGTAGATATGGGCAAGCTTTCAATAATTTAGATAGTTCAGAAACATAACTTTTTTTTTGATCACTGATATCTTTTTTGGGAAACAGTTCGGCCTTTTCTTCATCTAAATGTTTTAAAATGATTAAATATTAAATATTATAATATTATAAAAATATACAAAATGCAGTCCAAAATAAATGTAGCAATTCAGATAAAAATATAATAAATCACAAAAATATTAATATTTAATTAACTATTTTCTATTTTTAATAAAAAAAAAGATTATCAATTATATAAAAAATATTTGGTTTATGTATAATTTCAATATTAATGCATATGTCTGTGCTATTGTTTTTTAATTAATAAAATAACTTTAAAATAATAACTTTGATTATGTTTTTCATGTAACAAATTACATAAACACATTATACTGAATGTTTAAAGTTATAATTACTGCTATTCCGTATACCTGTAAGGGAAACAGGTGTAAGTTCCCATTTTATATGACGCACATTAGCCGATTTCATCATGTTTCTTTGTAGACGTTCTAATTGAACTGATGTATGAGAACGCTGACGACGAACGCCAAATTCTTTATAAAAATAAAAAAATAATTAATGTTATTAAATATTAATTAATAACGAAAAATAAAAAATAAAGATTTTCACCTGTATGAATATCAAGTGATTCTGCTATTTCTTCTTCTTCTTCATTATCTTCAATTCCCGGATATGTGTCGTATTTTGATGTGGCTATTGTTTGAAGAGCATTTTCTCCACCCATAATCACCTCGCTAATTCCTATAAATAACCTTATATAAGACAAATCTACAACATATATAATTTGTAAATAATAAATGTTATAAAGAAACCTTGAATAGAACAATGTTTAGTATACAATTACGATCACCACACCTCTTCACAGTATTGCACCTCCAAAACCATAAACTTCCATCACTTTGATTTCAAAATCTTTTCCTGGACAAAGTGGCGGATTATTAAACGTTGAACAGCTATCAGATTTTCCAAATCTTATGTTTTCATCCATCCAAATTGCTTGACCATCGCCACCACCGATAGTTATCATTTTGGAATCAGCAGCCATAAAAAGTTCATTTGAATGACAAACATTATCATTTTCCATACCTACCCATGGATATTTTGATCTTTCTGGATATAAACTAAATAAAAATGTTTCTCCAGTTCCGAAATATGCAGTCCTGCTTCCTCTGTCATCTTTTCTGTTTCTCTCAAGCCATTTTGTCGAACAATAAGCTCCAAATACATCATCACTACAAGTTTTAATAATTAATAATGTTGGTTCATGCTGCTCGACTCTAAAATAAAATGTGGTCAAGCTGCATCCATGTTCTTCTGTAGTATATAATAGGATTGGTTGATACATTGTAATTCGCATTGGTAACCAAGACCACAAAGTAAAAAGTTCTCGTGTACTTAATGTATGTGACATAAGCTGAATATTTACTTGAGATTGACTGGTAGGCAAATTTTCACTCGAGCGAGATCTTATCAGTTGATGTGAATTTGATACAACTGTTTTTGTCTTTAATGACATCTCAGTTTTAACGAAAACCCTATGTAAATATGCAGCACTCAATGCACGTATATTAAATGCTGTTTTCAATAACTTATTTGGACTTGCAGGCATTTGTCGACAAAATTTCATTAGTGTTGCTTCTAATCCATTATTAAGAGCTTCTAAAGCCCAAGGAGAATTTCTTTTACTTGAATGCTTATAAAATAGCTTCAATATTGCCATAGCGATTCTATATAATACTTTAATTCCTTCGTGTAAATAACAGTCCATAACTCTTACAATATGATGAAAAGGAAGTCCTTGAAAAATCCACCACATCCAATCAGTGTACACATGTTCCATTTTGGTTACAGAACAAAATTTTGTTAAATGAACTGAAGCACTATTTGCATGTTTCCTTGTAACTCGCATTACTGTTCTCCATGTAACTTCATATAATGACTTTGTTTGGGTCATAAAAACTAATTGCTTTGATGATACAAGACTGGTTAAACTATTATAACATTCTTCTTCTGGCATGAAATGTAAAAATAATGCTACTAATGAATATATTGCTGGACTATAAGTAATATCAGGACATGCAAATCCAAGTATACAAACAACTCTATCTGCGACTTCTTTACCGACTGCACTTAAATGATAAATATGTCTATGTTTTGAATCGACGAACGGCGGCAATACACTAGTCTTGTCTGGTAGTTCTTTAGTCCCGAATAATTGTACGACCAAATCCCAATAGAAACCTTCGGTCATATTATTGTTGTTGTGTTGTTTACATAATGCTGACCAGAGTTGAGTTCGGATTATGTTATCGGCTGGCCAATGATGGTTGCGCAGTAATTTCTTGACTTCCTTGTGTCTTCCATTAGTGATGAGATGTTGGATTTCACTAAACGTCTTAGTCGGCTGCTTCTTGGTAATTGTACATTCCGGAATAATAAACGGTATACTGTCGATATTGACTAGAGATTGGAATGGCTGGTAATCGGTATCATTTATAATAACCATGATTTTTACTTAAATACGATTTATAAGTTCGAAAAAAAATAGGGCAAGCGAATATGTAAAAGTGTACTAAATAAATACAATATATAAATAATAATGGGAAAAAAAACACGATAAAGTTAATAAATTGCTTAAACAACACTTGGTGGTCTAATGAACACTAGAAAACAATTCACAAGATAAGATTACAAAATTATAACATTAAAACGTTATTACTCGACTATACATAGATCACGGATTGTTGTTTACTTGCTCCGATTGGATTCTGTACCTGGGCGGTCCAGAATTTAAGAGCAACACAACGTACAACTTTTGTGTAAGTAAAAATACATATATGACGTTTCGATCACACGAAACAGCAACAATAATAAATATATATAGGTATTCGATAGAGAAAAGACAACGAAAAGTTCGTTGAAACACAACAACGGAGAGAAAAAAATATGGCGTAAGAAACGGATACGGAACACGACCAGGAATTTCTAGGTAATTATGGTTTTTTTTTTTTTTTTTAAAACGTGAGAACATAGAGAACATAGACGAACGTAAGAGAAAAAACTTTCGTTGAAAAAAATTTTCTCCAGATAACTATGCCCCACCCTAGAGACAACTTGATAGCACACAGTGTTACCTTTTTGAACGATCTTACTGCGTAAACGTCGACGCGATAAGCCGCGCGACGCATCTACTTTTGTCTACTATCCGTGTGCGTTTTTTTTACGCCGTTTATTGTTGTTTATTTTTCCGTTAATTTACGACCAAATTCCCTATAGACCACGATCGATAATACACAGGGCGACGATAGTCATAAAAACCGTATATTACCTGTGTCGTCGGACGATATGAACGAGTTTCGGATGTGTGAGAGTAGCCAGTGTCTGCTGTCGTACAACGCCATTATTTCACGTTACTAATGTGTCGGTCGTTGGTGGTACCGGTGGCCGGCGTCGAACATCGATTCTTCCGCGGCGGACAGACAACAGCAATAATAATTATGATACTAATAGTAATGATTGCGGAGGTCCCTCCAATCCGTATATTGTTATTATTGTCGTCGAGGTTGGTTTGAGAAACTGAAAACGTACACGATAATTTAGTCGCGTTATTCAAAATACCGTGTCCGCGATAAGGTGGATAAACACTGATAACGGGGTACGCTGGCCAACGCGATTCAGTGCAGACGTATTGTCGTTTAATCGTACCGTCACCAATGTTCAATCCTATCGTATGGGAGGCACCTCGGGAGAGTATTTATTCCGTTTACACGGATTCGTTTGGCAAAGCGCTGTCCGCGTATTGCGGGCGTTTACGTGCACGTAATGGTCACGTCTGCGTGATACACACGTAAGCGCCGTAACGCGGTCGGCAGTCGTTCTCACGCGAGAGTGTAATATTATCGATGATACGAATCGACCTCGGCCTAAAGTATATATATAAGAAAACAGTGGAAACTTATGGCGAGCACGTAATACGGTGTCGAGAGAGGACGCTATTTAGATTTGTTTAAACAGGTTGCATATGACTTGGCAACAACACATTCTACATCATGTATGGTGTTAAAACAATACATACATATATATATATATAATTGATTGGCGTATGTCTTGCCAGAGAAAAAATGTTGAAATGCACTTCGTCATAATGGTAGTTATATTAGTTAATAATCATTTGTTTGGGAATGGAGAGTTCAAAAATTATTAAACTGATCTATTATCCTATTTTAACTATATAACTATATAATATCCGTATCCCAATATATGGTTTATGCCGTTCGATCTGTATTCTGATATTCTATAGCAGTATTTATAATATTTAGTATATATAATAAAAGATTAGAAATTCGAGCTGAATTGTCTAGAATTTATATCTATTATGCGTAATAATTAATATTACTTAAATTGGTTTAGTAGATTAGGTAGGTACTAAGAAAAATATATTTTTGAATATTTATTGAAATTCATTATTAATTTAATACATGGTAAAAATTAGGTATTATTCGATTTACAATGATTGCATGGATAATAATAGTTATCTATACGTACCTGTGGCCTATACTCAATATCTACACATCTAAATAGCATAAAATTCCAAAATACAGAGTCAAATAAACAAATTTCAATCTCCTTTCGCTCAAAAAAAACTCTGTATACTAACACGCTGATTATTGCTTATATCATTACATTTTACGTCTACATTTACTATATTATGGTTTAAATTGTGTGCCGACCTATAAACACACAAAACATTTTACAATGCGAATATAATAAATACCTATTACTACCTAGCTGTATACATTGGTATCTATATAATAATATGTGCAATGGGAAAATGAACAAATTAGATTAAATTATACGACCAAAACGTGTTTTATCATAAATAATTAGATGAATAAAAACGAATATGGACAACAATGAATTCGCGGAAATTTAAAACCTAGTTAGAACATGTAATTTTTAATTTATTAGGAACTTTGCACAGTTATGTCCCTGTTCATATCAATAATCCTTGAAACTGAATTATATTATGATACAAGCATGCCCACATAATGTTTTAAAATATAAAAATATATTAATTTACTCTGTGTAGTTTTAAAAGAATTTTTATAAACACCAAAATCAATTTTCGAATTGTAGAAATTATTTTATGATCATACTTGTAACTAGACTTATTATTCGATTGGAAAATTTAATAATAGAACTGTACAATTTATAAGTAGAAGCTCTATTTTGAAGATAATGGAAGTACAGATAAAAAGTAAAAATTATTATAGAATATATTTTGTTAAGCCAAAAAAAATAAGTTCTATGAATATTATTATGGATTACTATTTTAATAATTATCACCATAAATGTATATACACCTAGTTAACACTAATGTTAAATATTCTTAGACTAATACTCGTTTATGTTCCATTTAAAAAATGATTAAATGTGATTATTTACACAATTATATTTCAATAAAATATATTCATATCAATAAGATATATTTAACAAACCTAACTTAATAATATAAACGGTTAAACCAGATAAAAAAAACAAAACAATAAATCTTAAAACACTATACAGTTATGTTATATTTATATTTATAGTACACGTTATAAAAACAATGCAGCATAAAACACTGTTCAAATTACAATAGTTTTCATAATATAGTAATAAACTATATTAGGTATGACTGTGGACAAATATTAATACATCTATCCTTATTCCATGATGTATTATCACATATTATGATGATCATAATATCAATGTTTTAAAGTTTAACATTCCTAGTTCTTACAGTTTAATTTAATGGAAAATTGTAATTTGAAATTGTCATATATTTTCATTGTATTTACCCATTGCATCATTAAATATTGGCAAAAACAATTGGGTTTGTGATTTTATAGCCTTCAATTGTGTACAGTATAAATTTATATAAATAATTCATACATTTTAAATGTATTACACCATAGTAATGTAATATACGTTTTAAAGTTTAAGTTATATTTTAGCCGCTAACCGCTATATTCTTAATGAATGTTGTTTCATGATGATAAAAAAGAAAAAATTGAAAATCATTAGATAATAATTATTTCTACACTACTTATCTAATAGATTGTTAAAAAAAAAGAAAAAATGAAACCTCGTTTAATTAGATATATCACAAACATACGAGAATTGTATATAATAGGTAGATTGGGGGGAATCGTTACAACCATCATGATAGCCGATAGCAGCTATGGGAATATATTTCGAGGTCATGTAATACAGGGGTAATGTACTTTATGTAGTGAAAAGTCCTTGAGACATCCTCCCTGCGATATAAAAATGTTGACCTATTTGCATTACAACCTATTATAGTATGGTTCGTATAAAACTTTTCGGACAACACCTATAAAAATACAATATTTATTGAGAGTAACACGTGTAATGTTTTGACGAATGTACAAAATTAGTGAGTGTTTTGGCAAGGTCATATTGGTTGCCATAGTTACGCGCGTAAGTACATTACAAATCAAAATAATTTTAGTAACTACTTTACAAATATACAATATTGGCTACTTGCTACTTGTACGTTAACTATTATTCGATTGATCACATTATTTAGACAAATGTACGTCTAAAGATTAGATTTTATTATTATTTTTTTGTTTTGTAAATTACAGTATTACATATTTCAGTTTATTAAATGTATTTTCTTGATTGTTAGTATACCAAGTAGGTAGTATCGAAATGGAGGATGGCGGTTGGAGAGGAAGGGGCATCACAAGCGATATGGTAAATGAACTGCATAAAAAAATATGGGATGTGCCCCAAGCACTCAAAAAGCTTAAGTGTGAGTATTTTGTTATTGTTCTTTTATAATGAAAAATGTATAAGAATACAAAAATATATTTAAATTGACTATCAACGTTTTAAAAATTTATTACTGAATACAATCTATAAGATTAAATTTTTTTATAATTATGTTATTTTGTATAATATAATTAGTAATTAGTAACTACTATGAATTATTAAGACAATAATTTCAACATTTTACATGATCATTAGCTATCATTATAACTCATAAGTAGTTATTACTTAAAACTTCAAGTATTATATGTACCCATATACTGTATAACATTATAATTTATAATATATATAAATATAATTATTTAGTTGCTCGTAGATTTATTTACACAAAATAAAATAAAACATTTCCAAATTCTTTAGATTTCCATATACATAATTACTTATGTACTTATGCGATTACTTTGAGAATATGTATTTTATATTTTAACATGAGTAGAGATAGTGGCACCAAAGTATAAAAATCTATATGTGTAACAAAGGATATTGAAGTACTACTGCCACCCACTCAACCAAGGTAACTTTTAATTTTTTTTTTTTGCCGAAAATAATGAAAAATCTGTTTGCACGTGACTTTCTTAAAGGACTGAACCACGTCACTATGATATATACCTATATAGCATTTTTCATGTCTTGTACACCATCTATTTACTATATAGGTCGACTGTCAATCATGAATATAGATTTCAGCACGGTTGATTGTGGATAAAATAGAGAACAATTTAAATATCATTAATAAAATATGAATTGTGAAAATTAAGAACGAAAAACCTTTTAATCCTAAGAAATAAATATCTATTCAAAAATAAATTTTATAATGAAACAATTTTAAACAATTATTTGTAGATGTTTTATTGAATTCGTGTAATTATTAATTATCATTCGAATAATGTTTATTAAATTCAATGAAAATTGTTTTTATCTAATTTAAATTAATTAACTATTATTAATTTTAAGTTACTTAAACATAAACTAAACATTTTTAATGTACAAAATTCGTAATTTTTATATATGTCACATTAAAAAAATTAGACATAAATGTATTGTCTGTTTCTCATAATACATTATAATATAATGAGTGTTGAAAAATAATTTTCATGATGTGCAATAGAATGTTGAAATTTTAATCATAATTCATATAGTTATATCTTTAAAATACGGTAATATAATTTTAATTAAAATGAATAATATTTAAATTCTCACAATAAAAAAAAAATATTCAAATATTAATAAATGAATTGTGCTCAATAAACGTTATACTCTTTCTATATAGTTTTTACATCTTGAACAACTTTTAATTTTAAAAACTGTTCAACTTATGGTTTTTATCGGCGACCATACTATTTATATAATTATATTTATCTATGTATAATAACAACAAACTAACATTATATATTACTACCAACATCGTTTGTGTATAAGCTGGATTTTATTTTCATGGCCAACAAATGAAAAAAACTGAAATAAAAAATAGCATATCTTCTAAATAAACGTTACTCTTAATAAACGTTTACTAAAAAAATTAATTACTACCTTAGAAATGTAAATATAGTACCACATATATACATTTCCTAACTCAAGTCAGATAAATATTGTCTCTGTTAATTTCTCTCACACATACGTACTACACATATGAATTTCGTTATATAAAATAAATTTACATATACATACACATGTAAAAGGTCTTAAACCCCTACTTATTAATGTAAAAAATTGACAAATAGGTCAGTCATCATAACTGTTGCCTCCCACTGAAAAATATACTAAATAAACGTTATTAACATATAAGTACATATAGGAAATTGCTCAATTATTACCTAACATATAATTTTTCACAACTGATAAGTACTTGATAAAGATAAGAAAAAACACTGCAGTTCACAGAAGTGAAAACGTTTAAAAATGTAATATGTTATACATTATAATTTTAGTAGATTATAATATAAGCAAAGAAATGTATCTAACCTACAGATATTTGTAACATCAATTTCTGCAAAACTAATTGTAACTACTTTTACAATATTCAAAATATTTATCGAAAAATAATTTAGAATAATACATTTCAAACACTTTTTAAATTATACGTATAAAATATATTGTTATATTATAATATCAATTTTATATTTTTTTACTAAACTTGGTTGCGTATTTATGAGTTGGGGGGGGGGGTGAAGGGGTTTCCACTCCCCTAGGAAATTTTTTAAGATTACAAATTTAAAATCACGTCTATAGGTTTGTAGTTTGTCAATTTTATTAATAAAAATAACATAAAAATTAATATTTAGTAATTAATATATTGAAATATTTGTTCTACTTCATTAATTCCTTTTTACACTATTTATAAACTTATATAAAACCCAAATTATTTCATTATTGATCACACCACGCATTTTTTTTTTATATATAAATACGCTACTGACCAAACTTGTTCCATAATAATTTCACTTTTATTTTTAAATAAATATAAATAAGTAAGTATTTATAATTTATATATTTCATCTTTCGAACAAATTATGTAATATTTAATATTGAAATAAACAACACATTATCACTATGATTTACGAGTTATTTTATTATTTAGTACTATATGATAAATAGTAAATATTTAAAATGCATTACAATCAACACTAATTAAGCAAAACTAATAAATATATATGACGTAAAATAATACATAGTTAGTATTAATCACGAATTTACAATTAAAACTTAGATAATAAAATAAAATAATAATTAAAAAATTATGCAATTATGCAATGCGTAAATGCAACACGGAATTTTTTGCTTATCATAATTTTATTACATATAGATTATTTTAACAAATACATATTTTTTTAATGTGATTTTTTTTTTAATTTACAAGTTTGTGATGTCGTTTATAAGGTGTATTTTATGATGTCTAGATGTTCCCTAGCAACCACACAGAAGTTTACTTAAACACATGAATTTATAACGAAACAGGTCGACGCACTCAACTAGAAAATATTTTTATATACAAACTGTCAAGGCAAAATCAATCAAAACTGCACAAACAACGTTTTAAAAAATGTCTAAAAATAAATGTTGTATAATTAAATGTTTCATTGATTAATGGAATCTGGGACACAGTATCATTCCATCCCTTTATTTTACTTTATACATAATTTCTTAAAAAAATAACACATTTTGATTGCCTAGTGGTATATTTACTAATACAGGGAGTAATTGATCAGGTGAACAATTAACAATAAATTTAATACATAACATTAATCTTTAACCTTTATTGTAATTTTCTAAAAAATAATTAGAAAGTAGAAACATACACAAATTTGTAGACTGGTACTAATTTGAGATAATAGTATGTCATAATCGTAATATTTAAACAAGTTTAAAAAAGATAAATATAACTTCAAAAAATATATATATTAAAAATATTAATCACATATATAGGTACTGTTGAGCAATTATTTTTAATATTATTAATTCAATATTAGACATTATTTATAATTATAGAGCAAAGAAATTTTAGAAGCTAGAAATGACAAAACACCTTTGAATAAAATCTTTGAAATATTTTTAAAACAATAGGACATATAAAACATGCAATAATAATCATATACACAAACAAACAATTACTTATTTTGTTTAATTCAATAAGGTAATTATTGTATCATAACAAGTGTAAAACTGTAACAGTATTTGTGTAAAATAAACAAACTATATTTTGTTTCACTTTATTAAATAAAAAAAACTTACTGTTTCATTTAAAATCTAAATTTAAAAATATTTAATTAATAAATTTAAATTTAGTTGCATTTTTAATTTATATAACTAAACTTTTATTATAAAAGTAGATTTTAGTACTGATTAATATAATATTTAGATATTTTGTGCATTTAGGATAACGGAATGAGTTCCATAGAAATCAATATTGAAGCATATCAAAAAATAGAGCGCGATATTGCTCGGGAAGAACAAGCAGCACCGGCTCCCTCTTTGGGCCACGAGATGGCAAAACTTGATCGATTTATTGCTGATATAGAAAATCTCACGAGTCAACTCAGTCAAGAACGTTTGACAGATGTCGAATTAACATCCAACGATCGATTTTCTCAAAAATATTTCAATCCTAGGTATTGAGTGATAACATAATAAGAACGTTTTTGAAACCGATATTCATAAAAAAAACGCCTTGCTTATATATTTAGGATTGTGGATGAAAGCGATAATGCAATCCGAACTGTCATAACGGAGTTACGAATAAATATGAATCAAACACTTGCAATTGAACATGAGGAGTTCATTGCAAACCTTAATAGAAAAGTACAGTACATACATCTTATTCGCACATTTTTAAAAACTACATATAGTAATCAAGTTTCAAACATAACTAAATAATTATTTATTTAGGTGATTTATATATGGTTAACATGCAATAGTGTATCTATAATTTTCTTTTGTCTCCATTTCTTACTGCAGTTTGAAAAACAAAATCATAACATAAGACATCACATAAAATTTTCGTGTATTGGTTATTTACTTATAAATAGCTGATAAATATGATAATAGCTTAGACAATATTACTATTAATGCAAGTCTTAAACTCTTGTCTGTTGATAATAATCATATACATGTATATTTGTTATTAATTATATAGAATAGCTATGAAGCAGTTAAATGTTTTGAAATAAATACATACCTAGGTAAATTTAAATATAAACAATTTAAAAATATATATAATTACAATAATAATAATAATTATAGTATTGTTATTGTGTTAATTACGATTATTTACTTTTCGTAATACGCCTAATAATTAAAGCTGACTAATACATAGATTAAACGATAAATTTAAACACATAAATATGAAGACGTAGACCGGAATGTATGTCAATAAATGTTTTATAAACAATTTTTTTTGCAATTAAAAAATATACTTACAACCTACTATTATACTCTACAATAAATAAATAATGCATTATACATGAATTTAAATTTAATTGTTAAAAAAAAATACAAGAATGTAATAATACAATTTAAATTTCAGTCTTTAAAACTTCACCATTTAAATTGGCTAAGTCAAATGAGGGCTAGAAGCGAAGAAGAAATATCAAAACTTAGTGAAAGAGTACAACATTTACAAAAACTTTATGAAAGTCAAGAACTAATAACAAGTAAGATTAAAAAAAAGAGTAATTGTATATTTCAATACGTTTTATAAATTATGTATTAGTAATTAATATTATATTACCTGACGAAAGTTGTTTAAAACAATGACTACTTTCGGCTATCGGTAGTCCGGCACTCGTTCACTATTCAGTATAACAATATAAACAAATCCCAAATTTCATTCCTATTAAAATGTACCTAAAACTGAATTAGTGAAATACTATTAAAAGTTAATTTCGATAGACGCGATGAGATTATTAAATGATTTGAATCTGCATATTCACATAATTATATACGTCGATTTGCGCAGGGGACTTGGCGGGGAGCAAATCTTCGAGTACCGGTCAGTTGGAACGGGAATTAGACAGAGTTCGTAGTTATCGCGACACGTTGGTCAGTGGCGAATTGTCATGGAAAGATGCTACATTGTTCGCCCAAGACTCTGCGGATTACAGCCGTACAGCGTATAAGAGTTGGCATTCATTGGAAGACGAAGAGTAAGGCGAATTGAAGAGACATCAAAACCGGTTCGTTTTTATACGAAATTCGTATTGTATTGCAGAGACGAATCTATAAGGTTTCGCCAAGCATTAAAAACTAGGGACTCGATACACCAAGCTGCTTTGTGCGTTCGAATGGCACAGACCATGCTGCCTGGTGTTCAATTCCCATATTGTACTTCGAGAGAAATTTTCGCTATTCTACAAGTACAAATAGATTTTTTTCAATTACATTTTGTAAAAAATAACTTATTAAATTATTCTATTTTTACCGATATAGGTCATTGAATACTTATTTACCGATTTGCAGCTTTCGGAAAGGTTTGAACACGCTCTTGAAGTCTATAAAAGCTTTAACAAAAGGGCAACAGCGTTAACACAATGGCTAAAACAGGTCCGAAAGATTTTTTTTGATTTATTTATTGAGTTACTTAGTGAAAAAATTTTTTAAAATCAATTCATCGTGATTTAAAACGTGATCACGTTTAGCACAACCCAGTTTAAATTCTGTGACTGGACATAATATTACACAGTTGTAATTTAATATTTACAATTTGTCGACATGTCTTCTGTGTATTGATTATGTTAGGCAAAAAAAAAATCACTTTGTCGAAAGAGAGAAGAGGTCCATTTCGTTCAGGCCTTAACTGTATACGTTATATTATATATTATTATGATACCGTCAAAGTAGAAAATCCGAGCAATGTATAGATTATAGTATTATAATGATTATATGTAGTGAAGGTTAAACAAAAATGTAGGTATATATTTTATATTATTAATTATTACTTTTAATGTTTTATTGAATTTTATAACATTTAAAAATGTTTACATTCATTTATAATATTTTCTAATTTATTTATTTATTACAAAAGTAAAACAATCTACACAAATTGTACAATAAGTGATTAAAATAGTTGTTTTATCTTTATATTTATAGATTTAAAAATTTGAAAAAGTAAAATATAATTATTAGATAGGTATATAAGTTTTAGATTATTAAATAATCTATCTTAGGTCCTATTTTATAAAACTACTATGTATAGGTAACCGACACATATAAGAGTATATTATAATTGCTATAGTTATTAAGCAAAAATTTAAAACTGTAGGTATATGGCTGTATCTATGCATAATAATTAATACATAATAATATACTAAAATGATTATTCTTGAATATTGTAGACTACAGATGAAACTATACACAATGACGTTAAGGAAGTCGATGAACGTATCTATGATTTGACAAGTAAACTCAGTCAAGAAAGGACGTTAAATAGGGTAAGATGATAATTTTATGTATTTTACACATTTTTCATACATTATAATTTATAATTTTTAATTAAGTCATTTTGTTAGACAGAATTTTGCAAGACCTATTCAGAACGGTATGGTCTATTAGGGTCTCAGCAATGGGTTGTCAAAAAATGGCTGGAGAATGCCATTGCACCTAAAAGAGAGTATATTGAGCTAAAATCAAGATTTAATTTATAAAAACTATTATTTGTTTCATAGTTTTTCAATATGTTAAATGTTATGTTTTTTCTTACATATATATATAACTATTACTATTGTTATTTTTAAAATAAAAATGTACCCAGAGTTATATAGGTGACCTACTTAGACAAAAAATATTACTTACCATAAGTGCCAAGTATGAGTGTGCTCTACCACAAACTCAAGCACCTGATGAATGTCTATGGGTATTCATAAAGAACAGAGCAACATATATATTTTTTATTTAAAAATAAATTTACTAAACGAATGAGTAATCAATAGATGCAAAAAAGTACCTACAACATTAAATGTTTCTAGGTGAAATTCAAAAATATTTCCCAACATAATGTCAATCATTTATAGCCATGAACTTATTGTACTTTATTTGTAAATGTAAAACATAGTTATAATATATAATATAATTATAACAATAAATTTAAAAAGAAAAATTAAGTACTGTACTCAGTACATTCGACAAACAATTGTTAATATAATAATATTACTAAGATAATACCGATTAATAGGGTTTAAATAGAATATTTAATAACACACTGCATTTGTAACTTTATGTTTATACATTGTTAATACTTAAAATGAATGATAAAAAATGCAATTAAAATTTTAGGTTTACATTATTTTGCTCCTTCTCATTATTCAACAATTCATTTAAGCCACTTAACATTTTGCCATTTCCCAGCAACCCTCATACTATTAAAGCTTATTTAGATCACTGATAATAGTAAAATATAATGTGCATCTATACATTTCGAAAACATGGTATCATTGTAAAACCCAAATGTTTGAAATATAATGGAACTATTATTATAATAAAATAAGAATTGTTTAAATTTGTATAAATATAAATAAATACATATGACCAGAAAGTATTAATTTGTTAATGAGTTTTTAGACTTATATTGCCAATTTACTAATTAATATTATTACTATTCAGTATTTAATATTTATAAGTAACATAGTTTATGTTTTAAAGAAAATATTATAAAACTAATACATTAAATAACATAATTTCATTAACGACACAAATCTAATTTTATTACATTTTTTAATAAACACTCCATAACAGTTTTAATAAATAAATACAAAATAATAAAGAGCTAAAATTACTTAAACTTTAAAAAATATATATACTAATAGACATGGCCATTAAGGTCTTACTCACTTATTTTCATTTCATTTTTAATGAGGCTACAATTTACAATGATTTATATTTTAACGTTTATTTATTGAAAAATATTCGTGAATTTATAAAACAAAATAATGACCAAAAGTATTTTTATTATAATATTTTGAAGCTAAATGTATTTGACAAAATGTGAATTAACATTATTTATTATTATTATAGGAGTAACAAGCCAGACAATGCATTTGTAAATTATTGAATATTATTATTAATATTATTTTTTAACTTAAATCAAAGGTGATATAATCTAAAGGAACTTACTACAAAAATTACATTCCACAATATACAATATACAATTTAGATATAATATTTCAATTCTTAAGCAACTTAAAACATAATCCAAATACATTTATATATATATAATTTAATTGCTAAATTATTGTACTTAGTGTAATTTATAAATAAAAAAAACTAGATTGAATGCAAGTCACAGCAAGCCTCTTAAAATATTTGGTTTATCAATAATATTAAAAACTACTGACTTATGTCATAACATATAAATAAAATATTGCACATATTTTTAATTAAATATTAAATAGGGTACAATATAGTAAGGGGAGTTTTTTTTTAATAATAATTGGTATAGATACAAACAATATAACTTATAATATATTTTTTTAAATATGTACATTGTAAAATGTTATTACTATTAACATTAATATAATACTAATAATAATGTCATTAATAAAATTGTGGGAAAACCTCTAAGTAATATGATTGTGAGATGTGATCAAAGCATATTTTATCAAGCCTTTTAAAACATTATTACATTGTCTATCTTCTAAATAAATAATACTCGAATAAATGTGCACCACAGAAAACCAATACTTGAAGTTGTATCACAGACAGGGGAAATAAATAAAATAATGTCATTTAAGAAATTTGAAAAAGAACATTTTGTAGATAGTTACCTAGTTCTAACATTTTAATTTACCAAGGTCTCCACATACTGTCATGTTCGTGTTCTCTTTTTACACTGAAATCAATGGGTTCTTCACCTTGAGGTCTTACTTCAGCACCCTGATTTTGTTGGCAATGCACATAGTGACTTGGTAACAAGAATACAACTTGACCATCAGGAAGTTGTGAAGGGATTACCTAAACAAATTCAGTAAATAGTAAACACATATTTCACAGTTTTTCAAGCGTTTCAATAATAAAGACAAAATAAAAAAGTCACTAACTTGTACAACAGATAATGGTTGTGTAGGATCGTTAGTTGGTGCCACAACAACACTAGCGGTCAGACCACCACGATCTATTACTTTATCTTCGATACCCACAGATTTACTGCGCGTTCTTTTCTTTGGAGGTTCTGATTTTACACGATCATTTTTACAATCATTTGTGCTACAGTTTGATTCTTCGTCTCCCCCAATAACATCCTAAAAAAAAAAAAAAAATTATTTAATTAAAACCAACTATTGTATTCTAATAAGTATGTTTTCCTATTCTCCTACATATTCAATTCATCTCAAATATATTTTTTTTTTTTGTAGTCTTTCTAGTTTTTATTAAAATAGCAATTAATAGTAATTATATTATGTTTAATTTAACATATATTTATTTACTTACATCAGGAATAACAACTGTAGAGTTGCTAAAATCTAAATCAATTTCTGATGAACATGTATCTAAGTGTCTTAGTAAACGTTGTTTTACAGCTGGTTCTATAACTGCAGAACCAGCAGAAAGAAGAGTTCCAGTTCCATTACTACACATATGCAATTCTGGACACTCCAAAAATCTGGTGACCTAATAAAACAATGAAATTAGTAATATATATAATATGAGACAAGCGATTTTTTTTTTTTTTAAAGTGAATTAATAATGTTAAGCCTTACTTCTCTGGCACATTCTTGGAAGCCAGCCCGATATTTATCTCTAACGTCTGAGCTCAGAACTTTTTGTCGTTGCAAATGGCGTACTGTAAGCTCTAATATATCAGCTTTTTCCAATTTTGAATGCTTGGTATTCTGAAAAAATACACATATTGTGTTAAATAGGTAAAACTTAAAATTTAAAAAGCATATCAGTTTACCTCTGTCCTTGTAGAATCTAAAATAAGAGTTTTCAAAAGCGCTAGCGATTGATTAATTCTTGCTCGTCTTCTTTTCTCCATTAGTGGTTTGTTGGCCTAAAACATAATTACAATACAATTTTATTAGATTAACAATAATAAAACAATCAAAATTTTCGTAAAAATATATATGAATTTTATAGTTATGACTTATGACAATTGGCACAACTAAAGAGATGCTTGGAGATGCAATAGCACTTTCAGGTTTCCAATTAATACTCCCAAGCCCAAATGCTCTTCAAATAAATTTGTTTGGAATTGAATTATTAAAGATTTAATTTAATCATTGTAAATATGTGCAAAGGAAATTAAAGTATTAGTTAAATAGTTAATAAAAATATATCTAATTAAAATGTTTAAATTGTTCAAAACGTTATTAAACACATCGGAAACCGTTTATATTCGTTTTTCTAGACTATATAACAATTTAAAGTTACTTAATTACTATATTACAGTTTGAATTAAGATAAAAAAATAATAATAATGTCCTTAGACTTTGCAGTACTCATTGAATACTTACATCGCTATAAACATTTTGATTCGATGCTAAAAATTACATTGCAATTGAACATAGTTTAATAACGACATCAGTGAGTAACCAGATAAAGATGTATAGTTGAAGCTTTCTATCCTATGAGAATATAATGCAATTGTATACATTTGTTTTGTTTCTCTCTTCTTTACCATGAACACTATATTATTTCTCATCTATTTTCAACGTGATGTGCGAGTGGATAACAAACTGACTAAAGTTATTAGTACAATTTGACACGCTTAGATACTTGGTCTAATCTTACTATATAATTATAGAACCTTTGATTTATTTCGCTTTCTTGCCATTTTTTCTAATTTAAATTTGTTACAGTTGCTATTATTTTACGTGTTGTGATAATTATACCAATCTAAATTTGCCACTTTACGAAGACATCATAATATAGTATATTATTTTGTATGCAAGAGAAATATACTTTTTATGTATTACTACGAGAACTAAACAAATCATGTCTAAATATAATAAAAAGTGTGTTGTTAATACAAGATATGTTCGAATAAATAATCTATTCAGTAAATGTAAAATAAAAGTGACGGTGAAGGGCTAGATTAGGACAACATTTTTTTTTCACATTTTTCATTTAGCATTTGTTTAACAATTAGTAAGTATTTAATCCGTTAAACTTAAAACGAAGTCTATAAATTCCATAGGTAATTGAATTACGTGGTTCGATTTCTAATAAAAGATTTTTTTTTTTAAATTAAAAATAAGTATATACCTAATGTTTTGTTATATATATATTTGACTATTCAATTTGAGAAATTGAATGAAAAATTATTTTTATTAAAGTGTGTTATCTATTTGGATGGGCTTTAGAGGGTTTAGATGTAAACATTGACATTTTCTAAGAATAATTTGTATGTATAATTTAAAATAAATAAATCCACCAGTTAAGACGGATATACACTTATAAAGTTGTATGTATAATTATTATTTTTGGTTACACGGAACAAAAATCTAAACGTTAAGTACCATAAATTAAATATCATATTAAATAGTACTTTCGAAATTAGAATGCAACTATAACTCGAAGTCTCTCGATTGCAATAGGGTAGGAAAGTATTTATACATATTATCCACTTTAAACACTAGTATTACATACACATTTTTTCTTCAATTTCTATATATATAAAACAAATTATAAAATACTTGATACATATATTAGTGAAGAATATAATAATGACTACAAGTTGTTACGTATATAATGATTGCAACTTGCAAGTCATGTATGATAGTAAATTAACAGCACTCGACATTTATAATCCTATCTGGGCCAAATTTACATTTTCAACAACTTAAAGGTTCTCATTAACTTTTATTTTTTACTCCATAGAAAGTAAAAATCAATAAAAAAAATATAAAAATTTATATTAATGTTCATTATTTTATTGATAAATTACAAATATAATTTCTTATTGTTTATTTCTTATTTATTTTAACGTATTTGAGAACATTACGAGTACGAACTCTGTTAGTCAATCAATGTTCATGATGTAAAAATAAAATTATCGATCAATATTATGTAGGTATTAAATAATTCAAGGAAATCTCGGCTTAAACTTATTATAACCAAATGAATTAGGTCACAATATGTATATAAACACAACTTCTACGCCAATAGATGATATTATTATTGTTCATTGCTCATCATGTGATTCATGAGGTTTAAAAACTACCTATAAAATGAAAAAAAAGTCAATAAATTGCGATTCACTAAGATTTCAGAAGAACCGCCGACTATAAAGAATATGGGTCGAACCGTACAAAAGAGTACGTACAAAACGTACAAACCGTACAAAAGAGTATTATACGTAGCAAATATCTTTCAAAAATGAATTCTAAATGCCTTTTCTTAAAATGCATTTAGAAATATAACCGTCCAGAGTGACTAGAGCGATTCAAAGGACACCGTCAAGATCGATTTTGGAAGTGGAAGGCTCTTTGGTGACTCGAGTGAGTAGTCCGACGTGCATAGATTAGGTAAAAAAAAAGTCACTTCTTTAGTATGCGCGCACACCCGAAAAGAGGATTTTATATCAAGACAGGCGCACTCCTCATTCACACAAGTATTCCAAGTGTTCAATTAAATATTTTCGGGTTATTCGAAATAAATATGAAAGGTACAATTCATACCAGCTGAGTACATCCCGTTTAAGATTTGATGCTTTGAGCTACAGCATTGTATACTACGACGTTTATTATCAACGAGCCAAATTAGATTCAAATATAAATTAAATAACGTTAATTGAACGATAAAAACCTAATAACGACACAACAACGATCATACAACAACTCGAAAACGTATTTCCAAGTACGTAAATATTTCGTACAACTACGCAATGTGCAAAGTATAAATATTCGACCGGGCTTTAGCATAAGTATTCAGTTTCGTATTAGTACTGCGAATTGTAAGTACATAAGGCATAAGTTGCCATGTCCCAAATACACCCCACTCCTGAAAGCGATCGTCACCAATGATAAAAAAAAATATGATGGGCCTGTTGTTCTATACATCCCCTGTACAGTTCTTATTTTCAGGAAGCGTTTGACTAACCCGTTCTAAAAACCGTTTATTGAACAGTAGACAATGACATATACCATAGACGACATACAGATCTATAATGTTCGCGTGGCATAAATTATTTCGACGAAGTTAGGAGGGAAGAAAAAAAATCGTCTAGTCGCACGCGCGCGCGTGTACACTGTGACGATAGACGGGGAGGACGGATAAGCGTTACTGTCATCGCCGTGTAAGACCGTCCCCGCAATATAAACGTTGCTTCAAACTGCATAATAGCAATAACAATAACAATAATAATAACAATAATAATAATAATAATAATAATAATAATAATAATAATAATAATAATAATAATAATAATAATAATAATAATAATAATAATACACACGTACGACGACGGCACAACGGCGAGAACCACAGTCGAGGCGGTGGGTAGAGGGAACGGTGATGTGTATATTATTAAACACGCGTCGGCGGAGTGTGTACGAGGGAGAGCGGTCTGAAGGACGGAAAAGGGAGCACGCGCGAACGAGTGAGGACGACCGGGCCATGATTTATGCACGCGCGCGCGCGCGCGCGTGCACACACACACGCACGCCGAGCGGCGGCGGGCCGCCTCTGACAGACGACGGCCGCCGAGGCGCGTGTGTGCGTGCAAGCGTAACCGGCGTGTGCGGTGGCGACGTGCGTTGGCGGTAGCGGCGGCGGCGTCGGCGAGGAACGGATCCGCGCGCCGCCGGAGGTTTATCCGTGTCGTGACTTGCCGTCGTGCCGCCGCTTTGGGTCCGCCGCCGCCGCCGCCGCCGACACGTTCCACCAACGCTATATGGCCCGCACGGCGACCGCGACGACACGGTACCGTACGTTCGTTCACGCACACAAACACGCGCGCCGCTCACACGACACGCGTCGTGTCGTGCGTAATGATAACCGAACGGTCCGCCGATCTTCTTGCCACGCCCCCCCCCTGTGCACGATTTTTTTTTATTTCCCGAAATATCTCAACCGTACAAAACGTATACGAACAAAATCGCTTTGCATTCCGACCGTCGGATAAAATATGTTTTTTTCGAAAACGCTAATTTCGATTGTAGGACCATTTTGGTATTTTTCAAATAACAGAATCAAGAACATTTTTCGGGGAAGCAAATCGTACTTTGAATACCGTACATAACAAATTATACCGTTTTTATAAGGCGAATAGAAATTGGATCGCCGCGTCGTCTCTTTTCCTGTGAAAACGGTAGCCAAGCTCGCCGCCCCAACCATTCCCACCGAAGCCAAAGATTCACCACTTACGAGTCTTCTATAAACATAATCGTGATTAGTGGCGCCCGTCCTTATCCTCAAGTATAGTGACCACTACACCTACTTTCTGGTGGAGGGGAGGGATTAAAAATATGAGAGAAAATAAAATGAATAAAAATAATATAAAATATATAAACAATAAATATATTAGAGTGTTACATTGAATGACTTTTTTTTTTTTTTGCTCAGAAATTTGTTAGAATGAGGGGGGGGGGTAATTTATATATTTCGCTACACTTAATATAAATGAAAAGGGGCGCCATTGATCGTGATAAATGTGAGCACCACCGTCTCACGACAGAGGTTATTTTTTTTGTTTTTCCGAAACTGTGTGTGAAACCGATACGAGAACGTAACGTCGTTGATCGGGCGGGTAGGGGCGGTTGCCGCTTTTGGTGTGACCGGGTATAACAAGCTGCCGCCTTTGCTAACGAGCAGATCGTACGGCCATCCAGTGGTCCGCAAAGCGCGCGCGTGCCGAGGTCGTCGCAACCGTGACGTCCAAACCAAAGCGTCGTTGTGACAGTCGATCGACATTTAATAACAATAAACCGAGTAACAGCCGATGGAAAACAGAGAACTCAAGTTGTTTTTATCATTATTAACTATATTATCGTGGTTATGTGTAAACAAAAATAAAATACCGATTTATAATTTGTTATCAATAAATGATTCATAATATAGAATTTCTACGTTTTTAATGATTTTTTTACTCTCGGTAGAACTCCGGAAAATATGGATACGTATTCAAGTCGGAATGAAAGTATTATTGTAGTACTGTCACCCGACGATGCGAAGTTTTCCAAGTGTTTCAGATTGACCGATAAATCTATACGAAATATCACTAACATCTATATCTGACCGATTGCCACGAACAAAACACCCCAACTTCTGAGTATTGTAATTTTTAATATTACGGTCTCATTACGGAAATTATACACTTGTATATACAAATATCATATAAAAATGTCGAAGTTATTTGTCATACGATGAACGATTAATGTATAGACGTCTCGTATATGTAATATAATAACTTCGGTTTGTTAAAATAATCGTGTACAAAACGATTTTGTTGTAACGAGTATTATATACGTACGTATATAATACTCGCGCAGAGCATAAGGTATATTTATTTATTTATTTAACAATATAATGTCCTTTGCATTACAGAATTTTCCATCATAACAATTTCGAATGAGTCAAAACCTAAATAAGTTATCGTTGAGTTATTATCGTAATTTATGTGTGTACCCACGTACACCGTTGTGTATTCGTTACGTGCGCGTATATTAATATTGTAAAAATAACAACACAGCTAAATACAGTGGCAAGACGCGTCGACAATCTAGTATAATAATAATAATAATAATAATAATAATAATAATAATAGATGTATATAAAATGTATATAAAATGTATGTGAAACCGAGCGATGGCACGTTTAGAAACCAATGTTTGTCTAGATGGTCACGGACGAACGCGTTCTCGCGCGGCGAGGCAGAGGCGCGGCCGTGCCACCAAAGAGGAACGAGGCGGCGTGCGGCACGGACCGTACTGTCGGGCGCACGGGCGAATGTGGTAGTAACCCGACCCCTCGACAGTCCGCCGCCGTACGCGAACTCGTACGCGGGCCCGCCTCTCCGCACGCTCCGAGTCTCGATTTAGTATAGAAGGTCCGGTAGACACGCAGACAACAACAAACAACGCCGCCGCACCGCCCGGCGTATATATACACAAACCGGCGCGCGCGCGCGCTTACGCTCCCGTTTTTCACCCCGCCACCCGCGTACTCCACCGCGACGCACACACGCGATATATATATATATATATATACATTATACACACGCGCGCGCTCACATTATATAAACCCTTCGCCTTCCCGCATCGCACGCTACAGCAATTATTACCGGCGGCGGCACGGACGGACGTTCAGATATCACACAGCATACACACGGACACACACACACACACACACACACACACACACACACACACACGATCCACGCGAGCGAGCGCGCACGCACGACTGGCGACTGAACGGGGGCGGGCAGAGAGGGGAACGAAAATGTTCACACGCGTAGGCGCACATAAAAGGCGGCGGCGGCGCGAGCGCGCGCGCACGTTAACTCGACTGGCTAGCCGCCGGGATCGGTTTTATTATTATAACCGCCGCCGCCCGCCAAGTCGACCGCGACGACACCCGGACCACCGGAGCCGTATGACGACGGGCCGTGGGCGGCGGGGACGAGACTCGTCTACCCGGTTTCTAGTCGGCCACAATCGTCGTCTTCGTCCGCGTCGTGTGCACGACGAAAGCCGGATGGAATATTTGAAATTATTCTCGTATTATGCCGTACCGTTTTTTTTTTTTTCGGTGTCGCGCGAAACGCGTTTTTACCGATTACCGCGGCGGCGGGCCATCGAGAAAACGCCGAGAATCTTAACTTGTTCTACTATTGTGTGCGTTCAAAACTCTCGAACATTCAATATATATTAAACATATACTTTTGACTATTGTATACATATATTGAAACGAAAACAATCTAGTTTTTTCCCGACTACAATGGTTTTCGACTTTCAACTAGCTGCTAACAGCAACATTTTACATTTTTGTCATCAAAACAAACAAATGGTGTTCAATCGAAATAAAATTCAAGCGATTGCACACAAGTTAAATACACAAATACTAACAATACTATATTAAAAATAATAAATCAATTATTTAATGACCAAGATAAGTTATACCTATATACATTTGAATTTAATCAATCTAATATTATTAACATATTCATATGATTATCACACCAGTAACTACGTAGCGTATTTATTAGGTGTTGGGGAATGTCCAATCCCTTACACACCCACATAAGATAAAAAAGGTCATTTAGAATAGAATTTTTCTCTTGATTTAAATTAGTCCTTAGTCTATAACCAAATCTCAAATTATTTATTAAGATTAACGGTTAAATTTCCTTCTTTTTCGGTTAAAAATTTGAAATATTTAACAAAAATATACAGAATCTATTTTATCGGTATGTGTATACATAATATATACTGAATTACTAGTATTAAGCTTTAAATTTTCATTTCGTATTTTACATATTTACGCAATGCCCGATATACATTTATTTCTGAATTTTACACTTAAAAATAAGAATAATATAAATATGATATATATATATATATATATATAATATTCAATATAATAATTTAAATATAAATTTAATGTGTAAACTGTTATACATGATAAGCTGATCAAAATATTTATTTTATGTATTTCTTTTGTATACCATTATGTAATGTATTTAACATATGAAAATATTGTAGGTCAATACTTTTAAGCTACTTGTGTACAATTCAAACTTCATATAATATACAATTAGTCATAATTCAAAATAAGTACAGACGTACTGTAACAAATCCGTTCAAGATAGACTGATAAAACACCAATCTGTACGACTGTAATAGACACTAAATGTAACTTTTTGTTATAGCCCTAAACAGATTTGACAATTATCTCACGTGTAATTGTAAACTAAAATATTATATGATATTATACGGTGAAGACTAATTGGAATTTTCAGATATTATTAAAAATACAAATTTAATAGATCTTAATTCGTATACTGTAATTAAGTACCATGGTTTTCGACATTTAACATACGAATAAAAACCTAAAATGTAAAGAATAATCGAATAAAATAGTAAATAATGGTGGTTATCCATTGAACTGCACGTGTACCGTGTATTTATTATATAACGACCACGGGAGAATCCAGTCAGTTTATGTTCTGAAATTAATTTTTAACTCCATAAATGCGTTTCATATTATAACTGTGTTGTATAGATTAAACTTTCAAATTTGTGTACGCAATTTAGAAATATTATTTATATAGTATTATAACTGTAATTTGAATTTTAGTCCCGACTTCCGAGTTTTCTTAATTCAAAAACAATGTAAATAAGTATTTTTTATATCATCAATAACTAATAATTGTTACTTGTTGAGCTGTGAATATCAAAAAATATTGACTAATAAAAAAAAATATATATTTTCATAACGTTAACGACTAATATTTGAAAATAAATTTTCTCCAATTATTCAAAAATAGACGGTTATGTCTATAACGTACTTTTATGTGCACGTCCACTAATGGTTCATCTTTTAAGTTATAAAAAAATTTATAGGCACTATATTTTTTACATAATATAATATCATTAACTGAAATAAAATAACTTAAAACTACTTAACTATTTGTACATTAATAATTTATAAATAATTAAGTACTATAATGTAACGCTAAAACTGTAATAATATATATGAATATTGTTATTACCCTTTTACCATCCTTTTGATTAGACGATTGTGAGAAAATCAGCGAGGAGCTGGTAACGATGGGTTCTCTCTTACTGAATGGGTGCACAGTGGCAGTGACTGGCGACGATGTGGCCGTAGAAGAAGCGTTATTATTGTTGTCGTGGCGGATCCCTGTGGAGGACGTTTCGGACGAAGCAGGTATGACGAGCAAAGAGTCCGGTTCACATTTTCCTGTCATCATAAACACGCACGCGATTTATAATAACGAAGTGGGAGGACGTCACATGATGTCGCAAGCGCATCTGACGTGTGACTACGGCTGGCCTGGCGGTGCCGCGGCGGTTCCCGACGGTAATGAGAGAAGCGAGAACTCGACGACGCCGACGGCGGCGGCGGCGGCGGCACGGGTGACCCGACCGCAGTGTCGACACCTCTCTTCCGCCGCTCATAGTTCAACCCCACGCCACCGTCCCAAAACACGATTCACCCCGCCGCGACCGTCGCCTCGGCAAACTTCTCGCACCACCTAACCCATCGCTCCCCCCCCCACACACCGTCGTTCCACCGCGAGAACGGTGTAATAGCCGTGACGCCACCGACGACCCGCGCGCGCTTTGGGCGCCAACGGCACGCCCACTACCCTCGCGGTGATATTAAATTATACGAGAAATCCCCTCGTTTCACCTCTTCCCCCTTACGCGATACGCCTGTGCGAAATATGACGAAAAAAAAATATATCTCCGAGGGATTTATATATACCATTGTGAAAAATCATGAGTATAAGATTTTTGAAAATAATACATACATATATGTGTGTGTGTGTGCGTATTCAAATGAATCGACTATACAGTGAGAAGTATTGTCTACACATTATACTTAATGCCGTTGTAACAATAGTTTTTTTTTCCTAGAAAAACGTTTTTGGTTCAAACAACGGACGAAAACTAAAAATTAACTAAAACTTATTATAACATATATAATGTAGATAACGTTATATATAATAATTAATAATATATCGTTATTGTATTATATTCGTAAAATTCGCATTCAATAATTAAATATTTTACTTATGCACGTCTGAAGCGTGTACAATTTAAATAAAAAATGCCGTTAAGATGAAAAATATATCTATAAAATATTACATATAAAACTATTCGTAATAAATGTAATCAATAATCATATGTATATTTACTATATAGACATATCATTATAATGAAGATACTTCAGACTTCAGTGTAAAATACGAGAGATCTGAGTTGAGTATCAAACATCAAAATTATATACAATTTTTGAAAGTTTAGTAATATATGCACTATACACAACACGTTGATACAATAGGTGTAATTAATTTTTGATAAAGTCTACGATAATTTTATTTTTAATAATATATTATTTCCTAGAATATTTTGCGATTCCTATATTTGAAGTAGCCACCAAACAATAAGTATATAAAATAAAATTATTCGTTTTTGAATAATGAAAAATTTACAATATTACTAGTTATAGAACTTCTATATACCTTCTATAACGCAGCAGTTCGAACTCTCAAACTGTATTTTCTTATGACCTTTTACAAAACAATTATTTGTTAAAATTTACCACATTAAATATCGTAATGTAACATAAACATATCGAACTATAATATCAAAAAGCAAATTTAATTTAAACTATTCTGTGGTAATATATTGAAAACATTTTTTATTTAAAATGTGAATATTATATATAATTATATATAAGTATTTGTGCAACGAACACAAAATATTTGATTCCGATAATCTTTTAACAAAATTTCAATAATTGTTAATAATAAATACTATATATGTCCTATTATACTTTAATACCAACATTTTACGATTTTTTGTTTTTTTGTTTTATTGTAAATTCTAATTAAATAATGCATAATGACATTTTAACAGGATTTAGAAAAGTTAATAATTATTTTATATACAATATACTACGCTAATTGTAATTTTGATAAACTATTTGAAATTATATCATTTAAAGTACAATTCATAAATATTATAAATATGAGTTGAATACTTCGAATTTTAATGTTTTAACATGTTCTAAGTAACAAAATCTAGATTTCCGGATTTATTTTAAAGCTGCAGTATATATTATGATGATTTTTATTACGAATTTATTTTGTAGTCCAATAAAAATATGAAATACAATTTACTTTAAATACTTAAATAAAATCTATTATTAAATTCGATTACTGACTATTCATAAAAATTTAAAGTAATGTGTGAAATATGGCGCATCTATATATTATATATACACGAATAACATATTATATATTTTTGGTTTTTTATCGAGGTAAAATGATCATATTTAAAGTAACGAGTATGATAATTGTAACTTTTTTAATTTGTAGAATCATACATAGTATAAGCAGATGTAATACATTGATCGTAGTTTTTTTTAGGTGTAAATTACTTAGGATCATTTTAAACCATACGAATATACAATTGTATGATGTAGTAAAACCTGTCAAAATGAAAATAAAATTCAGATAGGTTTCCGATTTGTACGTATAGATTGTATGAAGTTTGATTTTGTGAGGACACTTCCATTTTTTAACGGTTAGACTGAAGGTTTCACTGTGTATATATATATATAACTCCAGACTCGTAATTAATGCGAATTTTGGGTTTGATACTTGTAGGTTATGACGTTAGACTATATATAATCGTGTACCTACCCCGTACACGTATATATATATATACTAACTGTACATTATACCATTACTATATAGTTTGTACTCGTATGTAGGCCTATATGCGTACAGAGCAGTTCCACGTGATATTCCGATATTCGAGATGACATTTTGACAACGTAAAGAGAATGATGGACGCCCGGATTTTCGTGTTTTACAAAAAGATAGAGAGGGAAGTGGAGAAAAGGAGAAACAGTCGAAAAAACAACAGAAAACAATTAAAAACCAGCGCGTATAGAAAATATATTTCGTTGTAAATCAGATACGCTGCGCGCGACAGACCGTGTCAGCGTTTTCCACCGTGAGCGGATGCGCGGGGGCCCCCGGCGGCGTGTGTAATGAGTACACGCGCCTCGGCGGTACAAAGCTTACCAACGACCGCCGCCGCACTACCGTCACGTCGTGCCGCAAAACGCCGTGCGGCGCGCGTTCCGGGGGGGATTTTATGGCGTGCACTGTAATTACACTATGGGTATGGAACCGGCGCGGCGGCAGAGGCCCGGTCACAGGTGTCGGACAACGACTATAACTTCTTCCTCTTCCGCCACACCGTCGTGTTCCCTTCACCACAAAACTCGTACCCGTTACCGACCGACCAAATCCGCCCGCCCGACCCGACACGCACCCATCAGGCACAACGCGTAACGGATCCCATAACTGGTCGTAAACGATAATGACATATATATATATATATAATGATATCGTTGCTAATGATGGTGGAAAAAAAAATAATGAAATAAACATAAAACACGAAACGAAATGAATATTGGAATAGATATACCCGTCGTATATATTATTCATAGATATGCGTTGATCTAAAAAAAATGTTGATAATTTCTTTTTGCGGTACAGGATTTGCGAGAAGATTTTCCTTTCGGTCAGGAAGATAAATATTTTATAAACTTTCTTAGACAATAATCTCTCCAAAAAATAAAAATTATCTACGTGAACAGCCAGAAGCTTTTTTTTGTTTTCTTCAATTGCGAGTTATTTTGTGTTTTTTCTCCGTTCTCTTTTCCTCCTATACACATACACGCGCGCGCATTTTTTTCTTTCTCGCTCTTTTTTCTTTTTTTTCTGATCCTACGGGCATTAAGCCTACTGCGGTCCAACTTCCGGTGACTGGAGAAACGGGTGTCGAGAGAAAGAGAGAAAGAGAGAGTGAGAAAGAGAGAGAGAGAGTGAGAAAGAAAGAGAGAGAGAGAGAGAGAGAGAGAGAGAGAGAGAGAGAGTGAGAGTGAGAGAGGGTTACGGGTCTCTAGGGCTTATCCGGAACGGGCGTGACGGGTTTAATAAATGGTTGAAGAGGCACCTCGGTTGGAAGCGAACGCGGCAGTGACGGCGATAGCGTGTAGAGTCCGACGCGTGGACTAGGCGGGGTCGGGCGTGGGGTATCGAACCGCAGCGGTAGTCGCGTGCCATAAACCTCCCGCCAGCAATCATCTACGGGCAACTGCCACCGGGTAGAGCCATCACATACATTACACGACCGAACCCATACAAACTTAATACGTATACAATACAACACGAACGTATTTTAGATGATGGTTCTTCATTTTTGTTTTTCGAAATACGTATTATAAATATGTATTATACGAATAAATTCCTCGTTCACTAAAACGAGAATACCATATGAATGTTCCAAATCGCGTGGTTTAATCAATCAGTTTCCGTCATTTTTATACCCATTCTTATAATAATATATAACGTGGTGAAATATCTAAGATTCATGTCATATGAGTATGTACAAACACATACACATATTATGTCGTAAAATTATAATAGTTGAAGGTATACAGTTTAATTTTATTAAAATGTTTTTACGATTTTCACCAATATTTCTGGTCAATAACAATATTTTACTCGTAAGTTATAAGTTATAATATATGTGTATAAAATACATTTTACACTCATAGGTTATTATATTCATTTATAAATAACGAGAATATATTATAATATTAAAAGTATACAATATTTATACTTTTCAAACATGTCGTGTGATTCAAGTTATTTATAAATCTACGTACAATCAAAAATTAGTTTTAAATAATACTGGTGAAAATATCTAATTATTTAGATATAATTTCGTATTAAGTTTTATTATATAAAACAATTATGCCTGTGAAAATAATGAAATACGGGCTCAATAAATGTAATTATATCTACACAAATATATATATATATATACATAATTATTAGACTTTTATAGAAATATATAAAAAAAAAATTGAAATCTCCATAAACAATTTCAATGCGTTAGTGCACGCGTATTTTTACAGAGGGGGACACAGTAAAAATTAATATACATGCATATATATGCCTACCTACCACTTTTTACTAATATTTATATATCTATTTAAATTTAGAACCAACTACGTAAAAAACACGCCACAATACGTAACATTTTTTGAACTACATGTCAACCCTTTTTGAGTGTGACTACACGTGCGAGTTCAATTTTTCTGAAACACCTATATCATGGCTACCGCAGCATACTATACATTACACTTATGTGTAAAATATAATATTTTATAGATAAAATAATAGGAATTGGGAATGCATATTATATTTGTTTTACTTCTTGATTAATTTTTACTAAATGAAATTTACTTCTGTTTATGTAAAGGCCCCCTCCAATGCATAAATTTCTATAAAACATTTAGCACAAACAAGCGTTTATTGAAAAATAAACATAAATACAAATTGAATAAAATCGGTGTATGGGTTCTTATATTTTAACGTATCATAATAATGCAACCGTATAACATGTAAGGTGTAATACATTAAACACGTCGTTTTAAATTCGTAGTAAAATCAAGTAATGAAGCAATCCAAAATTAATAAAATAAACATTTGAAAAAAACAATTCAAGTATAATTATTAACTTTAAAAAAAATGTGACTGCATTTTTATTATGCTAAACTTAGATTTTTCATAAAAAAAATGTTATATATTTTGTATCTATATATCTATATAATATTAATATTTTACATTTATTATTTATAGTAATAATGGCTTCTAAAAATCATAATATATGATATATCGTCATTATAATTATTCAACCGTAAAAGCCACATTTTTGAAGAAATATTGAAATATTTCCTATACATAATTCACACACATAAACTGCATACGTTTACAATTTATATTAATGTGATTGCTAATATACTAACATACAATATGCACATATTACATATAGGTGATGCAATGGCGCCCACAGAAATATCAACCAGGAGGGACACAATACTTATAAGTTATACACACATATATATGTGTGGTTAGGTATATAATATATACCTAACCTACTACCTAAAATATAAAATATATATATATATATGTATATTTTAATAAATCATAAGAAATAACATACTTTTCATTACATTCAATATCAACAATATTGAAAAAAAAACAAATAAATCTCATAAAATGTATGTACCTATCATAGTATAGTATTATTAATAATCAAATAATGAAATATTGTTTTTACTTTTTATTTGAAGAAAGCTATTATCAAACAATTTTATTTTAACACATAGCAGTACAATTAAAAATACCACTACTTTTATATTATGTTCACAAATTTGAAATCGCGTTTGTCAAGAATAATTATTTTGCGGTGGCCAACAAATCGTGATCATAGATCATACAATATTTAAAATTTCAAACTATTATTATTTATAACTTACATAAATAATGATTTTTTATTGAAAAAAATACTTTTAAAAATATTTATTAAAATACACCCTATACAAACATTGATTAAAACAGGGGGCATGGTCCCCTCTGGCCCTCCTCTGCGTGCGCCCTTCAGGTGATGTGAATCCGGTGAATTTACGTAAATTTTTTACCACTGTAAATTTTTTTACCAACATATTTTATATATCATTATAGATAGTTTCACGTACACATATACATTATACACGTTACACTGTGTGTATAGTAAAAATGTATAATCAGTGTAGAATTTCTACAAATCATATTCAGATAATAATGTTTTAAAATATATTCTTAAAGTTACTAAATATTTTTAAATATCATATAACTTATACTGTACATACTATAACTTAGGACTGGATTTAATTAAAATCATATGCTTTTTTATCATCAAATAAATCAGTTCTGGTCAAATATCTATACAAATCATATTAGACTATATACGATATTGTTTTTTTACATTTAAAATTAAATCTGGTCTTAAGTTACGACTCATAAAACACAAATAAAAAGAAAAAAATGTTATTATAATATAAATAAATATATATATACATATTATAATAATATACGAATGAAAAACCTATTTTTTAAACATTTTTAAAATGCTGTGTATGGGTCTTTAGCTCTGCAACTGATTAATTTATATAAAAATAAAAAACACATTGTCAGGGTAAAATCCACATCACTATATATATAATATATTATACGTGTCATCATGGTCGAAAACCACGGTGTGTAAGTTTCGCAGTGACGGTTCCGGGTCGATGTATTGTCGGCACGGCGCTCACACGCCGGTGGCCGCCAACTGACACCACAGCGTTTCTTGGGTCGGGCGAACGTGCGGCGTGCGCGGAGGCGGCGACGGCGGCGACTAGGCGTATATATATATATATATATACGTATATACATAAATATATACATATATATATATATATATATATATATATATATACGTATATACATAAATATATACATATATATATACGTATATACATAAATATATACATATATATATATATATATATATATTTGGTATGGGCAAGTCGACGAGGGTATAAGCGAAGCGGAATGTATATAGGGAGAGAGACTCAGACAGCTCCGGGCGGCGCATTTGTGTCCGCACACCGCTCTGCCCGCTGCTGTTGCCGACTTTACACTATACAGTACACACACACACACACACAAAATCCCTCCTCTCCTATTCACCATCACGACAGATCGCCCCGCACGCGACCCATCTCGACGCGGCGCGCTATACACACAGACCGCCGCCGCCGTCGCCTCACCCATCGCCGACGACGACGTCGTCGCCGCCACCGCAACCCGCGTTACTATTAAACCACGCGCGCGACGACGGCACACGCGGAGCGGCACGCAACACTAAATTCGCGGGACGACGACGCTATTAGCTCCTCTCTCGCCCGACGCCTCTAATCGCCGTATATATTATATACAGACGATGCGGCACACGTATTATATACGTTCGTCGCGGCACATCCGTGTCGTACGAACACGCGTCGAGCTGTCCTCGCGTCACGGTCTCGTCGATTGTGTGACGCGTTCGCGCGCCGAACGTATTTTTCACCGAAATAATAATAATATTGTTCGTCGTATATTTCGGTGCACGACATTTATAATTATTTTTTTTCCGGAATATTTTGGCCGTACGAACGGAAAAACGAGGGGTAAAAATATATACATATAAACCATATCCCTCGCGTTCGCGTATATATAAGTATATGCGGCGTGTGGTCCGATCGATCGGGGCGCCATCGACGGTAGCGTGCTTTCGACCCGTCTGCTGGTCGTCGTGCCGTGTAATTATCAAACGCCGCCGTTGCCGCCGCCGCCCCTCCCTACTACACCGCGCACCGTCCACATACCACTGCCGACGCCTCTACCGCCGTCACTCGACCGCTCGACTATCGCGTCACTGCCAACGCAGAACGCACGCATATACCCGACTTCGGGGCACAATTTTTATTGCTCTCCCACGAGTATTATTCAACCGCCGTCCACCACTAGCCATCGCCACCTACAGCACTTTTATGTCACCGTTATTAAAAGTCAAACTTTTTTGAAAAAAAAAAAAACAAGAAAAACCGCAGAGACGACTCGTGTAAAGAAACATCGTATCACGCTGTATAGCATACATTATGCCATATGGTTTATAAAGGGTAGGCCATTTAGTGGTTTCTTTTTGAACTACAGGTTATGTTGTCACCTACAGATGTTTTTCCCTCGAAATGTTAACTGAATGTCAGTATCGTACCTACGCGAAACAAAATAAGTCGGTTTACGCTTGAACAACGTTGGTAAATATTAAAAACTTACTCCCAAAGTGCTGTGTAGCTGAAACAGTGCGTGTTATGGAAAGAACGTTTGGTCGAAATGAGGCACCCTTCGCGTCTGCAAAACGCAAATTTGTGAAAAAAGTTCATAAGACGAGTATGCTAGTGGATAAGACTTAAGGTCCCCGTGATCATACGATGCGCACAGCTTGAAATATCACTGCTGTAGACGAGAGTGTACAACTCAATCCTAGAATATCAACTCGCCGTATATCGTAACAAGTCAACATTAATCGCACTAGCCTAAAGAGAATCCTGTACAAAGACCTCGAATTATTCCCTTATAAGATTCACTCAGCAATTGAAGGCTAATGACCATGAGGTTCGTCATCGCTTCTCAGTTAGGGCCTTAGAGTAGTTGGATATGGACAACGATTTTGCTCAAAAAATCATCTTTTCGGATGAGACTTATTTTCATGTCAAAGGCTATGTTAATAAACAAAACTGTCGCATCTGGAGCACTGAAAACCCGAATGTGATCATCGAGAAGCCAATGCATCCTCCGAGAGTGACAGTTTAGTGCACATTGTGGGGTGGTGGCATCATTAGGCCATTTGTTTTCGAAAGTTCTAGTGGAAATGCCATTTCGGTCAACGAGGAACGTTACAAAGGCAGAAATTGAGGACCTGGACTTGGACGACCTTTGGTTTCAGCAGGATAGTGCGACATGCTATACAGCCAATGAAACAATCGATATTTTGAACACCAAGTTCCGCAATCGTATAGTGAGCTCTTTTAGTGATGTTAATTGGCCGGCTCGGAACTGTGATTTGACGTCATTGGATTTTTTTTATGGTGTACCGTAAAAGATCGATGTTACGCAGACAATCCACAAACGATTCAAGCCCTTAAATTAAATATTAGCCGAACCATTTGTGATATAGAGTCCGAAACCATAAAAAATGTACTCAAAAATTGAGCTGATAGATGCGCTACTGCAAAGCCAGTCAAGGTAGCCTCATAAGCGAAATTGTATTTCATAAATAATTAGCGAATAAAAAAATTTAAATGTTTCAAATCGCCTCAATATTTTAATTATAAAAACATTAATTTTTTTATTTATTTTAATTATTTATTATTATTATTAATAACAAATTATTTAACATTATTATTTCGCGTAAAATTCGAATTTGTAAAACTCTCGTGCTATTCATATATATATATATACATATGAATGGGGCGCGCGCCCTCCAAAAAAATGTTATATCTATAATATATTATATAGAAACTGTTTAATGGAGAGAGTATCTTATTATCACTTATAGATAGTGGGTACCTATAGCTTTTGTTTTATGCGCCTCTCCACCCCCCGGGTAATATTTCTGGATTCACTCCTGATATATACTTTGTTTAAAATTTCAAATTTCAAATCGAAAATACTACACACGCTAAATAGTATGATTATAGTATAATAATGTACATTTAAATATTTCAGTATAGGTATACAGTGTACGCGTATAATACACGCATAATATACGTATATACAAGGATAATCAATAGATTATCATATGTATATTTGTATACATATCTATTACTAAACGAAAACAATTCGTTATATTCAACCAAAAGCCTTTATAGTTTAACGTTGTAAAAATAGCATCTCAAATTTTAATGTAATTTAAACTGAGCATTTCATATTTGTAATTTTATGTATAATAATATAAGTATCAGAGGCGTATTTTCAACTTTTTTCTGGTGGTGTTACAAATTTTTAAGAATGCTTCAAGAATTATTGGTGTTTACCTATATAGGCTACGTTGTTACTGCCTATAAATGTCTGTCTACCTATATTATTCATATATATTTACATTATTATGTGCTTGCAGCTAATCTAGGCATATATTTTAGTATCTTTATTAATCTTTTTTTTTTTGGTTCTGGGAGAGGGAGGGGTTTGCTGTTATCTCTGGACCTCTTCCCGTAAATACTCCACTGAATTAAGTATAAATTATCTTTTGGTTTTACTAAAAAAATACTTTTCTGGTAAATATTTTAGTATTTCTATTATTTTATACATAAAAAAAACATTATAGACATATCTAATAGTATTCAAAATATATTCAAGAACTACATAAGTTATCAAAAGAAAATAAATTTATCGTAAAGTGAAAACTTAATAAATATACTATAACTACCTAAACAGGTAGATATTCAGAATAATACATAAATATTGTATAAAAACAACAATAAAAAAAAACGTATAAAAATGAATACTAGAAATAAAACCCAAACATTTTCAACAATATATATAAAAGATATTTTGATATTGAAATAGAATAAATAATCGGTTTAAAATAGAAACATATAAACGATTAATATTTACTGAATTACGAAATAGTTAAAACACGAGTATACTGATAATTCATATCCATACGTTTATATACGTTAAAAATGCAAGAAAATTGTAAAAATTACCTGTATATTACTACATTACATTTTTAATGTCTAACTGATAGAGACTACATAAAACTCTTGAAAACTCCTACCTAAAAAAAATAATTACGAGATCTAAGAATCAATACAACTGACAATATTATATTCAGCTTAAAATATATAATTTTTTTACCATTTACCACTATACCACGAACAACCACCAAATGAGCCTAGTTAGTCTATTACTTTACCTGTGTATTACTATCGCGGCTTTCGTGCAATGCGTGATCTACCGCACAATTTAGAATATTTTATATGATGTACCATAACGTAATTTTAATCACTGTATGAGTTTATCTCTGGGATTTTTCTTAATTGCTTTTTATATCACTTATTACCAGTAGGAAAAGATAAATATTTCACTAATGACACTTTATTCGGTGTTTAATTTAAATACACTTAGATACAACCATGACACTACATCACTCCACAAATTTTGTAAACCCATCTATAGGGGCGAATATTTAGACTATTGAGTGTTTATGGTCAATTATAAAAATGAAAATTTTGAGAAAAGTACAAGAGATAAATTGCCAAATATTAAATAGTCATTTAATTGAAGCATGGTATAGATCAATACACAAATCTGATGATTTTTTTATCAATTTCATGAAGAATATTTGTAAAGTGTATAGTTAGATTTTATGTGTTAAGTAAATTATATTACTTTAATAATGCTATTTAATAATAATTAGCATTTATATTGTGTAATAACTAGGGCCCGGATTTTTATGCAAATGCATATTCTTCTACATTTGACTTATAACAATTCTGATTAAATATCTTGACGTTTCGTAATACGTAGATTCTGCTATTAATTTCTTTAATTGCATATTTTTGCATATTTTCATCAAATTGCATAAAAGTTGCATATTTCTGGATAATTACATAAAATGTGCATATTTTATAAATACTTAATAAAATATTTTAAATTTTACTCAAAGTTTGATATACCTACATGCCGATTGCCGACATTCTTGACAAATATAATTCGACCGAATAAAACAAAATATTTTACTATAGGAAATTCCGTGACAGACGTATAGGTGTATAGACGTTATCTTATAGATAAATATATATTTATATCATAATCTGATTTTTGGGACATGAGACTAAGCCAACATAATATTATAGTAATCATTTTTATATTAGTTACTGGCTGTTATTCGTCGGTGTAGTGTATCCACGGTTTTCTTTTAGTAATTTCAATATTTAAAAAAATGCCAAAGGCAAATAAAGCACATCATTATGTAACCGAATATCCAGGCATCTTTAAAACAGATGGAGGTATATTATTTTGTATTTGTTGCGGTATCAACGTGTCATGTAATAGAAAATCACAGGTAACACAACATTTAGAAACTTCAAAACATATCGGTAACTATAAATTGAAATCAAATAAAGAACAGGTCAATCAACAATTTATTCAAAAATCGTTTACTCAAGCTAGAACAAATAACCAAAATTTAAATGAGTTTAACAATGATTTAACAACGTTTATGGTAGCAAATGATATTCCTTTATGGAAATTAAAAAACGTAGAATTTAACAATTTTTTTGAAAAGTATATTAAACTAAAATTACCCGATGAATCGACTATGCGGAAAAACTATGTTCCATTATGTTACGAAGATGTGTTATGTAAGATCAGGAAGGAAATAGGGAATAGTTCTATTTGGGTATCAATAGACGAAACTATTGATGTCCAAGGACGATATATCGCAAGTGTAGTAATTGGTTCTCTATCTTCCGAAAATTCAACAAAACCGATAGTTTTAACTGTTGAAAATTTAGAAAAGACAAATTTTCAAACAATTTCGAAATTATTCAATGATTCAATGAGTATATTATGGCCTGAAAAAGTATTGCATAACAAAGTGTTATTGTATGTCACAGACGCCGCTCCTTATATGGTAAAATCTGGACATGCGCTTAAGGTATTTTATCCTAAACTTATTCATATTACTTGTATGGCTCATGGGCTTCATAGATTATCAGAAGCTATTAGGGATAAATTCTCAAATGTTGATTTGTTGATATCTAATACAAAAAAAATTTTTTTAAAAGCACCTACTCGGGTAGGTACTTTTAAAGAAAAATGTCCAAACTTAAGTTTACCACCACAACCTATTATTACCCGATGGGGAACGTGGCTAGACGCTGCCTTTTATTATGGTAAAAATTTCGACAAAGTCAAAGAAGTGGTCGATACATTTAACCCAAATGATGCAAAGTCTATTCAAAATGCACAACAATTATTTAATGATAACTCGATCAAAAATGAACTTTCGGTAATTTTATCAAATTTCCAATGCATAACAGACACTATCACGTGCTTAGAAAAATCGGGTGTTAATCTTAGAAAAAGTCTAAAATTGGTTCAAAATGTTGAAAATAAATTGAGTGAAGGAGGACGAGGTATTGAATTTGCTAAAGTTAAACTATCGGAAGTATTATCAAAAAATCCCGGATTATCACAAATAAAAAAAATTTCTGGAATTATAAGCGGAGAAATAAGAAACGATGATGAAGACCTTGCAGAGTTGTCACCAGAAGATATTTCTTGTTTCAAATACGCACCCATTGTGTCAGCAGATGTGGAAAGAAGTTTTTCGAAATACAAGGTGATGCTACGTGACAATCGTAGAAGTTTTCAATTTGATAATTTAAAAGCACATTTTGTTACATCATGTTGGTACTCATTCAATAATTAATACACATTTTTATGCTAGACCTAAACACATTTTAAATACTTATATTTAAATTGTATTTTTTTTTCGCTTTATACAATATTTTTTAATTTTTTTTAAATGCTTGGTTTTTAACACACAATAATTTTTTTTCACTTAATACAATATGTTTTAATTTTTTTTAAATATTTGGTTTTTTAATACACAATAAATTTTTTTGCATATTTTTGAATTTTTGAGTGCATAAATATGTGCATATTTAACAATAATTTTTGCATAAAAATCCGGGCCTTAGTAATAACCGTTGAATATTATACTACTAAATTGTAATGATTTATTGAATTAGTTTGTAAAATATAACATACAGTAGATCACAAGTTATTTATGGTACATATTTGCCGTGTGGTAGATCACACATTGCATGAATGCCACTACTGCCTGATCATATTTTCTTATAGCACAGATTATAGGAGTAATACAACTTTTTGAAATTATTGAAAATACAATAGACTATGAATATTAATATTTTTAAAAAAAAACCCACATGAAAATAAAATATGAAGGCAATACGTGGACAGATTTATGATGACAGGACAGGTGCATGGAGAAGGAAATTGAACAAAGAACTACAGGAAGAAGTAGAAATGACGTCAGTCATTAAATTCATAAGAGGACAGATGATTTAATGGCTTGAAAACGTGATTAAGAGAAGCAAGGATAATATGAGTAAAATGGTACTGAATTAGAAACCAATAGAAGAGAGACTTCAAGGTCCACATAGAAAAAGATAACTAAATTCCAGGAGAGAAATAGTTTAGAATCAAGAAAAACTGATAGGAATCATATATGATAGTGGTGAAAATTCTTAGAGTATTAAAAGCCAGAAGAGGAAAAAGAGAAGAAGAAGAAGAAGAAAGAAGAAGACTAACTCGAATTTTACATAAGTCATATAAAAATGAAAATTAATATAAATTTCAAATAAAACAGAATGTTATTTATATTAACTATTTATTAAACAATATAAATAGAAAGATCCATTGAAATAAATAATATTTATCACTAAATCTTCAAAAAAAAAAAAAAAAATACAAAATAATTTAATCCCACTCAAATTCTTTAATTAATTTATAATCTTTGCCAACATAAAATTTAAATATATTAAGCAAAATAAAATTAATATCACAATTTTTATATTTTATATTCATATTTTGTTGATAAATCCATAAAATGTATCTATACATTAATATATATATATATATCAGTGGCATAAGCAGTGTATAATTTGCTAAAAAGGAAAAAAGTAAAATTACTTATTATTTGTAATGAATATCACTACATTATATATATATATATATATATTAAATAGTGTATATTTATATTAAATTTACAATTTAAAGTAAAAATTGAAATAATATACATGAAACAAATAAGTTAAATTGTTTTCTGTATAGGCAACATCTTGACCGAAATCATTTATTTTTTCAAATATCCCATTCCATTCCATATCGTATTAATATGATCAATCAGGCACGGTAAAGTGAAACGAATGCGGTTTTACATAATCAATGTAAGCGTTAATAGACATTTTTAAAAAACATATTCATAATTCATCCGTCCGAAATATCATTATAGTTGATAAAATCACATAAATATATTTATATTATACTTGTATTGGAATTTACGCAACACTATTATTCAAACATCATACTGTGCATTAAACTTTAAAATTATTATTTTATATATAAAAAAAATTACTTCAATAAGTAATACCTACTAGGATATATAGGCCTATTACCTAGGGAAATATTTTTTAAATAGGTGCAATACAGTGGAACAATTTTCAATTATCTGTGAATAATTTTGTAAAATAAAATTATCAATAAATACTTTGTTGTGGATTATTTTTAACGTTTCAAAACAATGAATGATTAAACAATGTTTTAGAAAATTGGAAACCCAGTAATAAATTTAGATATTGCTTAGGTCAAAATATTGTTGTGTACTGGCCCTGACCCTGATACTTTTAGTTAGAATTTTAGTGCTTACTAAAATAAAATGTCCCTATGTCACTGATATATATATATAAATATATATATATATATATAATAGTACATAATCTTTAATGGAATGTAAATCAAACAAAAAAGTCAATCTAAATATGTACAAATAATAAATTACTAATATGTCATAAGCAAATAACTAATAACATAAATATATTGGAAATTAAAGTATCTTGTTAGTGAGTTGATAATTTTGGTTAACTATTAACTTTAAAGTAAAACCTAAAAATAATAATTGGCAAAAACAATTTTTTTTTGTTTTAACAAAAATTGAATAAAATAAAATTACTAAAAAAAATATAATTGGTAAATGTCAATGTTTATAAAACGTTAGTCAGTTGTGTGTATTCAATAACTGTTTATAGTACAAAATTGTTACATTATTATTTTAAAAGAAAAGTGACCATAAGTTTAAAAAAATTATACAAATAAAGCTATAATATTAATTAAAAAGAAAGAATAAGTATCTATTATAGATTGTAAATACTATAGCTGTCTTTACCTAACTAAATTGTTTAAATTTTTTTTATTTCTTAAAATAGGTAAACTCAGAAAATTTGTATGGTTAATTTAATAATACTATGCGATGTAGGTTTGTCCATGAAAAAAAAAATTTTTTTAATCTAATATCTATGTTTAAGTTTTCTCAGCATTAAAACTATTTAAAGCTTTCTGAATAAATAATAATGTAAAATGTGTTAGTTAGTTTAAAAAGTGTCTTTTGTGTCCACATTGTATGTTACAGTTGTTGCATATCTTGTAGTCTCATGAAATTGGTTGATTTTGTGATAATTTGTCTTGTCATTGTAGACAAATTCAAGTTTCTGTTGTGGTTTTAGTGGGTTTAAAAATTGTTTGTTTTTGTCGTGCTATTTTACTGTCCTGAAATCATAAATGAAACAAATTGTAGACCAGCCAAAAGTAAGTTTTGAAAACACAAAATACAGATAAACAGTTATTGTGGTGATGTTAAACTACTACAAGTTAAGTATATTATTAATACACAGTTGGTTAAAACTTAAAGTAAATATATTATTATTTAATATTTTAAAAATAAACTTCATAAACAAATGTTAATCTTTAGTAAACTGTAATTAAATATATTTTACAAAGTAATAACTAATATGGAACTTGAGCAAGTCAAAGGAAATAGATAAAAATCACTCTTAACATTTTTTTTAGTTTTCCATATTTTTAATAAATAACTAGAGGATGTTAGTGAATAAAATTGACATCTCTAAATATCAAATTTAAATGGTTATAAAACAGTAACCATGTATACTGACTAATTTGTCAGTTTATTTGCTCAATACATTTATATGTTACAATTTTAGTCTACACCAGATATTAGTCAAATTATAGATATAAAAATAATAATAAAATAGCCTGAAATTCTATTTCAAGAAATTAATTGGAACATGTACTGTTGTACACGAACAAATATTTTTGATTAATAAATAATAGTTAATATTATTGTTAAAACTTAAGGGGCTGCCATACCAAAAGTAAAACGTATTTAACGCTCCAGAGAAAGCATTGCTCTCTGTAACTCAGCGGCAGCAGTTTGTAAGTCAGTAGTTTTTCAATTTTGTGAAAACATCTATCCGTACTTCCTTCAGTATGCCTCTTAAATTACTTTGGATGAGATATACTTCAGAATAAAATTTAAAGAGCAGATGAAGCTATGCATTAATCAGATGATTTTACGAAATATTGATTTTATAGCTGTTGAAAATTGTGTAAAACCAAAAACTTAAATAATTAATAGTTAATTTTTCAATTAGTATTTCAGGAAATCATCTGGTATATGCAAAGTAGACACATCAATGAATTTATTTATGTTTCAAACATTAAAATTGTACTTAATTAACACCTTCAAAATATGAAAGTGTAGTAGGTCTATAATATATATATATATATATATATAGCATATATTTTTAGCATATATATTTAATATATATTAAAGGGTTGTCTCCTCAACTATCATTCACATTCCATCTTAATCGATAACAATACCATAATTTTGTGAAATATTAAAAACTTAAATTTTTTGTTGAACTAATATACTACATCTAATTTTTTCTATAATATTATATAAAACTATTAAAAGCAATGCAAAAAAAAAAAATTAAAGTCAAGAAAATGCTTTATTTGGTGTTCTGTTGTAGTTTAATAAAATTATTTGGGGCAGAAAACCCTAAAGAATATTGAACATTTGTCACAATTGTTTTTCTTACTGCACTTTTTAATTGTATATATTTAACTATGCGAGTATCTCACGGCTTCTCTTGAATACACTCATCACACATTCAATAACAGAATATTTTTTATTTTGTAAAAACATATACTTATTCTTAAAATATCATCATTAAATTTTGGTTCCCCATAGTGAAATTGCATTTTAGTAATATTATGTCTCTTGCAATTATACTCTTACCAGTGCCTGATAACTAAATTTTTAACAGAATAAATAATAACTTTATCGGTACATAATAAAACTACTTTTTATATCATATCATCTTAAAAATAAAATAAAAAGCTAAAATAAAATAATACCTAGTCAAACAATTTTTTGTAAATCATTTTTTTTTTTAAACAATTAAATATATTGTTAAAATGCTGCTAATATCAAACAGATAAAGTTATCATCTATCTTGAGAAAAAAGAATTTAGTCCTATAACAATGACTATAGTGGTATGGTCCTTTCTAGGTTATTTTCTATGCAAAACAATTTTTTTGATGAAAATAATGAACACTTAAAAATTGTACTTTTAGTTTCATTAGTTTCAAAGATTTATAACCAAGATTTATTTTATACCACTTTATAATACAATAATACTAATATAAATAACTTTAGAGAATGTACTTACTTCTAACATTTATATTGTATCAGGTTTCATACGTTTACGATTTGGTTCTCTGGGTTCAGCTTCCATTACTTTTAGGCGGCTGTTGTATACTTTGTGACCATTTAAACACTAAAAATACATACATTCAGTATAAAAAAATAGAATTAATTTAATGAAATTTAAAATGTCTATCATAATCTTACATTAATAGCTCGTGTTGCACTTTCTAAACTATCATAATTTACATAACCATAATTTTTGCCATCAATGACATTAATATTTCTTAAGCCTTTAAATATTTTAAAGGTATCTTCTAATAAGCGGATGGGAGGAATAACTGGTTTGCACACAAAAAATAACCTACAACAAAGGTAATACATATACATTATATTTCATATACATTATAAGAAGAACAGATACAATTTATTTTAAATATATTGACATAGGTAAATTTTATTTAAAGTAAATTAATAATTTTTTTACCTAAATGTATTATCTAATGACGGCAAAAGAGTTTTTTCATTTCCTCTTTTAGGTGCTAATGTTGAACTATAATCATCAGGTAAACTTAAAGCTAAATAAAATATTGAATATTAAATACAAGTATACAGTAATAAGTCATTTGTTTTTTACCATTTGATATTCCAGCATTCTTAATCACAGCTAATGCTTTTGTGACAGTACTAGAAAGCACTTCTATATCTTTTGATATTTTGGATGCTATAGGGTCCACAGCCGATGAGATGGATCTATATTTATATTTAATACTTGGTTAATATCATACTCTACACCAGAAATGTGTTGTTGGTGCATGTCAAGTTTGATCTTATAAGTATAAAATAAAATATATATTTATAAGTCTTACATAGAAGAACTACTGTATTCCAGTATTATTGGATGACCAGGTGGATATTCAAATCCATTAATTCTACTAACAGCATGCTCAGCTGCTGCAGTTGTATTATAAATAACTTGGAAAACTTTTTTATCATACACTTGCTGTTTTAAAATGAAACAAAAATATATTTTTTTAATATAATAAATTGGCATTTTTTAATGACGTAAATTCCATCATTTTTTAAAGGTTAATGGTTTAAATATTTATTAAACATAAAAATAGAACAAATTATTAAAAAGACTTTAAATAATAAATTAATAAATAAACTATAGGTACACAACTAAGATTATATAAAATAGTTCTTTGGATTATAATTTGTTGTATTTATTATGTCTAAGCTATTATGAATTTTTGACACATTCTCTTACTAAATGATATTTTTGATAAAATCCTCGTATTTTTTAAAAGGTAATAATAATAGATCATCATAATTTTAATATTGACAAATAGGATACTAAATGAAACATATTCATTTGTGAAAAATATTTACAATGTAGGTAAATAAATGTCAATTAATCTATCTACAATTAAATATATGTATTACTTGTCTTGGCAATTCTTTAACTAATTCCAATTCAGGAGCAATATTCACAATTTTATAAAGTTCATTATATGTGACAATTGGTGATGTATAAACAGTTAATACACTGGGTTCATCACGACGTGAATGGGACGGTGGTGCAAGAAGTGCATAACTACTTGTTGGATCTAAAAAAAAAAATAATACAATATAATAAATAAATAATTTCAAAATTTAACAAAATTTTATTGACAATAATATTAAAATTACTTTTAGAATCGACATGTCTGGTATAAGATGAAGGGTATACAGATGGCCCATCATCATGTTTTGGTTTAGCAAACACGGCTTTATAATTTGGTCCACATTCTTCAATAGCTAAAGCAGCAGCTGAAGATCTAAACAAATTAATAAAATTAATTACATAATATTATTCTGTTTTAATAGTAATATTTATTTTAATAAATTGTTCTTACTTTGTATAAGTAATGAAAGCTATTCCTTTTGATTCTCCAGTATCTTTATTTGTAACAATATGAACTTTAGAGATTTCCCCGTATTGGCTAAATTTATTCTCTAAATCAATTTCTTTATCGGTTTTAGGTACAAACACAAATAACCTATTAAATTCCATTTCTGAATTATTTCGTATATGACCAGGACTGTAAAATAAATCATGTAATCTTCAGACATTTATTGTTGGACCAAAAATATTTTTTATTAGAACATAAAATATTTTCATTATTTCCTCAAAAAAAAAAAAAAATGATATAAAATAAAAATATCTAATTCTTAATTACAATTTAAATAATTAATATTGACTAAACTTAAAAAAAAAAAAAATGTATTTATAATTTATTAACATTCATACTGTTTTATAAGTCCATACCTGGTAGCCATTAGAACTTTCATTCGACGGTTTGATGATTCTATTTTATGTCCATTCATTGCCTCAATAGCTTTGAAAGCCTCTGATGCTTTTGAATATTTAATATATGCAACACCTGTATTATAACAATCATATTATTTTCAAATAAACGAATAATGAAAGTGCCCAATTAAATAGAAACTGAATGGCACATTAATAAGAATTTTTAAAATATTTAAGATTTGTAATATTATATTCTTTAGTATAAAATACATATTATTATAAAACGTAATCTGATAAATATTACAATTAGCATTTATTAATTGGTTACTACTAAAAATAATTAAAGATTTTAGTTTACCTTTCACACTATCGCTGTTGCGATCTTTTACAATGTAAATACTTTTTACTGAACCATAATTTCCAAATAATTCTTTAAACTCATTTTCCGATATTGGATGATTTTTGTCATACAGTATAAATATTCGAGAATTTTCTGGTTCATTAATCTCACTCTGATCATCCTTCATTTTTAAAAAATAATCTACAGTAATTTTATAATTTTTAAATAAAAATTAATAGAACTGAAAATAAAAATTAAAAATATAATATTTTTATGTATAAAGTAAAAAAAAGACAAATATTTTTAATAATTATGTGGCGTCTTTTATCACTAAATCATTACAATCATGTATTATAATACGGCTACATACGTATATGTTACATCAGTGTATCCAAATAAGAAATATAAAATATGGACATTGGCCATTATAATATGTTGCTTAATAGTTAAAAAAATTGTTTAAATTATTTTAACAAAAAACTAAATAGGAATATTTCTTAAGACGAAATTAATAATATAATCATCAAAAAGATGAAAGGAAAAAACTAGTCAAGTAGTAGATAATCAACAATGAATAATAATATATTATAGTTATAATGTAAAAACACAAATTTTTCACAAATACACAATATTGTATCAACTGAGAATATCGCCAACGTAATTATAGAAAATAGATTTACTTTGTTGATATTCAAACAAGAGAACAGGTTTTACAATATACATTGTTTAGGTGTCCATTTCGTGAAAAGTAATCCAAATTGTATAATTACGCAAATAAAAAAAAATTCGATTCTATTTCATGAAATGGATGCGAACATTATCCATTTCAAGAAACAGAAAATAACACAATGTGGATGCAACATATACACGATGTAAGATATTTTAAATCATTGTTGTTATGTTTCGTTTTGAAAGGGAACCGGAGTTGTTGTTATGTTATGTGTATAAATAAGTAAATAATTTTCATTAAAAAAATTCATGACAACTGCAAAGTCTGGTAATGAATTTTTCAATTATGATCCACGGTCGTGGTCACTGGTTACCATGATATAGTTTTTATCATTCAATATCTAACGGAAAAATGAAAATATTTTAATGTACACTAATACAATATAAATTGTAAAATATTATTGCAGTTTAAAATATTCGTTCTTGAATCTTTAATATTATAACAGTTTAATAATCTTAAATGTCAATATTATATATAGATTACAGATACTTTATTTTTCATAAAATTAGCAAGTAAGTGCATGTTTAAATTTCGTAAATGAGTATAAATTTGTATGAGTACTTTGATACAATTGGCTACATTATGAAAATTAGTATACTATTGGTCAGTTGCGTTGATATGGGTGGGGGTGCAAGGGGTTTATTCCCCCAAGTTCCTTTGAAAAACTCCCTAGAAACAAATTGTATCTATGCCACTGCTATTGGTCATTGGCAAATTCACATTTGTCAACAAAACCACTGATAAATCTGATATTTTTGATAGTAATTTGTAGTAGATAAAAAATAACATGTTTAATTTGTTAAAAACTATATTATTGAAAATATATTTGTGTATTATATACTATTTAAAAACAAAGTAAATAAATATAACATTAATAATGTTATTTATTTTTATAATATAAACAAATTATAATTAATGACTCAATTACGTTTTTGTATTACAAGGTAAATTACGGTACTAAAAAGATGGACAATTTAATATTATTTCATAATAATTTAAAGAAATTTATAATGGCTGTAAAACAATATTTACATTGTTACAACGATTCATCTTTGAATGCAGTTCTCTGTTCATTACAGGTATGTATGTATACATATTACAGATTATACTGTAATCTCTATAATCCAAGCCATTATGTAGCCTAATTATTATTATTATTGTTGGTTTTTTTTTTTTTTAGAAAAAAATTATATGTTTTTATTAAATTTTAATATTAGATTTTAATTATGATAATGTATTAAATGTATTTAAATATGTGTATTAAATGCAAATAGATGGAATATTATTTCCATACTATTTATCAAGTTTTTTATAAACTATATGATCATTAATATAAATCATTGATAATTATAATTTGATATTTATTATATAATTTATTTTTGTTTTACTATTTCATTATTTTAACAAGCTTATAACTTTTATTAACTATATGTATCATATTACTATAATTTAATTTAATTATATGTTACGCTATTTATCTGTAAATTTAGGTAAATAATTACATATTTTTCATACATTGTTTTTATAGATCCTTGGACAACCATCTAAGAAATTTATTTTTGATTCCGAAAGCACTTTAATGGAAGAATTTTATATTCATTTATATAAATTGATGAACAACACAAATGATGAGTCTGATATTATGTGGGCTGCTATTAATGTATTGCAATCTAATGTAAAACAAGGGTTTTTTGGTATATCAAAACTAAACAATTATAAATTTACATTAATCCTAACAAAATTATTAAAAGATCAATTACCAATAGATCGAAAAATTAAAATACTCAAGCTGCTACAGGTAATTTTTAATACATTTAAAAAATTTAAATGCTTACATTACAGTATTTTATGAATCTATAGGAATTGACTTATAACAGAAAACTACAATCCCAAGAAAGTTATTTATCTGAATTAATTATACTGCTAGTAAAATGGATATCTTGTGAAGACAAAGACTTAATTTCATTATCCCTTGGAGTTTTAATAAATATTTGTTGTAAAAACAAATTTGCCATGTTTATTCTTCTGAAATATACACATTCTAAATCTTTCATGCGTGTGCTTTTAAAATTACAATCAGATGATATATTTATTAAAATTCAGGTTTATAAACTACTATTAATTTTAGAACAAGTATCTGATCAAGTACCAAGTATTGATATTAATAATTTAGTTGATGTGATATTCATTATTTTGGAAGAAGGACTAAACAAAAAAAATGTATTTATTCTACGACACGCTGTAGACTTTTTTATTGATATTAGTGAACATTCATGTTGGAAAAAATATGTTTTAGATTATACAGAGTATGTTTTAATTTGTATATTTAATATTTTTTAAATATTTATAATAATATTTTATTTCAATTTTTTCTAGTTATAAACTAAAATTAAATAATTTATTGGATGTTATGAACAATTTCAAAAATATTGAGAAATCGCATAATAATTATGAAATTACATTCCAATGTAGTATCTTAGTTTTGAAATTTATTCATCATGTCATTCAATTAAAAAATGAAGAAATTATAATATTGTATCCAAAAATTATAATAAACTTTTTAAATTGGACTCGATTGTTTGATCTTCATCAAAAATCAATAACAATATTGCAGACTATAATAATTAATATACGTATTTATAATAGTTCTATCGATCAATGTCTTGAATGCGATATTTACAAACAACTTGTGGAAAGTTTAAATGTAAGTAAAATATGTAAATTTAAAATGCATGGTCAACTATTGAAATATTTTAATTATTTAACAAGTTCATGATATTAATTGTATTTAGTAGCCAATAAAATAAAATATTTACCTTACAATTTTGGATGTTTAATTTTAGTATAATCTACAAAAAATAACTAAATCTTGATATGCATTTAAATTTGTAAGTTTTTAGTTGGGTAAAATGCACAATAAATAATTTATAAAGTTTAGACATCAAGAAATATTTTGTGTATCATGAAACATAACACAAAGTTGTATTATAAACAGTGTATGAATTTGGAAAATTAGAAAAGGGATGCAAAAGGGTAAAACAAATGTGCGTTTCTGAATAATGAAATTATTTTACAAGTTTTATTAACTTGTTGGGACTATGGTTTTTAAACATTTCATTAAGACAAATTAAAAGAGAGATATAAAAAAATAAAATAAAGGTAGTGGTACTCCGTCCTCCCAATTCAAGCACTGATTATAAATAATTTTACTATATTTAAATTAATGTAGTCAAAAAAACACTTAAATTATAATATTTTAATAATATTAATTTTGTATTTATTATCTAGATAAAAATTAACTAACATATTAACTAACATGTTTGAGAATGATGCATTTATGATTATCAATATTTTCAGTTATTTGGTTTCTTGGGCATTTTATTAAACATATTTTTGTATTTTTAACAAGAAATTTGTACATTTTGTACTTAGTATAATAAAAAAATAATAGGTAATTTTTTTAGATATAAATCATCAACATACCAAATAATAAAATGTCATTGTAATATCATTTTAATAATATGTAATAACTAATTATATTAAGTTTATAATTTTATATTTTAGGTATTGCTAATTTATTTAATAAAACCTGAAGGAAATGTTGAAAATATATCTAATGTGTCCACGTGGAATAAATATGCATTAATCTTTAGACTACTTCAAGAAATATTAAAAATCCAAAATTTATATGAAATAATTGAAGAAAAACTTAGCTTTCCTGTAAGAATGTTTTGTTACTATTTTTACTTAATAAATTAATATTAACTTTTTTCAGTCTCTACAATCTATATTTCATTCTTTGATTTTAATTGACATTAAAAATATAAATAATCTACAAAACATCTCATGTGTATACATCGAAGCTCTATGTTTGCTGTCTGATTTAATGCTCAAAAATCCTAAGTGGATGTCTTTATATTCTGAATTACTGAATCAGAAACATGTTTATAGTGTATTAGCATTTATAATTTATAATGAACCAAAAAATCTGGGACAAAAAGTTTTATATCTGATTACCAAATTTTCACAACAAAGGTAATAAGTAATAATTAATTATTATAATACATAGTTTATAAGAAACTAATATTTATTTTAATTAACATTTAGTACTATAATGTTATCTGAATCCCTGGAAGAAATTAAACAATTAACTTTTCCAAAATTAGAAATCATGACTAATAAAAATTCAATAGAAACTGAAATAAAACCATTATGTTCATATGTTCAAGAAAAGCAATTACAAATGTATATTGACCAACTAGAAAATATGTTTAATTCTAATGAAGTAATTAATTTTATATATTATATTATAAATACTATTTTAACATTTAAATTATTTGAATATAAAATATTAAATTTCCTTAGTATCAATTAATTAAATATTTTTTTAGATTCATAATATAAAAACAAGTAATGTTATTAAATTATATCAGTACAAAATGAATATATTTAAACAAACAGAGGGTTGGTTAAAACAAAGTCTCGATAATGCATCTGAAGAAATAGTTCAGATGAATTATAGAGTATTTAATTTAAACAGTGAGTCTATGCAGTTAAATCAAATGTTACTTGAAAATCATGAAACAATTGATGAACTAACAATGGAAAACAGTAAACTAACAATGGAAAACAGAGAACTAAAAAGACATTTAAATAATATTACTGAAAAATTTTCAGCAATTAACAATGACTTTGCAGAAGTATTATAACTGTTTTAGATAAATTAAAGAAATAAATTTGCATTTTAATATATTATACCAATATTTAGCTAACTCGGAATTACGAATCAAAATGTCAAATTGTATTAGAGCGTGATTCTACTATAAAAAACCTACAAAAACAGTTAGAAGAAGTACATATAGCAAGCGAAAATATGAAAACTAATTTACTGGACCAATTACAGAATGAAAAAATCGGTAAAACATTATTATGTATTATTAAATATTTGTAGATTATTATTTTTATAAAATGTGTTTATGCAAATAAATTATATTATTGTAGATAATAAAGCACAAATTTTAAAATTTGAACAAAAATTAAGAGATAAACAAAGTATCATCAATGAAAAAACTGAAGTAAGTTGAAATTATAATTTTATTTTTAATTCTTTGTGTGTTACTCAATTTTATTCAAATAATAATTTATTTTAAATAGATAATATAATTAAAGTATTATATAAATAATAATTTAAAAGAAAAAATTATTTTTATAGTTTGGTTTTAAAGATTCCATTCAAAGTAGTAGAAAAGTAAATTAAAGTTACTATTATGATTATTGATTGATTAATAATTAAATGTTTATCAATATCTGTAAAGAAATTCTGTTATAGATGGTTATTGTTAATTAGGTTAAACAAGAATCGATGTTAAATAATCTAAATATTACATCATATTTTATATATTTATAAATTTCTAACCATAACTAACAGTAAATAAGTCTGGGTTTAATTTGGCACTCAAAAAAATAATTTGAGTTTAACTTCTAATTATAACTACATTATTAGTAATTAATAATTTTCTATATATTAATGTGTTTATAGGAAATTGAAAATAAAACATCTTTTATTAGAAATCAAGAGAATTTACTTTTAGAAAGAGATAAAACTATAGATGAATTGCGTAAACAACTACAAGAACAACACAGAGTTCATGAAATGATTAGTCAGATGTTAGCTACTTCAAACAAACCAAAATATGCAGATAACTAATTTTATGTTTTATTAACTTAATTATGTTCTACTGTTCCATGTAACAAAATACATTTTTGAACCAAATTTACTTTGAGATTAATTAAATAAGTCATAATATTTATACTTTATATATTTTTATACATTTTGGGTTTTTACTGTACTGTGTTTTTTGTAGTGTATCATAATTTTTTATTGACTATACCATTATATAATTCATATATAATTATGAATTCATTATTTTAAGTTTTCCACACATTTTATAAATATAGTTTAGTAAAAAAAGTGAATATAAATATATTTTAATTTAATTTAAGTGTTTAAGGGCATTGGTGTTTTTGAAATGTTATTTTTAATAATAAGAGTAGCTATTTTATGTAATTATTATTTAATAAATATAATGGAAATTATTTATAATATTATTGGTTATCAGAGAATGCATGAGTATATGTGATATCTGAGTATTTGATATGCATATTATTAGGTGTTCTCAAGAAATACAAAATGATTTAATAAACCAAATAAAAAATGAAATTAAGCAATGTAAATTTTATTCTATTCATAATTGATTATACTACAGATATTAGTCAAAAAACACATTGTTCAATTATAATTAGATATGTTTTAAATAAATTTGAATTAGTTGAACATTTCTTGGATTTTCATAATGTTAGTGAAGACCACATGGTTCATGGTTTATTTAATTTAAATTATTCTGTTTTACTTGAGTTTGATAAAGGAAATTAATTAGTTGACCAATGTTATGATGGGGCGTGTGTAATGTCTGGGCATTTAACAGCTTTATAGGCTCGAATTAAAGAATTTGCATCCAATGCTTTATTGATACACTGCCTAGCTCATAGATTAAATTTGGTATTGCATATGGTTATAGCATAAAAGCTAAATGTCGTATATTTTTTGGTAATCTAACTGGTATCGTTGCTTATTTTCACAATTCCACCTCAAATTCCACAATTCCACCACAAATTCCTCAATTCGTTCAATGGTCCTCACAGTCAAAAATTGTACACACAGTAGTTAATGAGTGGTCTGGGTTTATAAATATTTTTGATTTTATTAGCAATGATCCAAAATTGTTGTTTGAATTTATGTGAGGTGCTATAGATCATTTAAAAAATTTATAAACTTGAATTTGCTATTTTAGCACTAATATTTAGTAATATATTCATAAGTATCCACAATTTATTTAACATACTTCAAAATAAATTATTTGATGTAGAATTTTGCTTGAGAAAAATAAATATAACATGTAATCTTATAAATAAAAAACAAAGTCTGAATTTTAATAATTATTTAAGACATTATTTAAATGTTAGTTGTTCGGTTCCACACATATTTGAATTACGAAGAAATAAAGTTATTATTCTATTGTCATAATAATATAATTTTCAATTTTACACCGTAGTAATGATGCACGCTCCAAAATCCAGACAGTATGTCAGCAATACATATGATGATGCGAGTGATTGGAGCACATTACACATAACGAACAGTCATACACACATATGAATACTCAGTCATTATTACAATCTTAAAATAATTCTGTTACGATTGACCATAGTCATTTTTTTCTATGGTAGAGCATATCATTGTGTAATCATTACATTTATTCTGTGGTGTAATCATTTGGCAAAGAGGTCAAAAAATCCGACAACACTGTAAACATCTGTTCATTATTTGCAACGCCAGTATCAATGCGTTGTAAGTTGTAATCAATTAACACAAAGTCCAGCAGCTAGATCTGAGATCTAGTTAGGGAAAAGTAGTTGCTAGTAGTTTTCAAAAATATTCTTAATGATTTTAGCATTATACGTTTACGTTTATTTTTGTACGTGTTAACAATGTACATAATGTGACATGTTAAATAATATTTATATGTACTCGTATGACTCATTTTTGTATAAATCAATATTCTTTACATTATTTGGAATTTTCATTAATTAGACTAATTTATTCATACCAAATGGCTCAAGAAGTAGTGTATGGAACTCAAGACGACACTCATATTGTTATGTCTGAAAAAGTACAATCGTTAGCTGGTAGTATCTACCAAGAATTCGAAAAAATGATATCCAAGTATGATGAAGAAGTTGTGAAAAACCTAATGCCACTGGTTGTTAACGTGTTGGAATGTTTGGATCTGTCCCATACGGAAAATCAAGAACATGAGGTAGAAGTTGAACTCTTACGAGAAGATAATGAACAATTAGTTACCCAATATGAAAGAGAAAAACAATTACGAAAATCAGCAGAACAAGTAAGACTTAAATCACTTAATTGTTACTTTACTGTGTAATAACAATGTTAGCTGATAATTATTGAAAATTGTATAATAACTCATATGATTCAATTGTGATTTTATTTGATTTTATAAAAATATTCAAACAATATTGAAATAGACACAAATGAATTTTACTGAGCAACAGTTTATTTGAAAACCTAGATATTGAAACGTTTTAAAGAATAAAATAGCATTGAGAAGAAATAATTTGTTTTTAAGTTATGGTGAGGTAAATTATAATATGCCTAGAAAACATACAAATTTCCTATATATGAAAATGTGTTGCAATACATGCAGACAATACTGATAAATCTGTAAAAATCAAAATGCCATATTTAAAAAATAATAAAATGTAATTTCCTTGCAGGTGTCAGAAATATATAATTTAATTAAATAAAAACATTTTCCAATTTGAAAGCAAATTATTTTACTTGTACAATTTCATTAACACCATATAATTTAAATTTTTGATGACTGATGACTTTTTTGAAGGATAACCAATTCTTAATTGTGTAGCATTAAATTTTTGACTGTTGGCTAATATCAAATATTGACATTAAAAAAGTTAAATAATTGATATTTTTAATATATAAACTATGCGTTTACTATCAGGATTATTTTATGTATTCTTTTTGTAGTATGTTTATGTTTATTATATATTTTTGTTAATAATGTAATTTATGCACTAAAAGTTAAATAGTGACAGTGGTATTTATGATACATTTTTAGTATGTTTTAATAAACATATACATATTAGTGTTTAATTCTTACTGGATACTTAAGTTTATTATTAAATTCTGAGTATTGGTAGTATAAATGCAATTGATATAAGTTGAGTTAAAATAACTTCATTTAATAATTAACTAATTATAAACATTAATTGTTATACTCTTTAATTTAACCCTATACATTTAAAAATACAGACTTTTATTAATGTCTTAAAATGTAACAATATATTTTTAAAAACAAGATATTTACATCTTTTTTAACAATATGGTAAGTTATCTAAAGAACTTATTATTGAGTATTGAAAAAATTCAGTTTCATAGAATATAATTGCTTGAAATTAAAAAAAAAATAGGTGTAAAATGTTTAAAATAAAACAAAAATTAATAAAATATACAATATTTTTAGTTTAGTTTTATACCTATTAGATATTTTAAATATCTTATTATTTCCAGAAACTGCTGGAAATGGAAGACTATATTGAAGACGAAAAAAAAGATTACCAAAGTAAAATAGAAAGTTTAGAATCAATTGTCAGAATGTTAGAACTAAAAGCAAAAAATGCTTCAGATCATGGTAAGTAAAATTAAACATTGACAAATATAATGCTCTTGCGAAAATTGATTATTCTTTTAAATTTTTATCTTTATAATATACAAATAAATCTTATTAAAATTGAAGCTGTTAATATTATATTCAGGTGATAGATTTTGTATTCTATATATGTTTTGTATTTATAAGGTATAACTAAAATAGGATGACTTATTTTAGTATAGGGGTAGGTATATGTGTAGGTATAGTAATATATATATTTCTATATATTACCTATGTATGGTTATCATACTTATTTTGTATTGTATTATTTGGCCCTATTCTAAAAGTTCATAATATTATACTCATTTTATAAACATGCATACTAATTTGAAATATAAAATTGACTATTATAATTATATACATTTGAAAATTTTAATTGAATCTATCAAGCTAAAAATTAAATTTCTGATAATAGCACATTTTTTTATTATAAACCAATATTTATTTTGAATTTTATATAATATACTATTTATAAAAATAATTCATATTTCAGTAACTAGTTATTTAAACATTTGAAGTTATTAATTATTATTATTATTATTATTATTTTTTAATGCTGTAGGTATTTGTTTTTAATGAAATATTGAGTAGTTAGATCAGTCAATTAAATGTAATTGAAATGAGTAAAACAAATAATTTACTAATAAAGCTGATGTTATGTATTTATAAACATACATATTTTTATACATTTATTGAAGATTCTTAGATCTAGTGTTCAACTATGAATTTTTATTAAACTATTATTTTTATATTATATTAAAGTAATGAAATGTATTATGTTATTTATAACAATAGTATATAGATTAGAAGAGAAAGAACAAGATATGAAACAAGAATACACAAAACTGCATGAACGATACACAGAATTATTTAAAACACATATGGATCACATTGAACGTACAAAAATATTAATGGGTTCTGGTGACCGCATGGATAACCATAGAAGTATACGTATGCCATTTATGAGCATGGCTCATATGAATCGGTATGTGTGAAATATTTTTACTTAATAAAAATTGATTTAAGAAAATAATATTATTTTGTTATTAAGGTCTTCTGGACCAATATCATTTGGGTTTAGTTCCCTTGAAAGTCCATCCATAAACAAGTCAATTGATGGACCTCATGAATATCCATTAGTAATATCAAGTTCACCTCCAGGAAGTATGAATTCCAATTCTAGTCTGAAAAATGAATTACAAACTCCTCAAGTAAGTCAAAATCTGTATTTATTTTGCCATAATTTGAACATTTTATTATTATTATTTATTAACTAGCAAATACATTTTAATCATTATATAAGTGTATTGATATTGTATTTTTATGATAGGGTTTCCAATAAAAGATTGGCCAAACTATTAGTTTAGCTATAATAATTTTATTCTAAAATAATGCAAAATAAATTGTAAATTTGTTTAAATAGTTAAGGTAGGATAAAAATGTTATTTTAGTAGACAACCTCACAATACTGTACTAATTACTAATACACAGTACTATACTAACTCAACCATATATAGAATATAGATATCTTACTAAATCATAAACTTCAATAGTAGTTTTTGTCCTGAATAAAAACTTCAAATTAATTTTAAGAGTTTTCAAATACCACCCAAAACATTTATCACATTAATTCTGTTATTGTTGTTAATTGTTTTTATTTTTTTGACATATGTGTAATTTTGCCAACTTTGTTGACAGCAATAATAAAAAGTAGAGAATAATATGTAGTTTTAATTAGATGAATATCATATTGAACAAAATATATACTAGATAGCATACTGAATAATACCCTTAATTATAAATTATATTACAAATTCCTTCTTAGGATATTGAATTTTCTGAAGCTGACTCTCGTTTACGTATTGATCAACTATCAGAACGGGGTTGGTCTGAAACTTTAAATTCCATAAGCAAAGCTGATAGTAGTCCAGATGAAGTCCCAGAAATTGTTGAAGAAATTGAATCAACTCCCAAGAATTCTGTTACTGGACGAAGTCACACACAAAAGTAAAATTCAATAATGTAATTTCAGAACTAAAAAAGTTAATTGATAAAATATAAATTATATAGAGAGCAGAGACCTGCTACTAATGTTCTATATCAAGAATTTAGTTTCCAAGACAACGAAGTTCAAAATGAAATGGAAGAAGCATCAGAAATTACTGGTAATTATGACATTTGAGTATCCTAATTTGAATTCTGTTATTGTGCTTATTTATATTTTTAAAAAAAGTATGAAATGATTTAATTGTTTTTATAAATAATTTTTTGATATTTTAATTTTGCAAAATCAAAATAATATGTATATAAATTGTAAAAACTATATTATATGACTTAATTAAATTATACGAATATTTTTTTATATGTTTCAAAACTGTATTACATTTATGTATTAAATTTTATAAAATATTGTTTTTTTTTAACAATTAAAAATATATTTCATCTTATATTTTAGGAAATTGGGTACATCCAGGAGATTATGCTTCATCTGGTATGAAATTTAATTATTACAATTTAATATTCAAAGCTTTGATATAAAAAAAACTAGTTTTTGCTGCTTTTTTTAAAAATCCATTTTATTTCAATGCACAGCATTTATTGTTATTATTATATTTATATTATAATTTTTTTTTGCATGGTTTTTTTACATAATTTTCATCTACAGTCAGCAGTGAGACTGAAACAGAAACTCCACTTTCAATTGGTATGCGTTCTCTTCTTGTCTTTTTTTTTATAATAAAGTTAACATAAAAAATGTATTTAAAACAATACAAATATTAAATTTCTAATTAATTGAATCAAATTAATTATATTAATTAAATGTTTTATTTAATTAACAATAACAAATTTATATATTTTAACCCTAATTTAATAAAAACAATAACTGCATTGAAATTTATAATTTTCGTTAAAAGTTATTTCTTTTTAAAAAATTTAAATTATTTACTAATGCTTTACAATTTTAAATAGTTAAATTTAGTTTCCTAAATTACTATCAATGAAATATTTGAGTTTCAGTTATAATTTGGCATATTTTAAAAGTTAATTATTATTTATTTAATTGTTTTTAACAATTGATTTAATTTAGTTAAATAATTTTAAAAATGTAATTTGATTATAATTCATATGTATATGCATGAATATTCTATAGCTTAAATTGTTCATTCTTTGTATTATGGAAACTACAGACTGCATTGAACATTATTATAATTAAATTATAGTAATTTTTCATGGATTTATCACAAAATAATAATTTTAAAATAATCTAGTATATGTCTAATTTATTAAAATCATAAAATTATTAAATTAAAAATTTACTTTAAAAAGTACTATTTCACTTTCTTTAATTATTGAAAACGTTTGTAATTAAACATTTATTGAATAACACTATATTATAAAAAAAAAAAATCATTCAATTTTATTAAACAAAGTAAAATACAACAGTAATAAATATTGTTAAAAGTTTAAGAAATTTATCCTAATATATGATTAAATCAAATTTGAAAAGAAAAGAAATTTACATTTTCCCATTTTGTAAGAAAGGTGATGAACCTACAATCTTTACATGTTATATATTTTTATTACATTCATTAATTATTTAAATCTGTGTAATGATGTTACATACAATTTAATGAATACATGTTAAGTCAAAAATATATTTATGTTTTATAAATTAGATAAAACCTAGTTTATGATGAAGTTATTAAAATAATAATTATGCTTTGGATTTTCAAAATATTTATGCTTAAGAATGGCTGTTATTTAAATTAAATTATTTGCAAGATATGGTATTGTGTTTAGCTTTCTTGAGTTTATTAATATTTTATATGTATTTTATATATTTATGTGTATGTATATATATATATTCTATTACTTTTTTATTTCAAATAAAATTTGTTTTGCGTAGACCACAGTTATAATATTATCGTCGACTTTGCACAATGCAAATATATAGGTAATAAAAATATTAATATTATAATATAACTTCTGATAAAATCTAAAAATTTAACGCATTGAAAGATTTTGATGACAATAACAGTTGATAACAAAATCAACTTATATATAAATTACACATAAAAAATTAACTATAATACACATTATATATTATATTATACTAGTATGTTTACATTAACTTTTTTTATTACATTTACATAATTTGAGAAATTATTTTTATATAAAATATGTGCACACGATTTACAAAATGAAAATATTGAATAATAAAATATATTAGTGCACTTGTGACTGTTTTTTACTTAAATTTATAAACCCAAAATCACAAAATATTGTACACTTTAACTGCGTATATGTATTCAACAATTACGTTATCATCATCAGCGCGAATTACTATGCGAATTACAAAAATATTGAAATTTGTTTTCTAATAATTATATTATTGTAAATAAACAGTATACTCATGTATAAAATGTATAGTTTAATGTCCTGTGTTTGAATCAATTTTTTTATTTTATGTTTAATACTTTAGTTTAAAGTAACAAATTATATTTTACTAAATATAACTTATTTCATGTTTTTGCTGCTGTAACTCAAACCATATGCTCTTGTGTCCGTCTGAAATCATAAAACAGTTAACGATAACTTTTTTGGTAAGACTAACATCTAACCTCAAATGATGTGTTTTTAACAATATATATTAATTTTATTTTTATGATAATTGAAAGGTATGGGAAAAGAAGTTGAAAACCTCATCAAAGAAAATACTGAATTATTGGCTACAAAAAATGCGCTCAATATAGTGAAAGATGATTTAATTATTAAAGTTGATGAACTTACAAGGTATTTTTATTATATCAAAGACTATCTGACAAGTAACTCACATTTTTGTTATACACCCAATATATTGGATATTCTCTGATAAATAAATTTAAAAATAATCAGAATTAAATAAATATTACACTTCATAATAATTATTGACATTCCTTATATACATGGAGATTTTAAAGTGTTCATTATTTTATAAACTATAAATCAAATAATATATTTGGTTTCTATATATAAAAAACCGTGTGTTAGTTACTTTTTGGACAACCTTTATGGTATTATTATCGTAAGTTTTATATTATTTGTATACTAAACTTCTGGCTGTTTAATGAATATGCATTGAAGAAATATATTTTAAAGCAGTAAGAAGACAATTATCTATGTTTTATTGCAAATTTTATATAGATAAATGTTTCAGGAACAGATCTTGTTAATGATAGTCATCTTTATTAATTTAAGAGTTTATGTTGTTAGGATAATTTTCTATAATTTCTTGACACTATATCTGTAAAAATTTTTAAATAAAACTGAGTTGAACAGAGTAGAACATTTATGTGATCTATAAATTTAATCTTATTTTTGACAATATATATTTACTTTTGTTTTTATACAATTTTTGTTATATTAGTGAGCAACATATTTTACGTGAAGAGTTAAAAGCTTTGCAAACATTAAATGTCCGCTTGACCCAAAAAGCTTCTGAAGTTGAAGAGGAATTAAAGAAAACGAAGCAAGAGTTAGAACAGATCAAAGTTAATAAATCTGATTCTGATGTAATTAATATTAATATTTTTGTTATAAGTACAAATTAAGTTTTATAATTAACAGAAAAATAATTATTGTTTTGTTAATACATTAATGTTTTAATTAATGCATAATATAAATAAATGTTATTTAGTAATAACAAATTTGATTAAAATTCTAGGAAGAAAAATCATATGCAGAACGAAAACGATTTACTCGTGTTGAAATGGCTAGAGTTATTTTAGAAAGAAACAAATTTAAAGAACAACTAATGGATTTAGAAGAATCTCTTCGTTGGCAAGAAACTGTACGTGCTATTCGATTAGAACCAAATGAGAAAAAAAAACAGGGTGTGTGGAGACTGTAAGTGATTAATTATTTCGTTTCTGGATGGATAGTTAATTATTCATTATCTATTACACAAATAATCAATTAAATCAAAATGTAATATGAATACGCATAAACACAATAATTACCTTTAGTTTTATGTTTGATATATTATAGCGCATAATATCTATTTTTTTAAATATTTAACATATTAAAATAAATGGTTTCTTTTAAAGTTTTAGCAACTTATTTGGAAGTGGTGCCAAACCAAACGATAATGGACTTGGAGGTGGAAATAGCGGAGGAGGCATAATTGTACGTCCAAGATCAATACATTATGATCCTTCATCTCATCATGTTGGCCCCTCTAGCATAATGAAAAGACGTAGTATGATAGAAGGAGGAAGATATAGTCGTTATGATGATGATATGTAATTATTGTATTATTTTTTATATTTCTCCAGGACTAACTTTTGCATGGCTAAATGGGTTTGTTCACTAAACATAAACTAGATCTTACTAAAAAGTAATTTGGTGCTAATTGATAGAAAATAAAAGTTAATTATTGTTTTTCCATACCAGTTTTGAGCTAATTACGTTTTTCATTAATATTGGTGAATTCAATTACAGATTGGAATATTATTTTTATAACTCTATTCAGACAATATCTCGACATAAACATTTCAACTTTATTGTGTAAATAAATGTAAAATATGTATATATCCAAAAAGAAATCTTATATTAGGTTGGTCCTAGAGAAATAATACGTTTTATAATTTCATATGTATTTAATCATTTAATTTAATTATGTTTAGCTATAGTGATAAATCTAAACGTTCTGATCGACGAGTGCATTTTGGTCGAATACGTACTCATATACCCAGAGAAGATAGCTGGTTACAAGCTTATGGCTGGAGCATGCCAGCTGATCCTTCAAATTCTAGACCTCATTTAAATATGCCACAACAAACCAATAACCCAAGTACAAATTATCCAGTTCCAGTTTTAGTAAATTGTTGTTCACCACTTGCCGATATAGAACCTGGAATGAAGGTAAACTATTCATAAATTTATGTTATGAAATTTTATTTATTTTATAACCTTATACAAGTTTTGTATTTTCAATGCAATTATTTGCAATACTTAGATTAGGAGTTTAGTCCTATTAATTAGATTGGGAATTAAAAACAGAAAAATTTTAAACAGGTCATAATTGTAAATTTTTAAGCATTTTCTTCAATAATATTAATAACTAATATTTTGATGATAAGTAAAAAAATTGACAATTCTAGAGACATATACACTTATACTTTCATTCAGACTTCATTTTTGAATATTAAAATGTTTACATATTTGTTTATTAACTTTTTTTAGATGTGGTGTGCTACAGGAGTTAATCTTAGTGGAGGTGTTACTAAAGATGGTGGTGCAATTGTTGGAGCCAGTGTTTTTTACAATAATAATGTGGAAAAATTAACTGATACAGATACAGAGCTTGAAAATACAATTGATGAAAGCTTGGAAATGAAAATATTAGATGATGAATTAAAAGTAGTAATTTATTTTAATAATCTCTATATGTTTGTTAATATTAAACAATTATATTACTCCAGGAAAATAGTAGATCAAATATAGAATCAGAACTGGTGTTATCCTCACTTATCTGGATATGTACTACAACTAATAATAATACTAAAGTAGTTATTATTGATGCCAATAAACCTGATATTGTGTTAGAGGCATTTAATACTTCGTGCCAAGCTCATATTGGTTGTATTGCTTCTGTACCAGGTAAAGATAACATAAATACTTTATAGTATATCTGCTGTTGAATTAAAAAAGATCATTGTTTTTAATATTTTTAGATATATATACAAATTGTATAGCTGTAACATGTTTTATTAGTATATTTAATATTTGAATAACAATTAAAAAAGAATTTATATTTTATAGGAGCCTTAGAAAGTGATTATACAGATAATGATGTTATAAATTGTAAGCCTGAGCAAACTGAAGAGGTTACTGAAGAAGACAAACTACTACCAAAAGATAATAAATATGTTGAAATAGGAAAAATAGTGTTTGTTAGTTGTGCGGCAGGAAGTGAAGAAACAAATTTAGAAGATACTCATAAAACAGATAAAATTGACACTTCTAAGAAAATCAATGATGGTAAGAGCTACTAATTATTTGACTGTAATGCCCGAATGTTGCTTGTTGTGTTTGTGCTATTGTTTTGTATTTTGCTCTTAGAAGGTAGCATATCAGATTCTATTCAGACAGATAGTAATAGCTGTGAAATACCAAGAATACATAGTCTTGTGAAAGAAGGTATCATAAAGGATGGATTATTTAACCCTCCAAATGGTAATTTATTTCTAAACTGAATTTTGTATATTTATTTTTGCTATTTTTCCAAAATCAAAATAATAACAATTGTTTTTAATTATTACTTAATAGTTCATTGTGGTATTATATATAAGTCAATTATTCATAAATAAAAATAACATTAAGTAATTTATAAAAGAAATACATTTTATTGTAACTATTATCAAAAGAACTAATAGAAAAATGTTAGGTGCTTTTATTTTCTTTATTTTGCTTTCAGTATGAATTTGTTCAAACATTTATTGAGTAGTTTTAGGTAGGTTATAAAAATAAATAAATCAACATATTACACTAAAAAGAAATTATTTTTATCTTTTAAATATACACTTTTAAACATCGAGAGTATCATATGTTTTATATTTTTATTTAATTAGTTTTAATCTGGTAATTTTTATAGGATTTATTTCTTTTTTTAAAAACTGTTTTTGAAAGAAGTTCAAATTAAAATATTTTTTTTTTAATTCTATAGTAGTCTGCTATTTACTTAGTAATAAATACAATTGTATATGTTATGATAGCTATTTTATTTTTATTGTACCTCGTCAGTATGGTCAAGGCTTTACAAACTTTATACTAATGGGTGTTTGTTATAAACTAATAGTAGAAATAATTTAATCACCTGTGTTGTTATTTGTTATTATTTTGTTTAGATACCTTTATGAATAATGTCCAATGGGTTTAAATTAAATTTGATATATTTATTTAAGTGTATTAACATAATATATTATTTTAATACTTATAGTAAATATATAGAGTTTCAAATAATTTTAAATATTTCATAATTTAATTTGTATAATTTGTACTGGTTATTTATTTTAGATAATGTAATAGCTAATGAAGATCTGGATGAAATGTCTAGTATCTCACCTACGGTTTGGTTAGGATTCGAAAATGGTTGTATATTTGTCCACTCTGCTAAATCACAGTGGAAGCGATGTTTACACTCGGTCAAATTAAAAGATGCTGTTTTAAGTATCATGTAAAAAAAGCATATTTATTAAAATGTATATATATATATATATATATATATTTAAATTTAATTTAATATTTAGTTATGTCGATGGCCGTGTTTTGTGTGCTTTGGCTAATGGAACAGTAGTTGTATTTCGACGTGATGTTGGTGGCCGATGGGACTTAAGTAAATATCATAGTGTAACCTTAGGACCACCTCAAAATGCAGCTCGATGCTTAGTGTCTGTTAATAGTAAACGAGTTTGGTGTGGATATAAGAACAAAGTGCATATTATTCATCCACGTTCATTAGTTGTTATCGTAAGTGTAGTCACAACATTAATATCTATAATTTGTAAATAAAATAGTTATAATAACTTAATATTTAAATAATTTAGCACACAATAGAAGCACATCCTCATAAAGAAAGTAAAGTACGTGCTATGGTTTGGGTAGGGGATGGCGTTTGGGTTTCAATTCGTCTGGATTCAACAATACGACTTTATCATGCATACAACTATAATCATTTGCAAGATGTTGATGTTCAACCGTTTATTATAAAAATGCTAGGTAAATAAATTTAATTCAAATGATTACCAACGAAATAAAATCCCTGACTTATGAATTTTTTTTAATAGGTTCTGATAAACCACAATTATCATGTATTAGGATTACAGCAATGTTGGTTGCTTCTAATAGGCTATGGATTGGCACTGGAATTGGTGTAGTCATATCAGTTCCACTTTTAGACAGTAAGATATTCTTTTTTATCTAACATTATTCTGATTATTTTATTTTATTATTCCTATAACTGTTTATTTTTTTTGAAAAAAAAAATTATTTAAATTTTATTATAGTTACATAAACAATTTTTATTATATAAAAAAGTATTCAAATTTTACATTGTATATATGTGAGTGTGTGTGTTCTTCCTAATTTTCTTTTTCTTTGTAGAAGGTTTGTTAGGGTTTTCAATTAATAAAGAAGTGAAAGTATACTCGGAACCAAAAACTCAAGAGATTACACCAAGTACTTTCACACCATATTGCTCAATGGCTCATGCTCAACTGTCAGTGCATGGTTTCAGAGATTCAGTAAAATTTTTCGTTTCTGTACCAGGTATTAAACACCTTTCTGATTATTTATTTATAATATTTCATATTTTTAAAACTGTTTAACATATTTTATTAATGTATTGTGTAATAGCAGTGTCAGTCAAGTTCACACTGTTACACAGAAATTATCGAGAGGTTTCTTTAATTAGAAGCTCATGTGTTACAATTTTCTAAAAAAAAAAAAATGTAAATAGTTTGTTATCAATAATAATTGAAAATTATATATGATAAATAGTAGAAAGTATTATTGTATGACTATTAAAATCCAAATCAAGCTTATTTAAATCACTTTATATACCAAATATATTTTTATTTTTTTATTTACCTAAACTAAAGTTTTTTATAAATAAATGTTTTCTAAATTAAAATTTTTAATGTTATATAAACAATAAAATAGTGAAAACAACAGAAAATAAATAAAGAATAAAAAGAATATGTAAAAATAAAGAATAGAAATAAAAATAAAAATTTTAAGTTAATACTCACTTGACATATTGTATTTTTTTGGAAATCGGTAGTAATAAACACACTTATTCAACAATTTTTATATTTTTATGTTTTCTTTATTTAACGTAATAAAAAAAATTTTATTGGCTTTTTTATATATTTAAGTATAGATTAGGTTAGGTTTGTATATTTAAGTATATATATTGTATATTTTTTATTTGTTATATAAACCTTAAAATTTCAAAATTTGGAAAAGTTTTATAAGATGTGAAAAAGAGAAAATTGGTATATTATTTTAGGATCTGGAGGTTTTTCAGCGGTATCTGCCATTCAACAAGATGATCCAATTGTAGAAAGTGTATCAGATACCAGTCATTTGACATCCACATTAATTATAGCTGGCGGTGAAGGTTATATAGATTTTAGATCTGGTAAGTACATTATAAATAATTTGATATTCAAAATAAAAAAGATTTGTAGGAAAAGAATTATTTAAAATGTTTTTTCTGTAGCCGATGGGGAAGAAACAAATGATGCAACTTGTCATTTGTTCGCTTGGTCAATGTTGTCTAGAATTATTCAACAAGACAATTTATAAAAAGTTTTAAAAATGTCCCTCAATTCTTAAAATGGTATTTATTATTATCGGTCCATAATTTTAGCTTTGACAATGTTCTCTCTTAATGTTGATGTGGTTCGTTTTCTTGATTTCTGTCTTAAAATATTTATATAGTTTTATTTAGCACTAATAACTATAAACAGCATTCAATGATCTAAATTCATAATATTTCATAGATAAAAAATTACATAGATACCATTATTAAGTAAGAATTGTTATGGTTTAATAACAGTCCATTATTAGGTATACAGTTGTCATACCTTATAAGTTATAAGTTTATTAAAGCATTCATGGATTGAGAATTTATTAACTATGTGATTTTCGGAAATATCCATGTGTATAATGTTTTTACTTTGACGGTTCCGAAACGTCAAAGTAAAAACATTATACACATGGTTATTTCCGAAAACCTTATAAGTTGTTATAAATCTTACGGTTTTACATAAAAAAATAAAATAAATAATTTTATTTACTACATCTACTGTTAAATCTTAAAACAAATCATTCCATAAAATTGTTTTAGTTATTCTGAGTGAAATTTAACTTATATAAAAAACCAAGTAACGAAAAATTATTAATATGAGCTTTATTTGATGTAATTATATTTAAATCTAAAAATTTATTTCTCTGTAGGATTAATTTAGGTGTTGCATGAAACTTTTTATGCTTATTTTACTGTTTTAGAAAATGTGTTACTAAAATTAAGAAACACTAAAAAATTTAATCTTTGCACCAGTTACACAATTCAGACTTTATTAATAGTATCAATTACGAATAATTCACCAAGTTTTTTTTTTTGTATTATCTTTTTATAGCAAAACGTATTAATATAAATATTTACATCTAAAATTATAATTTAATAAGCATCATGCTGATATCTTTTATATTTTACTTATTGTAAATACTTTCATATTTATGAGTAATTTTATACAAACATTTTTTTTTTCGAAAAATATTTAACAGATTTATAATTACAGAATTATATTTCGGGTCACCTTCACCTTTTAGAATATTTAAAAAACAATAATAATAATAAATATATCGAACAAGACTTCGATTTTTGAGTTTATTTTTAAAATTTTAAACTAATTAAGTTTAATTAGAAGTATAAAGGAAAAATGGTAAAAAATAAAATAAATATTTTATTTATTTATATATTATCAAAAATGTATTAAGTATGCTTAATATGGTTGTGTTGGTAGGTTGACAAAAAAATAGAGCAGATGTAAATGAGAGTGAAATGAAATACATACAGAGTGTAAATGAGAATGCTTATAGGATGGATGAATGATTGGAGTGACAAGATAAAATAGGATAAGAAATGAAGTACAGTATAGGAGTTGTGTCAATTGTGGATAAGATAAGAGAAAATAGACTTAGATGGTAAGATGGTCATGTAATGAAAAGAGAAAATTTGGAAGTTATAAGAACGATTTTGAAAATGAACGTTGAAGGAAGAAGAGGAAGAAGACCGAAAAAAAAGTGGTTTGATGCGATTAGGTATGATATGACTGTTGGTGTGTGTGTAGGTGATGTGAGAAATTATGTCAAATACAAGTTTAGGACACAGGAGGCTGATCCCTATTAGTGAGATAAAGGCGAGAGAGATATTTAACTTAAATTTAATAAATAATGTATTAAGTATATATATATAATATATATATTATGCTTAATATAATAAGCATCTTTATCATTTCAAAGTGTCATATTATAAATTGGGTATTATTTTATCAATCAATTCAAATATGTATTGTTCATGTTTGGTAAATTATTCAGTGCACACATATGTAGTAATTATTAAAATATCCATATATGTTGTTTATAGTGAATTAACATTTTTGACAATTTCTTCATTTATGGATCATTTATTTTACAAAAATGTTATGGTGTAAATTGTCAATATTCAATTGGTAAGGCTCTATTTACAAACAAAATTTTACAATCAATGCAATATTAAAGCTTTATGATAATATTACTTAATTATATAATTATATTATTTACAAATAACAACATACTAACACAATATATTTGAAAAATTTCATTAATTTTATATTTTTATAATTTTAGATGAACAAGGAGATGATAATTATTTGGACCGTACCGAAAAAAATCAGTTATATCTCTGGGAAATTCTTACAGACGTTAAAAATAAATGGAGAATACAAATTGATTCGCTAAACAACACAATTTAGCATGACGACAATTTATAACATACTAAATTTTTCATACAAAGTGCCATTTCATATTACATTTTTTATTTCAACTAAATTGAATACAATGGTATAAACTACTCTTCTATTTTATTTTTTAATAACTATTGCTTTTGTTAACTTATTATCCTTATCTGTTATATTATTATTTACATTATGTTATATTGCGCTGTGATTTATAACTCATTTTTTTTTTAGAACTAATTTGTTGATTTTTTTATCGGACAATATATTATTGCATTATTTAGACTTATTTTAGACTTAAATAATTAATAATTTGTTAAAAAGATTTGTAATATATATATATATTATAAAATAATAAACATTTTAGTCAAAACAAATATATAATATTTGTATTTCAAACAATTTTATTTTAACCAAATTAATTATTTTAAGTAATTATTATTTACTTATTAACATTCACTAACAATAAATTATTTAAAACAAGATGTATTATTTTAAATGTGTATATAAACTTTTTTAATGTTTGCTGACTACAAATATTAGGTTATTAAGAATTTTCTTTTTATAAATACCTAGTAGTTTGTCTATATTTAAGGAAATATATTATGTGCAATTATAATAATTTTTTCTATGTCTTTAAACTTGTTCATTATGTTTTAAGTACGTTATTTTTTATTTATTAATTTTTTTTTAATAACTAAAAATAAATGTTGTTACATATTGTTTACTTTTTTCATATCAGTTATTTGTAAACTATTCAACTGTTAGGACAAGACTGGAAAAATAAACTTATTGATAATTATGTACAAATCACAAAACAACACATTTTCCTTTTATTTCCTATTTTATGAGACAAAGCTCTGTAGTATTGTACAATAATAATTAAGTTATGAAATTATGAAATTATACTCAACATAAATGCAAATTTAAAAATAAATTTTGATTGTGACAAACATTTTTAGATTTTCTACCTATCAAAAAGCTATTTCTATAAACATAAGTACAGTTATCATCAGGTAGATTGACAAATAGTCGGAGAACTGAACATAGTAAAACCAGTGGTTTTCTATATTAATTAAATGAAATAACTAAACAACAATTGTTATTAAAAATTAAAAAATTTAAAGTACAGATTTAATTTATTTGATTGTTTTGTCCTAGTGACAAGCGAGTAGATAAATTGGTTTGGAATACAATTACTGATTATACCATGAGCAGCCATTTATCTGGTTATGACTGTAATTGAATTCATTTGACACTGCTCCAATACATAAATATGACAAAATATTGTTTTAATTTTTTTAATTTACTATCAATATAAAACTTTTAAAAATATTAGTAATATGATTTATTAATTACTTATAATTTAATTTGTATCTGCTTAGTACAAAACAGACAACAGTATTTTAGTATTTGTGTTACAATTGTTATTTAATTGTTGAAATGTAATAAACTAATAAATATCAAAACATACCATCCATACCAAGTTTTTCTTTTTTCTAAAAAGTAAATAAATAGATAAGACAAATAAAAAGAAAGATAAATAGATAGATAAATAAATAGAAATAAATAAAAAAAAAATTAATCAAAATTGAGTTTAAATGTAATTATTTACCTATCTCATGCCTCTTTTTTTCAAAGAATAAAATACATATATATATATTGGTTATGATTTCTGTTATTTCAGGTACAATACATTTCATAAAATTTAAAGTTAATTGCATGACTTTCTAGATGCTTGCATTTCTCTATTCTTTCAAACAATAATGAATTAACTATTTATGACTAAGAAAGCCAACCTTTAGGATAGTCTTTCAATAAGAACTACATGATTGAAATACCATCAATATTTAGATTGTAATGTTGTTCATTTTTAAGTTATTTTAATTGTTACCATATTTTCTTACACAAAATAAATGTAAGCATAAAAAATTATGATTAATAGTTAACAATTGATTCATAAAATTCCCGCCACTGATTTTCTTTCCCCTCTCAGAGCTAAGCACAATCAAGCTTGGCAAAATAAATGGGCATCATCAGCTACAAATTTTGCTAAGTGGTATAGATATGTAACTCCGACGATCCCTTCTCAGATATGGTTCCTTAATTTACATTTATCCAGATATCAAATCGTACAACTTTCTCGTCTCCGATTTGGACATAACTTATTACCAGCGCATGCTTTCAAGTTATCCTTGAACCACTCCCCTTGTTGCACATATCACGATGATGAAGTTAAGTGTGATTTCAACCACATTATGTGGGACTGCCCGGCTCTCGTTTCTCCATGTAAGAAATTATCTCAATTTTTAGCTCTCAACCATATATCTCCAATAGTCTCATAACATTCTCAACTCGCATTCCACCCAAGTAATTCTAGCAATTCTAAAATTTATAAAAGATGCTGGATATTCAAATTTAATTTTGTACTAATTGTAATTTACTATCGGTTGCTTATATTTATTAGTTTAATCACATATTTTTATTGTAGATAGTTTTTTTTTCTCATCAATCATATATAGTATATTATTTATTGTATTTAATTCATCTTAAGTAATTGTTGAGCTGTAATAACTGTCGTTGAAAGCTAATAAAAAAAAAAAAGTTAAAAGAAAATAATTTGAAAAACCGTAAATGTTATATTTCACAAACATAGATATCCTTATCACAGTAAAAGTATTTTGTACGATCTTAAATGTTTCATAGTCGTGAATGTGCAAATTTTACAAAAAAATATGTAATAATCTCACCATACATAATTGTTACACACCATACTCAACACAATTTTATAATTTAAAACATACATCGTGAAAATAAAATACAATTACATAAAAAAAAAATCTACTTATTTTATATATAAGTAAAATAATATATAGCTTATTATAGTAACATAATAAATAACTAACGCTTTCCCTTATTGAAGAAGTCTACATCATATAAAGGGGAAAAAATATAATAGTATTTTTCTCTTCAAAGTCATAAAATAATATTCAAATATATTTAATTATATTTATAGAATTTAACAAAAATATTTAAAAATCATTGTTTTTACAATCCCTGTAATTTAAACACTAAACACACAGAAAAACAGGTAACAAGAATTTGTCTTTTCAATAATAATAAAACAACTATATATATATATATATATATATATATATATATATATATATATATATATATATATATATATATATATATAATGTGTGTGTGTGTTTACACAGAGTATAAATAAATATTTGTGTGTATACATTTTATTCAATAAAAGTGTTAATGTTCTTTAGAATTGTTTATCATAAACATCAATGTTACATATAAAAACGGACGGACCATTCAATAAAAACATGCATGCTTACTATTAATCGTAATTTATGCTTAGATTAATGTGAAAAAATGTTTAAAAATTTTGTTTATATTAAATTTTGGTGTTAAAAAATATATGAATTATAATGCTGTTAAAATGGTTTAAAACATTTTGGATTGAACTTTATCTATCTACAGAATTCAAATTAAGTGACTTTTCAATTACAGACACATCTGAAGTGTTAGATGGTACAATTGATACAATAGGCAAATCCCTAATACTTGATTTTGACAAATCCGTCAATGTTTCAACATTAGATGGTTGCTCTAATGATGTATTCAATGCTGATGTTCTGTCGGCAACATTTTCATCTTTAAAACAAAAATATTAGTGACAAACATATTTTTAATAATATGTAATTTAAATATGCATAACAAAACTTAATTCTTACTGGTCAAATTTTTTATTGGCAATATTGTATCATTTAACTCGAATAGAGTAGAGTCTTGTATATTCTGTTCAATTACATCGGATAATAATTCATGATGTTCTATCACTATATCTCCATTAGTCAGAACTGGCTCTTCAACACTTGAATCAAAATTAGCCCAACCAGTTTCTAATTTAGGTGTAGGTTCAACAGCATTTTCTCCCCAAGAACTTGAAGGAAAGATATTCTCATCTACACAACAATATAATAAATTCAATTTATAAATACATACGTTTAAAGGTTATTCTTTATTTTTTACATTTTTACAAATTTTGAGTTATTATAATTAGGAATACAAAGCACTATGCTATGAGAAAAAGTGTTTGTAGACAAAATAATAATGGAAAAAAAAGTAAGCCGTTGGTGTAATAGATATTGACTTAAACGTGGCACTTTAACAGATATTTTAGTTTTATTATTTTGAATTTGAAAGCAATGATAAATCATTCTATTCGATAAAAAACAATTCTAGTGATGCTAGTAAGTTATTATAATTAATTAATATGATGAACATATTATATATGTCTAAGCTTGTGTAACATTTTGAAGTCTTAAAAAATAATAAAAACTGTTGTGTCTAAAATGCATGTTGACAATTTTTTGTAATTTCTGAGTTGCTTTTAATTACGCTTATGGAAACTACTTTCAAAACAGAAAAATATGTCAAATAAAGTAACAACTAGATACAATTAGTGCCGTAACATAATTCAAGTCAAGACCATTCAAATATTTCTATACGAAAGAGTTTATAGAAAAAAAAAATTGTAAACACATTGTAAAACTAATACATTATTACTTCTCTCAAAAATAAACATTTCCTTACTCAAACTATAATATTAATAAATTATTACACTTACGATCCACAGAATTATTGTCAATTTTCATCTCACTAGACACTTTAGCATTTAATTGGGATCTAAAGGTTTCCCAATCAGAAGTTTCTGGAGACCAAACCCTTCAAATATAATATTTTTTTTACTAAAATAATACAATTATAACATATATGTAATATTTGAAATCTTACAAATTACAATCCTGTGACACCAAATCATCAGATTCATCAGAAGTGTTTTGAAATATATGAACACCATAATCACTTTTTGATGAACCTAAACTAGAATCCTTCCACAATTTATTGTGAAATAAACCTAAAGCTCCTGATTCATCAATTACTTCTTTGCACTCTGGTTCTTCAAAATTCATTTCTGATGATTTTACTGAACACATGTGATTGAACATTTCTGCTTGCAACTTTATTGAATCTCTAAAAATTTAACAATAATTTTATTATTAAACAATTCAAAGGAAAATATATTATAAAGCCATTTACTTGTTGTCATCCTCATCATCATCTTCATCATTATCTACACCAAAGTTTATATCAACTCTAGATACACCAAATTGATTATCATTATTACTAAATTCTATTTCAGGTCGCCCATAAATTGCTTCTTCTTCTTCCATTTCTTTTCTAATATTCATTATTGCCATTTCATCTCGAGGGTGTAATCCTCCCTTTAAATACACACAATTATTTATAAAATAATATATAAATAAATCTAACAATATTTATGAATACACATACCAAACAAGAAGAAATTCTTTCCTCATTGTCTTCTAGAGTAGTAGAAGTAAAGCAGTCCCACCGACTTACAATGGATTTACTTAATGTATTCACAATTATACCGCGGAAATGATCTGAATAAAATGCTTCAGTACTATGTAGACTTTTAGCAATCATTGCTAAATGGCCTATGTATCCTTTTCTTTTTTTTCCTGGCTGTATACTATAGTAAAACATATTTTTATAATATAAAAATACATGATATAAGTATAGTACAACAAATATTGTTCATATAATTTAATAAAAGATTTATACAAACCATTCTTCATTATCAAGAATACTTTCAATTAATTTACAATCTTTGATAACCTATACAAAAAATAAATAAATAAATATTTATGTGTACAATCAATTATTAATAGAATAATAATTTACATGAGCTATAAAAGTGCTGTTTTCTGCAACTGAATGATTACAAGACATAACTTCATGGAAACATTGAACCACTTGAGTATGTAAAAAATTATTTAATTCATAACAAAAGAAACAATCCTAAAACAAAAAATTGTGTACTTAAATGTACTTTGTACTATAATAGATATGTCAAGTTTAAATTATTTTAACACAATTATTTTATACATTTTATTTATGACAATAAAAATTGATTTTTCAATGGTAAAAAAATTACTAAAATTGAATAAAATATAAAATATTTAAAAACTCCCAAGTTTTAAATTTAAAAAAATTATATACATTCCATAAATGAAGTAGAATATTTAGTAGAAATATTCAAATGGAAGAAAATCAGTATTTGTTGAGTGCAAGAAACTAAGTGGAAAGGGATAAAGCAAAAGAAATAAAAGATAGATTTAATTAATATATTCAGGTAAGACTAGTAAAAGGAATGATGTCAGGAGTAATGGATGAGGAGATGAAAAATAGTAGACATAGTAAGAAAAAGTAATAGAGTAACAGTGGTAAAATTAATTTTTGAGGAATCAGTCTTGAATGTGGTAAGTGCTTATACTCAACAAATAGGATGTGAAGAAGAAGACAATTGTTTTGGCGACAAATGGATGAGATGATACAAGGTAATGAGGATGTGGTGATTTTTAGGGATATGAATGGACAAGTCGGTAGTGAGAAGAGAGGATATGAAAGAATACACAGAGGGTATGGTTTCTTTTGTGGGGTAATGAAGCTGGAGAAAAAGTTCTAGATTTTGCAGTAATCAATATCTATTTTAGGAAGAGGGAAGAACATTACATAACTTATAAGGATGGGGGAATAGAACACAGATTATTACTTATTATTACTTTATGTGGAAGAGAGAGAGTGTAAACCAAGTGAAGAATTGTAAAGTAATCCATGGCAAGGATGTAATAACACACCATGGATTGATGGTAAAGAAGTTGTGGTATAGTGGGAAGGTGTACAAAACTTAAAAAAACACAAGAAAAGAATCGAAGATCCTATGGTGGAAATTAATAAAGGATAAATAAAAAAAAGTTTTTAAAGAAGGTGAAAGAGAAGGTGGTGTGAAATGTTGAGGGAAATATAAATGATGTGTGGAATAGGATTGTTACTAGGTTATCTAGGGTCATTTATACAAAATAACGGCGGTTTTGACGAGGATGTGAAACATAGGATTAAGTGCAGGTTGATAATGTGGAGAGAAGTCTGATGTTTTGTATTATAAGTGAATTACAATGAATCTGAAAGGTAAGTTCTACAAGAATGTAGTGAGACTAGCTATGTTGTATGATTCAAAGTGTTGGGCATTTGACAAGAATATAGAATAGAGGCGAGAGTGAAGAAAATTTATATTCCATATTAAAATATACTCACGAGAATAATTTTAATTGTATTAAGTTGAGCAAATCGTTCATTTATTTGTTGATTATGCATACTTAGTAAGGAACTTATCAATTTCACGATTTGCAAACGTACATTACCAAAAGGTTTTTCAATTACATTACCCATAGATTCCAAGCTCTCAACCTGAAATTTAAATGATAATACAACTTTCAGTACATACAAATAATTAGAAACTTCTATCGAAGTCCAAAAGTTTAGATTAAGTTTTAAAATCCAAAATATATTATAATTCGTAATAAAATAATTGTAATTCTTTTTCTTTTTCTTTTTAAAAAAAAAAAAAAATGTACACATTAAACACACTAGTCATCGATTAAAAATTAAATAATTTATTTTCATTAACTCAATATCGAAACTTTTGGACAATTATTCATTTATTATGAAAATATAAACTTTAATAATAAACCTTAGGAGGAACCAGCAAAACATTGTGAATATGTTCTAAAAACGGTAAAATTGTTATACACAGAATCTCAGCCAATGACTGTTTTTTGTTATAAACTTCACTGGAATCTTCCCCTCTAAAAAATGAAAATATATTAATATAACGTTAAACTTTTAAATGATATAACTAACTTGAATTTAGTAGACATTAACAAAGTTTGTAATATTGATATGCCACCTAATAATGTGCTCTCAGTCTTCTCAGTTTGGCCAAACATTTTCACTAACACCACATTTACAGTCTCTGGTCTAATTAATTAAACATATTTTAGAAAACATACTTCTATAATTTTTAACATCAATATTCAATATATACATTATTAACTTTTAAAAAAATCTTACGATTCAATTGAAATAATAAGTGGATTTTGTTCAAGAGGATGTAAATCTGATGCAATTTCAATAGCACAAATTGTTTCTGCTGCATTCAATTGTCTAACAGGAAGATTTTTTGGATCCAATGTGTCTACTAACTTTAGAATTAGTTCTTCTTTTTCAAATAACTAAATAAAAATATGTATGTATGTATGTATATAAATATATATATTTTTTTATATTTATATTTATTATAAATCTTTAAGTAATATTTAGTTGACATATAAATTAGTTTAACTTACTGTGAATATGTTGCTTCGTAAAGGGGGGCCTTCTAAAAGTGTAGATATTTTGATAATGAGATCCATTATAGCAGATGTATCTAAATGTTTCAGTAACAAATCTATAAAATTACCTTTATTTGTTACTTTCTCAAGTGCTTTGAGACAATTAAACTGATATGTATACCAATCCTATTAAAACGAAAAACAGTGTTTAATAAATAAAATATGGAACTAAAATGTATTAAATATATAAGTTTTTTTTACTGATTTTGTATAAGTATATATATTAATTATAATTTGGAATAAGATTAAAGATAGATCAAACTATTCAAATGTTGAACTAAATCAAACATCTTGTATTAGGTTTGAAATATCAATTTTATATATTTTTATTTAATTTCTATATTATTAATTATAATGTATACAACTTATAATTATTACTTTGTATATGCTACACAAAATACAATATACATATGATAAAATATATTAATAAAAGTTTATTTATGAATATACATACTTGACTTCCATTTTTTAATATAAGACTACATAAAGTTCGGCTGAAATAAGATGCCATCAATGAATTAAGTGGTGGTTCATTATCTTCTAAGAAACTAAAAAAACATTTCCAAATATCTTCCTCATGAGAAAGAACATTATACATAGGTTGAATATCGCTAGTTAATATTTCACAAGCTAAATTCGGCAAAACAAATCGAGTGTCTGGCTTTTCATTTTCTTGAGGTTCTTGTGTAACTAAACGAACCAATTCTAATGCAATATCAGGTTTTGTTAAACTACAACAAAATAATAAGAATATTGTACAAAGTGAAATAAAATAACTAAAACTACTGATATTGATTTTAAATTATTTTGATATACAATTAAATCTATATTAAATTAAAAAGTAAATCTGGTATACAATTAAAATTATAGTTAATAGGTACTTGTGTGTTATCGACTCAACATCAAACGTAATAATTCAATGCTCTTATCAAATCTTAAAATTGTTTGAATTATAATTTATGATTAATAATTACGATTTAGAATATCATAATAATAGGCAAGGCAATTAAATGTGTACACACGGTAGCAGGTTGTAACACAAAAATATAAAACAATGACCATGAATATACATATATAATTTTTTTTTTCTTTTTGATCTGTAAGTTATATTACTCTCAACTTTTTTAAATAATAATATTAGTTCAAATTATTTTATAAACACAATTTTTTTATATTAGAGCTTACTATAGGTTTCAGTTCAAATCAAATATTTTAATAGATATATATTCGAAAAGAAATTAAGTTTGAAATGCGTTTTTTATAGATATTAAGACAAATTGAATATACATTGTTCAGACAAAAATTAATTGAGAACTTTCATACTTACAAATCTATTAGTTTTTTGTTCTGGCCCTTGAGTTCTTCTAAGAGATTCTGTTCTTTCATGAGATCATTGAGACACAAATCCTATTACACACATTACTTTATTAATAGTACAATTATTATACATCAATCATAACCATTAACTTACTTCTCTGTCGAAAATTGAATCCCGATTAGATGCTGGATTCATTTTCCAATACATAACGAATGAATATTAAAGCAAATTCACTTCAAATTAATATAATTACTGAAAAGTAATTATATATAAAATCACAACACTTATTGGTGCTTGAATAAAAGGAAAATATATATATATATCAAATCAAAATATATTAAAACAGATAATAATTTGTTCTTGAACCAAAAAAATGTTAAGTGAACCACTTCCAAAAATTCTTTTATCACATCATGAAAATCCGTCGAATAAAAAAGAAAAATTAAATGTTTATATACACTTCTGAAGTAGATGAATTATATTAGACTCGTTTAATTTACGTACATGTTTAAAAAATTTTGTGAAAATTATTCATACAAAATATTTTAATATTTATTGCAAGTTAGGGAGTACGGGAAGAATTATTTTTCGAGAACAAGGAGACATATCTGAGACAAATGCGTCATATCAATATATAATGAAATGGCGGTCGTAAATTTCTTCACAGTGTGCTCACATTGCAAGAAAAAAATTATTTCATCATCACTGCTCATTTACAAACTACATAAGACAAAGGACTTTTGTAAGTCTTTTTTTTTATTCTGCACAAGTATTATTAACTTTTAATTGACGTGTCTAAAAACTGCATGTTAATATTTGACAACGACAATAAATTATAAGGCTGCGATCACTAATTAGGACGATATACTATTTTAATTTGTCTTTTTAATAAAGTAAAATATTTCTAGAAGAAATGTTGACCAATCTAATCTTCTTTTTTTTTTTTATTAAATTGGCAATACACCCACTGCCCTGAAAGCCTGTTAAGCAGTACCTGCACAGATTAGATGAATTAAGATGGATCACTCGGCCCAAGAACAAAAGAATTGAAAATACGCTCTACTGATTGGTCCCCCCACAAATCAATGTAGGCGCACACGACAATATAAATTATTGTGCTGATATCATACAATATTATTGTACAACTTCTTTATTATTTTTAATATTATATTAATAATGATTATCATATGTCGGTAAAAATTTAATGCATGTTAAACACATATTTTTTTCCAACTAATTAACATTTTTCTAATTAACATTTAATCCTCTAATCATACACACTAATGCATACTTAGAAGGATTTTAAGTTTAAAAAGATTAGTGTGATTAAATTCTATTATTTCATCTTTATTAATGTTATAATGAAAACTAGTTTTTAAGGTCATCTCATCAATACAAAGGGGTGTCAGGAAGAACCTCTACGCGGTACACCTAGGCAATGATTTAGTGATTTTTTCACTAATCGGCTAATCTTTCCACCACGGGGCTCGAGTCTTATAGACCAAACATGATAAAGTCAACTACAAAAGGGCCCTTTTCAGGCCCAGCTCAAACGATAACCTCGATAAATATCGAAGGTTTGACTAGTGACAAGGAAATACTCCTAGCAAACATTTGTAATGAAACTGTATGTGATATTATATGTATCCAGGAAACACATAGAAACAGCGACCGAAATAAACCGAAAATCCGAGGAATGAAATTGGTAGCTGAAATACCACATGGCAAACATAGAAACGCTATTTTCACTAAACCCATGTTGGAAATAATGTCAGCATATGTAACAAATCTTGAAGGAATAGAAATTTTAACGGTAGAATTAACTAAGTGCACAGTTACATCAGTATACAAACCACCAAATGTCCCATTTACTTTCCACAATCCTAATAATTTTAAGAATTCAAGAATAAAAATAATAATCGGTGATTTCAATAGCCATCACACAGAATGGGGATATGAAAATACAAATGATGATGGAGAACGTGTTGAACAATGGGCAGATGGAAACCAATTGTCGATCATACATGATTCCAAGTTGCTTCCATCCATTAATAGTGCAAGGTGGAAAAGGGGGTATAACCCAGATTTGATCATGGTCAGTGAGAATATAAGACAGCAGTGTGTCAAGACAGTAGCAAAACCAATCCCGTGCTCCCAACATCGTCCAATTGTATGTTTAATAAATGCCGCCATTAAACCCACTATAGTGCCAATGAAAAGAAGGTTTAATTTCAGAAAGGCTAATAGGAATGATTTTGGGACAGAACTGGACATGGAAATCACAAACCTTGTACCAACCACAGAAAATTACGAGACTTTTGTGAATATAGTAAGTAATATCCAGAAATCAAATCCCAAGGGGCTGCAGAACAGAATATATAACGGGCCTTTCTTCAGAGCTAACAGAACACATGCATACATACACTGAAATGTATGAGAAGGACCCCTTTGGATATGAAACCATAAATAAAGGTGAATTTTTATTAGAAGCAATAGGTACAGAAAGGAGAGCAAATTGGATAAATTTAGTAGATAGCATAGATATGAAACACAGTAGCCAAAAGGAATGGGAGCTTAATGAATAAACTAAATAACGATCCAAAACAAAGGAATTCACAAAACATAACTACACCAGATCAAACTGCGCACCAACTTTTCTTAAACGGAAAAGATCAGAGGGAAACAAACCACAAGAGAGTCAAGAAAAAACACACGACTGAAAATGAAGAAGATGGGCACTTCAGAGGGCAATTCAACATAGGTTTACATCGCGAGTAATCTATTTGTATTCATCTAATCTGTGATACTTGGGGCAAAGACCAATCTAATCTGAGAATGGGAAACCTGAGTTTAAAAAAAATAGATCTTATCAATCATTTGGGTGTTGATATAAATAGTAGAAGCACAGACTATATGAACTGACTACATATAGTCTGTGGTAGAAGTAATATGCATAGGAAAATAAATGATAAAATATCAAAGGGAATAAGTGCAAGAGCATTATTAAATTAATTAATTAATTAAATATTTACAAATTAATAGCATTAATAAATTATTAAGATCGAAATACACAATGTATCTTGTACAATAATAATCCATTCATGTGAAATTTAATCTATGACAAAAGAAGACAACAGAAAACTTATTGTATGGGAAAGGAAAATATTATGAAACATTTGGCCCCATAATACAATAATGACTTAAGAGCATATGAAAAAGACATAATGAAGATTGCAATAGGTATTCCAAATATAGATAACCTAATATCCCTGCAGATGTAAAAGTTAAAGGATTGGAATGGTTGGAACATGCTTGTTATGTATTGAATATATTGAAGAATATTTTAACAGAATAAACAATTAATGATCAATCGGCAACCCAGAGACACGGTGGAAAATGAAATGAGATTGGTAGAGGGAAATGCAACAATAAACTAGAAGTTGGACAGAGAAAAATAGAAAGTCTTATTAGTGGTAGCACAGATCCTTAACGGACCTTTAAGCTATTAAAGAAGAAAATAAAAAAGTATAAGTTATCCGCTGTATGTAACAAAAGCAACCAACATACTTTTAAAATAACAAAAATATTTTTCTTTTATTAAAACTTAGTTATTGTAAAAAAGTAGTGTCGCAGGTGTTCTGAATGTCAGTTTAAATGGAACAGATTTTTATTATGAATTTAAAATCAATGATAAATTATTGTATTTGAAAAAAAAAGGATTCTAAATACTAATAATACTAATTAATTATAGTAAATATACTATATATATCTCAGCAGCTGAAACTCAGCTAACCAACACATTCTTAACTTTACTCAGAATCTAAAATATATTAATATAAAATAATGTACTTTTTTACAATTTTTATTAGTGATCACACAAATATTTTAATTGGAGTTCTGTAACTAAAATTTAAAATAAATAATTCGAAATTCAGTAAATTGTTTTATGACTAAGTCATCATCATCATCATCTAAAGGCCTTGCCTTGTCGTGATAGCCATAAGTCTCTGTCATTTGCCATATTTTTCAATTTTGAATATGTTGTGACCTCCATGAGACGTTTGAGGTCCTAGAAATATGATGTTCTTGGGCGTCCTCTAGATCTTTTCCCCAAGATCTTTCCTTCGAAGATATTTTTCATAAATGTGTTATGACTAAGTGTTTAATTATATATCTAATTAGTCATTGCATTTTTATTATTACATTAAAAAATAAAACAAATGGACTGGGAATAATATATATTATGGAAAACTATTTTAACAACTACACATATATGAAATATTTCTTGAATAACTATTGTAATTACCAATAACCATATAAATCTTATATCTGCCACAATATCTATTGTTATTATACTATACATACAAATCAATATATAATAGCATAGGTATTATTAATGCATAAATCAATTGTTATTAGGATATTTTTCAAAGATAATAATAACTATGAAAAAATTATGTCGAAAAAATATTGTATTATAGAAATACTATTATAATTAAAATTTTATTAAATAGTAATAAAGCATTAAAAAAATAAAAACACAAAATAGAATAAAGTAAAAAAGTGTTTTTTACTCTTGGAATAGTTGTTAAAATGCACAATGAATAAGATTTTAAAGCAAGGTAATATAAAATTAATTATTATTAATTATTATTCTTAATCAAATATACCAATAAAACAATTGTACTTTTTTATTGCAATTCAATTTCATTAAATAATTTGTATAAATCTTCAGGAAGTGTCAGTGTCAAGCACTTATCTGGAAAATCTCTCTTGTACATGTGTAAAAGTTTAACAATTTCGACTTTCACTTCTAAAAATAAACATTGAAAATATATTAATAATAATTAACATTACCTATTTATAAAGTAATTTTAAAAATTAAGAAAATGATACTTTATCAAAAATAAAAATAATACATGAATTGCAACATCTCATGACTTCTTGGTCGGAGTGCCGTGTGACGGGCTCTACGTGGAGGGTTGCCAACCCACAGCCGAGATCTAAAGATAAGAGCGCGTGGGATTTTGCCTTACGTATAGGTTGGATATAGGACAGGTCAAAATACAACACATCTTTTAAATTTTAGATTACGAGTTAATTAAGATGAAGCTATGGTTTGTTGGTTGTAGAATGGTTTTCATTTATCCCGTCATAGTATGTTGGCACATCATGTGGCAACATAAAAGTTAACGTTGATTAAGTACCGAGGAAGTTTCTTACTAAAGGCACGATGCGCAAGGACTGAACGATAATTAAAGAAAATCGCTCGACGACCGGGTTGTTATAGGATCTTTGGTCGTTAATTTTTTCATGCGATTCGCACGGTACATAAACCCACAAATGCGTGGAGAGGAGGATCATCGCCTACCCATCGGGAAATCCAACAGCAGTAGGACGATTCTATAGATCGGGCCACACATGCCATTTAAAATAAATATAAAACAAATGCGACCTAATACAATATGAACGTGACAGAATAATCTTAATATATATTTAAAGCAATACTAACAATTAATAATTCAATAGTTAAAGAAAATTTTAAAAGAAAAATTTAAAAAAAAAAACAGTAAATTAATAATAGCTATATATATGTATAAAATAAAGCCAATGAATATTACAATATAAAAATATATAGATGTAAGCATAAATATTTATTTACTTACAGAATTATTTTTATTAAATTTAGATTTTAAATGAAAGTAATAGAATTACAACCTTTTAATAAAATATCTTAAGTAATTCCGAAGTTTCATGAATTTGATAAATTAACAAACTTTTAATTCTAGTTTTAATTAAAATGTAAAATAAAAATTATATTTTATTTATATTACCATCATCACAATATTTTCTTTTATCGTTCAATGTAATCAATGATGCTTTAATCACAGATTCTGCCAGAGAAACCATATACTGGTTGCCAATTTCATATAAATATACTAAACAACGAAAAACAGTCAAATTTTCAATAAAATCTTCGTGTAATGGAAGGTAGTTAATCATAACAGGTACCACCTGTAAAAATGTAATCAAATACATACATATTTAGTATACTAATTAATATTAATTAAAAATACAATGAAGGAAAATATCAATTATGTCATCAAATATTCAAATATTTACATTACATATATTGAAGTTTTATTTTTAAACTATATAAACTAATATGAATTAAATTATCAAAAAATTTAGGTGGGGTTCATCTTTCATAAAAACTGCACAACTATAATAATTATTTGTAAATATTTACATGATTTAGAGGTACTCCTTCAATATTAGTGATTATCATTCGGGCTAAAGCTCCATAGACATTGTCTAATACTTTGGATCGTTGTTCTTTAGTAACTATTTCAGAAAATGTATTTAATATCGTAGGGTAATACCTTAATAAAAAAACAATTATATAAAGAATTAAAAAATATTAATTTATTGTTTTATATTTAAATCTTAATAATATTCTAAAAAGTATTAAATATTAAATTTCAATACTAACTTGTGAACAGCTTGTTTGCCATAAAAAACAATTTCTCCCAATGCAAATACAGAATTATTTCTAACAGAATCATCTTCATCCTTAATCAGTGGTATTACTAATGAAAACATGAGATCAGATAATTCGCAACTATTTTCTCCTAACCCTTTTGCAGATTCTCCAATAATAGCTAATCCTGTAGCTCGTAACATATCAGATGAACCTTTTGCCTAAAAAATAATAGTAATCAAAATTTGTATAATAAAATGTTAATATTAATTTTATTTACCAATAACTTTTTTAATAAAGGAACCAATGAAACAAAATATTCTGCAAACGCTTGAGCCGGAATAACATAACTTAAATTTGAAACAACACTGCCAACATATTCTAAAGGTAACTCATTGTTTTCACTATCCAACTCATCCAACTCGCCGGGATTATTTCCATCGCCTATCTACAATAGAATAAAAGTATGATTGGTTTAATGACCAAAAATGACCATTAAAATATTTTTAATAAATTTTGTCCTTACTTTCAATGCTAAAATATTTTTTGCAAGTACCATAACTGGCATGGCATATTTTACCATTTTACTTTTAATTTCTTTCAACATTTCAGCTAATACTTCAAGAAATGTCACATCAATAGCTTCTAATCCATCATTTTGTATTTTTTGTTCTCCATAACTCAAAAATTTTTCAATGGCACTTTCTAAGGCTAAAAATGTTTAATATTTCTTATTTATTAACAAATATACTTTACATTAGAAATCTATTTACTATCTGTTAATTACTGAGTTTTTTATTAAATAATCAGTTTACATAAAATATATCCTTTACTAAAACAGATTCCATGAGAACATGGTCAAACAGAACAAAAACTGGTCAGTATTTTCACACTTTCAACTAGTACCAGGAAAGGGAGGGAGAATCAATAATAATATTGCTATCATTATCATGAGCCAGAAATTTTTTCTTGTAGGATCTTTCAGTATAATTATGAAGAATTGAAAAAATAATTTGTAAAGCCAAATTAAAAGTAAAAAAAGAACCTAAATAAAATGTTTAAAATAATGTAAGTTTTTTTTTTGAATTTGAAAATCTCTATTGATAAGAAAAATTAGTTTTAAAAATAAACTTACTTGTCTGACCACTACTATCAGATAATTTTGAAAAATGAATACAAAGTTGTCCATATGCTTCAAGTGCAGAATCAATAGTATCTTCATCATCTTCTTCTAATAACTTTGACACTGCATCAAAGCTATTATTTAAGTAGGGTAGAAAATGTTCCCTAATTAAAATAGAAATAAATAAATATCTTACATACAAATAAAAGTAAAATATAATGTTATACACATTTAATAAAAATACATGTTAATATATACTAGTTAATTATTATTTCTTACCCTGTGATTTGAGCAAATTGAGCAATTGTTTTGCAAGCATTTTCTTTTTCCTCCATTATTTGAGCACCAACATAAACAACTAACATTAAATATATATTTAATAAATCAATAGATTATAATAATAATTAATTCATTAACTACAGTTATCACTAAGTATCGATTCGAGGGTGGAAACTAATAGAGGATAAATAAAAAGAAGTTTTTAAATAAGGTGAAAGAAAGGGTGGTGTGAAATATAAATGATGTGTGTAATACGATTGTTACTTGTGTAAAAAATACCGCAAAGATTTTCGGCGAGACTATGAGTAGTAGGCCAAAAAATAAAGAAACGCGGTGGTGCGATGAGGAAGTTCAGAGAATTATGGTAAGGAAAAGCAATTTAAGGTATGGCAGAAGAGCAGGAGATAAGATTTGGTAGAAGACAAAAGTGTAAGGAAGCAAAGAGAGCAGTAAGCAAAGCAAAGTTTAAAAGGTATAATAATGAATTGTATGATAAGTTGGGAACGATGGAAGGTAAAAAAGAAATTTATAGATTAGCTAAGGTAAAAGAAAATTTTTTAAAATGTATAAGGCCTACGGCTTACCGTTGACAAGAAAGCTGAAACCCAGATTACTACTAGACGATCTGTCTTAGAGTGTTCTCTAACAACTTGTTCTCGAACAAGTGGACAAAATTCAATGCATATTTGCGCACCGCCTCAGAAAAAGCAGAAGTCCCTGTCCGGACTTATGTCAAATGTCGATGGCCCACAGGAGGGTCATAGGCGTCTATTCTATGTGTTCGAGAATTGTCCAGTCATCCACCCCAATATATAATTGTTTATTTCATTTGTATTTTCTTTAAATAAATAAACAATGGTGACCCATTACCCCAAGCATTGTTTAACAGGCTTTCAGAGCAGTGGGTGTATTATCGATTTAAAAAAATAAATAAAATATTTAGGGCCCTTTGTACAAAAGAACGGCAGGTTTGACGAGAATGTGAAACATAATATTAAGTGTGGATAAAGTGAAGAGAAGTATCTGGTGTTTTGTGTTATAAGAAAATTCCATTGAGACTGAAAGGTAAGTTCTATAAGAGTGTAGCGAGACCAGCTATGTTGTACAGTTCATGACCAAACATGTAATAAAGAGAGAAAATTTGGAGCTATAAGAATGGTTATGGAAATGAACGTTGAAGAAAGAAGAGGAAGACCGAAGAAGTAGTTGGATGCGATTAGATGTGATATGAAGACTACTGGTGGTGTGTGTAGATGTAAGAGTTCATGTCAAATGGAGGTTTAGGAAACATGTGGCCAACCAAATAGCTGGGATAGAGGCGAGGGAGAAGAAGAAAAAGAATAGATTAATAATAATAATTAATTAATTAATTACAGTTATCACTGTCAGAATCATTACTGTCATCATCTTCAGTTACTAAAGATTCATCATCATCTTCATTGTCATCATTATCACTACTATAAGCGTTAAAATTTATTTTCTGAAATTTTTAATAGGTTTAACAAATTTCTTTTAGTTTAATAAAATAATACTATAAAAAAAAAAAATTAATACCTGCATTATTGAATCATTATCAACAATTAAGCTATTATCCAAACTCTTGAAAATGTGTTGCATTACAACATCCATATATGGTGCTAAATGATTAATAGATACTTTGGCTACAGTACTAAAAAGACAATAACATACAGCACGAACTTCAGGTTGATCATCTTTTGCTTCTTGTAGCAAAGTCAAACCACATTTCAAACTAGCTTCCAAATAAGGTTCAAATATTGCTGGATCAAGAGCATCCACAAATTCAGATAGTAATTCTAAATTATGATTTTCTTATTATAATATAAAACTTATAAATATATAACTTAAACTATTTTTAAAAAAATGATTACTACTTACGAATTACCATAATCTGTAGGGGTTCAAGTGTTTCTTCAATTCCTGGTGTTAAATAAACATTTAGAATTTCCATCAAAGGTATAAAGTAAGTCCCTACAGCTTTACCACCAGATTTAACTATACACAATAGAAAAAAAATTGTTAGAGTTTATTATATAATAACTTAATTTAATAATAAATAAATAAATATACCAATACTACACATAATAGTAATTGCTTTATCTTTAAGTTCAATACAACATTGCTCATTTCTTATAATATCGAATATAATAGTAGTCATTTCTGGAATATATTCTTCAACACCATCTTCCATACTATCAATAAATTTATCAAGTGCATAGAAAATCATACGCACTTCAGGACTACAATTTGGTTTAGTAAATTCTAATATTAACTTTTCTTTAAACATTTTCATTAATTCAGGTAGGATTTCTGAAGCATATACACTGACTTGAGGCTAAATTAAAAATTAAAATAATTTATTCATCTATTTTGTAAATGAAAACTTAAATTTAGTATTTACTAACTTGAACATATTGAGAAACTTCACCTAAAGCATACATAGCCGCAGATTTAACCATTTCATCTGAGCTATTTAATCCCATTTTTATAGCGGTTACAAATTGTTTGAGATAACTTTTTTTCAGATATTCCGAACACCCATCTGATACAAAAGCCATTGTCAAATAAGATGCTTTTAGAGCAATAGGGTCTTGAGTAGTATATGCTGAGTCAATCAATTTTATCTAAATAAATACATTAATATATTAAATTATAAAGTAATTATAAAAATTATCAACATGTAAGAATATTGTAAATTAAGATATATACCAACATTTTTGTCATCAATTTAAACAAAAGATATTTTTTTAATTACGTAAAATCCTATATATCGTATGAGTACGTCATATTCGCGTTAGTTGTCTCCATCCATTTAATAAACAATATTATAAAACTACCTTATGTAAATCTTAAATTAAATATTTTACAATTACCTTTTTTTAATTAGATATTTTTTGGTTAAAACTTAACTTTGATTAAAAAAAAAAAGTAGAAATAATATTATTAAACATTAATAATCTTTTAGTAACCACTATCAATTATTAGATGTATGTGTCATTTTTATACTGTTTTGTACGATCAGTAGTAATAAGGTCATATTTGGGGGAGGGGTTCAAACCCCTGAATCTTTTTAATAGTTATAATAGATTGAATTTATTACATTAAATTATTAAGGTGGAGACACACTATTTACACCCACAAGTTAACCCTCATTTAGACAATTTTATCATACACAACATAATCTAGTATTTAAATCTAGTAGTTGAAAATATATAATTCGGTTTTAACCCCCTCCTACCGAAAATGTGTTTCTGTTACGATTTTGGGAAGTAACTATAAAACATTGTTTATCTTCAACACTGTATCAATAAGAGATTAAAAACTAAATTTAGACATATAGTAAATAACATAAGGCAAAAGGTTAAACTAAAATTAAGTTATTAATGGATGTACTACATGGAGTCCAAAAAGCTAGAATATAACACAGAATGAGGTTGGAAATTAAATGAAACTAATAGGTCCACAAATTAAATAGTTAATCATAAAGATAATTATTTTAAATGTTGATGTATAATGTAAACATAGGTGGTAGGAACCCAAAATTATAGGAATCAATTATAAAATGATATATATACATAATTTATAAAGGTTACCAAGACTAATTTTAAATTATTGATTTAAAAGTAAGATATTCTATAATTCCCTCATCACCCCTATCTTAGAATGTAGATAATTAAATTATGTACACTACTATGTTCATACATATTTAAATAATTAACTGTCCAATTATCAATGGAAAAAGAAAATAATAAAAATCTATACAGGATATATAAAACAATAATAATATTTTGTTGCATAATGCAAGTTTATGTGTTTATAAATATACATTCCAAGTCCTCACCATCTTAAATTAATAGATGTGTGTGAAACACTATAGATTTTTAAACATATATTTATTATTTTTTATTTAGTACCCATAATTTAAAAAATTAATGAAAAGTCATTTTGTTTAAGGTTTTCTTAGTATCTGTTTAATTATTTCATAAAATAAATTAACAATATAATAGGTTATATGTACATATGAATAAACTTACTATTATTGGCATGAATGTAGAAGCTGATATTTCATCAGAAATAGCTGCCATACAATCACCTGCCGCATTCATTGGATTTAAAGCGAAGTCGTCTAAGAACCAAGTGGTATCATCAGTTTCTTCACTTAAAATATTGAACATTAATTCTATTATAGGTTGCAATAAATTTAATTTCACTAAAACCTATTAATAAAAAGTAAAATAATATAAACTTAATTTTTATTATATAATGAAATAAAAACAAAAATAAAAAGTATAAAAGACATAATAACCTATAGGTAATTTCTTTCAAATAATCATCAATTAATGATTTTTAATTATTAAAAAATATGATTTTAGTAAAAAATGTGTGAAATTTTGAAAACTTGTTGAGCCTTATTTTGATAGTGCCAATATTTACTTATTTATATATCCAATAATTTATTTGTAATTAAATATTATATAATAATTATTATTTATCAATTATAACAATAAAATAAAATCAAACTTTTTTTATAATATTATAAAAATAATAATTGAAAAACATTCAAATATATTTGTTTATTTATATTTCCTATGCTACGTACTGGAATACAAAATCAACTACATTAATCAAGAAAAAAATACTAACCTTCTTTTTACTGCGAATTACAGTAGAAATCAAATTTATTCCATCACATCTTAAAGATTCATTTATATTTATGTTACCAGCTAGTTGTGCAGAAACTTGAACAACTGGTTTTAAGTGTGGTATCAATGCCTGAATAGAAAATTCACACAAATTACTGAGTAATTGGAAACAATCAGAGGCATGGTCTGGATCGGTTGTTGATAGAGCAAGTATAACTTCTAACACACGGGGTACAGATTGTGAATATGCTTGCAAAACCTAAAAAAATGTAATCGTTAAAAGTTTTCCATGGTTTTAATCAATTTCCATACCTGTGGACTTTCAACACATAATTCCATAACATTATTCATTGAAGAAATTGTATCATAAACAATAGATGAAGTAGGATCTTCAGCATTATTTAATATTGTCATGAAATAATTGATAAATGTTGATACATGGAGTTCAAACAATTGAGGGATGTAATTGGATAAATTTTTAACAATAAACATCCCAAACTGTAAAATAAAACATTAAGATAATAGTTATTTCAATAAAATCTAGTAAAGTAACTTATCAAGCAATTTGTGTCAAACCTTACCTGTCTTTCATTTTCAACATTACTCTTGATATATAAATCAATAAAAGCAAATAACTCATTCCAAGTACCTCTCATGATCTCATGCTTAGCTAACACAGCAATCAGTTGAAGAATATGTTTTTTTACTTCATAGCTATGCTCATCAATTATTGTTTGCAGTAAAAATTGTTTAATTCTACAATGTTTAAACATGTAATATTAAAATAAAAAGTATAAATAATATATTTTCAATTAAAGTATGTGTAAAAAATAATGTATCTTTAAAGTATTAGCCATTCAAAGTTTAGCGATTTTTATGCATACACTTAATGTTATATTATCCTCTTTTCAATTTTTAAGTTCATATTTCATAACTGACTGCCTCAATTTTGACCCATAACATTTGCAAACACTTATTAGTGATTAGATTAAATTAGCCAAATAAAATATTATTATACTTTCTTTAAACTTATAATGCCCTTCTTATAAATCCTATATAATTCAACCAATGTTTTATCAATAAGGAATAAAATATCAAAATTGAATAAGAGAATAACAAATATTAGTATGCTAATTCCATCCCACCATATATTAATAAAAAAAATACTATGGTACATATTAGGTAAATAAGACCTTTACGATCTTTAATGCAATCTTTCATACATGATTTGCTTATGTTTAAGAAGTATTATATACTAGATTTAAACTGACTAAATTAGCAAACCAAGTATCCTACATATGTAGACCTTATTTACAATACTTATATACGTAATTTAAATAGTTGAAATACAATATTAAAGTTTAAAATACTTACAAGCATAAACAAATACTACATACAATAATATTTTTAAAACTACATTATTTTGGAATTGATAAAATTAGATACTATATAAGTATCATAACAGTTATGCTTTAAGTTTTGTTTGATTTTTTTTTTGGTAAATACATTTTGATTCATTAAATTATTATTTAAAATAATAATAATAAAAAACGTATCATACTGAAGTCGAATTTCTTCCGATATATTCATCCATGAATTTCGTTTTATTAATTTTTTCCTTAATAAAAGAGCTGCATAATCTTTTAATTCGTCAGTTTTATTAATAGTGCCAATTAATGTGCAAAGAGTGACATACGTTTGAGGATTTTTAAATGCTACAGTCAATTCTTCTGTGGCCTAAATTTATTTAATCAACAATAAAAAAAATCATGTTTTAACTGACTATTTAAATCATGTCTCAGAAATATTTACCTGTTTTATAACATCGTTATCTGGCGTTAATAAACGCAATATAATACTCTCCATTTTTGAGATATCTGCCATAGTTAGACCGATTTAAAAATGTAAATACTTTAATAAAAACTTTAAAAATTAAAACTCAAAAACTAACTAACACATTCACACACAACACAAGTATTTCGGTAAAGAAGGTACACAGTAATCCATCATGCCGAATGATTAAAAAAAAAACACATGGCGCGGTTCATTGTTATCAATTATTAGAAGTTGGTTAAATGTGATAACTAATTACGAACATGTACCAACATAACATTTTTATTATACGTATATTAATAGCGGGTAATTTGAATAATTTAATGCGCGAATTTGAGACACTTATCATTAACACATCTTTATTTTATTTATTATTTAAAAATATATAATTCATTTTATATAATGTATAATTACATTTTTTATAATTAGAAATTTTAAATTCTAATAATTTTTACACCGAGTTTTTTAAAAATATCAATGTTTTAATTGATTATAATAATAACTATTTGTATGCTGAAATCAGTGGTGTACTAATGGGAGGGGATAATCGTCTCCCCTCGTGGACATTTTTATGGATAAATTAATTACTTATGAGATGTATATTTTTAGACAATAATATCGGAAAACAAAATAAAATCCCTACAAAATCAGGTCTAAGTATGTCACTGGCTGGAATAATACATTGGTGTAATAACTCTTTTAATGTAACTTGTATGAGTTAAATAAGTCATTTATTTTTATAGTTTTTATGTTTTATTTTTATAACTACATTTTTAAACCAACACAAAAACACTGAAAAAATTAATAATTTTGTCACTTTCTTTTTTGATTAAAAGGAAAAAGTCAGTTATTATATGTTTAACATTAATGTTTTGACACTTTTTAAGTCTTGACACTATCAAGTATAACAATGTTTACTATGATTATATTATTAATAGCTGAAAAATTCTGTAAATATTCTTAGATTGACAAAAGATGAGAAATGTAAAAATGTTGATTATGGTACTATCAATGTTGTTTTAAGCAATGAATTGAATATAAGACACTTTAAATTGATTGTTATTATTAAAATTTTAATATTTGTTATAAATTATGTAGAATAAACAAGAATACAAAGTCAAATACATATAACATAAGTATAATATATTAGTAAATAATTTTATTAATATATAAATATATATATATATATATATAGGATATTAATTTAAATAAACTTTAAAATATAAAATAATTAAATTTAATATTAACCAATGGCATCAAACTGTTTTACAAGTCACAGAGAAAAAATCAGAGGCATTTAGTCCCTTTTACATTATACGGTTTTGACTGTACCTTACACTTACCTTAGCTCTTTGATCATATACAATATACAACCTTTTTATAACATTCACAACTAAAAATTAAATGTTTAGTTTTAAAATTTAAAAACTAAATTAAAACTTAAATTAAAATTCTGTATCAATTATTATATTTTAGAACTTTTATTATTATCTGATACCTATACAACCAACCAATCAATAACCTTCAAGTATCATTTAGTAATAATATTTGCTGATACTATTTATATATAATTCATATAAAATATTCATCATAAAATAATTATGAAATATTAGATATATGTAATATAAGAAAATTATTTAGTTGAATTACCATAAGTATATTAAATAAATTATATCTTAAACATACATCTAATATATAAATATATATATATAAGTATGTATTTATAAACATTAAAATAACAATAATAATAGTAACAATAGTATATATATTATATATTTTTTTAAGTGGATTAAAAATATGTATTTTGATATATTTTTAAACATTTTTTATGAGTAAACCTAATAAAATTAATAAACGGTAATTTTATATTATAATGAATATTTGTATATATTTTATATTAAAAAAAATACAATAAACTCTATACAAACGCATATATATATATATATTAACAACATGGAATAATATAAATTACAATATAATAGGTAAAAATGTATAACTAATTATGTACTATTGCCCCAAATAATTGTTAATAGAATAATGAACAATATCACAGCACAAATAACTAATAAATAGCATCGTTTTTTTCGGAGCTTGTTCTAAAAAAAATTTAAAATTGTTTAATAAACATAAAAGTATTAAGATTTTTATTTACTTACAGTATAATCTGTTGCTCGCCTCAGCTGACTAGTTGCTTCTTGAACTGATACATTAGTAATTTGGACATTAGCTTCAATACTATCAATTATTTCACCTTGATTATGAACCAAAGTACCAAGTTCTTTAAAAATTTGATTTACGTCACTTATGTCGTTCTAAAATATAAGTAATTATTTAATACAAATTAAATTATTATACTTGTAATATAATATTTAAATGCTGAGTATTAACCTCAAGTTGTCTAATAGCTTGTTCTTGTTCAACCACTTGTAAATTTACTTCATCCAAAATTTGAACCTGAACTTGATCGTTTTGGATGTCAACCGAGTTTGAATAACCTAATGAATATAAAAAAATATTTAGTTAATAATACGTTTATTATTAAGTTTTATTAAAACCACACCATTTTGATGTTTGGATCCAGGTGGTGGAGGTAATATTCCAGTAGATGTCGATGCTTTTGTACGTTTCTTTAACTCGGCATTTTCTTTATCATATGCTTTACGTTGAATTGCTTGAAATGCATTTAAAGCGGATGTAAATGACTCAGCGAGACGTTCTTTTTGAATTTTCAATTGCCTCTAAACAATATTAATCATTAAATTTATTAAGTTTATTTTTAACTGTACTAGTATTACACACTTGATCTGTCTGAGAAGAATATGGTCGTAATTCATTAAGTTCCTTCAAATTATGACTAGTATCTTTCGATAGCTGTTGAGTATAATGTGATATTTGATGTCTGAAATTATTTAAAATCCAATTTATTTATTTATTTAATATAGCTTAAATATAACATTCACAATATAAAATATAAATAGATGATAACAAATTATATAGGCAATAAGTTGACTAGTAATGGATGTCTGATGGGCATACAGGTATATTATAGTTTCTGTGTGTTTCCTTCAGATTTGTATGTCCAGGGATTTCAAACCTTACACTGCATCAGTTGTGGCTTTGTGTAGTTCTTTCATCCCTCCTTGTAATCATAGGATAGCGCACTCATCAAAGTACCAATTAAAAAATGTATTATATATAGTTAAACAAAACATAACTTTATAGTACAACAAGTATTCATGATCTGTACTCATTGGCAATAAAAAGAATAATAAATTCATTACATATTATTCATATGTACACTATAAATATATATAATTTTTAAAATTTCATTGTAGTAATTTTTATTAGTTAATCCATTTTTATACTTAAATTTCTAAAACCAAAATCCCAAAAAATTTTACACTTTAACCGCGTATACGTATTTTAACAACTACATTGTTATCATCAGTACAAATTTCTGTAGTTCAAGTAGTCCGTGCTGATGATGACAATGTAGTTGTTGAAATACGTATACGCAGTTAAAGTATATAATTTTTTTGTGATTTTGGGTTTATAAATTTAAGTATAAAACAATCACAAGTGCTTTATTATATATTATTAATCCTTTTAAATCATTTTTTTATTTAAATTAACTCGCAACCCTTATATAATTTTGTTTTTTCTATAATTCTAATCGTACTAGTAAATGGTTTTATACTAAACACAACAATTTGAACATCTTTTCACATTACACGATGTAATGACTATATTTAAAAAGATTTTGTTATTCCCCAATTTTTTTTCTAAATACTTTAAAACAAGTATAATATACTTAACTTATAAATTATAATATTGACCTACAAATAGCTTTACACAAATATGTTACCTATTATCTGTACTTACCTAATTTATATATAGGTATAAAAATACAACAGTTACCAATTTACAATATTAATATCATAAATAATTGGAAAATATAGACAATAATCAAATTTAATATTAATTTACAACAATCACTGAGAAATTACTTAATTATCCGTTATTTTGGCATTAATCATTATATATAAAAATTATAGCAATTTGATAAAATATAAAAATATATAACAAATATTATTAGGTAAAAAGTACTTGGAAATGATTGAAAAATACAAAAGAAATTTACCAAAGTAATAATAGTATCAACATAATAATACTCGAATCTATACAAATAATAAAAACAAATTTTTTTAACAAAAATTTATTTGTATAAATAAATAGAACAAAATATTTACATAATAAAATTACACAAAATGCAGATTATATTAATTATAATGCAGATTATTAATGGACTGCCTAATGAATTTTCCTCTACTGTATATTGTTAAATATTAAAATCGGACATTTGAATGACTTATATGTCATTTACATTTCATTTGACTTACAATTGTTTTCTAACTTCTGTAGCATCTTGCACTGTATTTAATTGGTTTACCATTCTGTTCATAGATGACACTACAACAAAATAAAAAAAATGTTAGAGGTATAATAAATTACTTAAAACTAAAATATCAAATTCAATTTAATTAATTTTGTTAATCAAATATATAAGTAGATTTTTATATTATTTATTAAATAATGACCAAAAATGTATTATTTACTTATTTACTGACTATTATAATCAGGACTCAAATATACTATAAAAATAGTGTTACTACATTCAAAACTAAAAAATCTTGAAATAATAGAGTAAAAAGTCGCTGGAAAACAATTTTCGTATAAAATGTATACATAAGTCATAAATTTAGTATTAAAAAAATATAAGTTAACACGTGTTATACCCTACAATAATGTAAAGTATTTAAATACAACTTATTGTATTGAATACTTATATTTTTTTAATATATGAACATATATTTTATGCAATATTCTCAGTATACTTAAAAATGGACTAACTGGAAAATAAAATATTACTGGTAGGAAATATCAACATATATCAGTCTTAATTAGATTATAGATATGATCTTCAACAAATATGTTTTAACTTCAAGTGTAAACATAATTAACAATAACTTATATTTATTTTTTATCTTTCTTCTGATCTTGTATATTTTTTGATGTCAAGCAAAAAACGTTTAATAGCTAATTAAATAAATACATAAAAATTTGATCATAGATTACATAAATTCTGTTTCCAACATAATTTGTTTTTATAAAGAACAAAATTATAATTTTTATCTTCTAAAAATGTAAGATAATTTGTATTACAGTATAATTAATTAAAATGTTATTTTGTAATCAATATTTGTAATGATCTATATGCATACATGTGTAGATATTGATAATAATAGTAACAAGTACAATATAAAAATTATATATTAGCCTTCATTATAGTTTCTTTAATGAAATTTGGAATACATATACAGATAACAAGTATTTAAACATAAATGAAAATTTAAAAGTTTTCATTTCAAAAATTCAATTCAATTGTCTATTATGAATTTAAATTCAACAATATTTTTTGTAAAATAACAATAGGTAAGTTTTTTATATAATTATACTGTTATAGCATTATTTAAATATTATTATATCCTACACATTTAAATTATTTTTGTTCACTTAATATAACAATTGTTATGAAATGCTCAACATAAATCTTAACTGAAGGTTGTTTTATGATGTATATATTTTTCATTTGTACACCATTTGACATATATATATTAACAAATCAAACACTAGTATACATCCAAAATTGTACCAAAATTAATATGAAAAAAATACGATTATTATTAATTATCATATCATTTAGAATATATTTTTCTTTTGCTCTTCATTTCTACCATAATAGTATCTATATTTATATACAAACTAGTAAAATAAATCCACAAACAATACAATAGCCAAACAAAAACATATTTATTTTACTAAAAAATTAATGTTTAAACATAATATACATTTGAGATTCTGAATGCAGCAAAGAATGTATAGGTTGGTTTTACAATAATTTTGTTTTTTGTCAAATACTTTTTTGTATAAGATTGCTGGAATGATCGTGACACTTGTAACGTTTTAGTTGTGAATTATGTGTAATTAGTACTTTAATCGACACAGATTTAAGTTTTTTATTAGTTTTCCAAAACATAGTTAAAAACAAGAAAATTGCAACAAAAATTAAGCATAAATGTTGAATTATTAGTTTTGGACAAGAAATAAAAATGTTATACAAGTTTAAATATATATAATATTATCATACTTTTTAATTATAATAAATTACTAGTGTTACACAGAATTTTTATTGAAATACAGTGATTTACCATTGCTTTCAAATCCAAGATCATAATAAAACTAAAATCTTTGTCTAATTAACTCATTTGAGCCAATATTTCATAGGAACTGAAGCTAGACACCATTTTTTTTTTTTTTTTAATAATAAATACTAAATACATTCTTACCATTTTGTGATATTTTCTGAATATTGGTTCCAATTAATTGAGCTAATTTCTGAAAGTCTTTTTCACCTTCATTACTTTGATATGAATTTCCATAAAAGCTGTCCATTGTTATTAATTTAATACTGAATATTAATTCTTAATGTTCAATTAACAAATATATATTATTCGAATTTTCTATAGAAATCACAAGACAATCAAAAAAATAAGAATTAAAAAAAAATAACTAAAGTATGAATAGTTATTGTCTGTTATCTCACACGAAAAGATCAAAAATGTTTTTATTTCTCAAACAAAAGGGAACAGTACTCGAATATTCTATAGTTTTATGTTAATGGTATCAATAGAACCGCCATGATGAAAATGTACCAGGGTTTCGCAAAATCGTTACAATATTAACACATCTTCATAAGGTTATTAATAATCGATAATATCGTTAACATATGTTTTGAGTCATAGAAAATCTATGGAGAAGTTGAGTCATATATTACACAGTATAATCACAGATTAGATTCATCTAATCTGTGGTATAATACTATTCAATACTCATTACTCATACAAATTTTACTATTTAACATATTTAATTGTTATTCATAACATACACAGACAATAATATAATGTATTAAACAATGCAATCTATTTAATAATAAATAATTATATCTATAATTTGTACTCCCTCCCAATAGAAACTATAATTATTCTCATCTCCAAACCTAGTAAGCTGATCGAAACTCACTCCTACCGCCTTATCAGCTTATTATCCCTTTTTTCTAAACAATGTCAAAAATGAATCATCAAACGTATCTCCCCATTCATAAAAAGTATTCTTCCCCTCACTATTTTCTCCACTTCAAATCTTATCTCGAAAATCGCTTATTTGCCAACAAGAGTTAGTACTGATATTTCTTCTTTATCTTTAATTCAAACGAGTGTCTATCTTATAACTAATTTAACTCCCTCGTCTTAAATGATACCACTAGGTAACTTTATTCAAACCAACCAAGCCATGTATTCACCTTCTCACATATACTTATTTTAAAAAGAATTATTTATAGATCGTGTATTTTCAAATAAATGTTAAAAAATAAAATATAATATAATTCCTATTAAACTGAAATTAGTTATGCCATTTTGTAATAATCAATATAAAAACTATTTACCAGTGTGAGGTTTTTTTAATTACATCTTTATTTTAAAAATGCGTATATACTAAAATACATTCAAACTCAACAATTAAAAAGAAATAAACAACTTACAACTAAATAATAATACATTTAGAAGAACTAAATTAAAATTCCAGATCTTTACAAAAAGGAAATTCATTTTGTAATGAACAGAGGGGAGAAGAAATTAAAAATATACCAGGGATTCAAATCAAAAAAAGAAAGGGAATTAAATAAGTGAATAGTCTAAATAGAAAAAACGAGGCAGTGAAAACGTATGTAATTGAAATCACATACTGCAATTTCATTATAATGCAAACAAAGAAAAGAAGAGTTTAAATTTTTTTTATATGCATGTGCGAGGCGATTGTGACCAAACTTAAACCCGGGAAAAGCGGAAATATAAAACCTGGGAAGATTGGAATTGAGAAACCAAGAATGATAGAACAAATTAATTTATACCATTTGACAGTCAGGTTATGCGACGTTCACTGGGACACCAAGCATTTCTAAGAACTTTATGAAAATGGGGAATCATGCCTGAAGAAGATATTTTCTTTTATTCACTGATCGAATGGTGAATTTACAATTAGCCAAGACATCATCTTTTTCGTTACCCTCGATTCCTACATTATTAGGAGACTACAAAAATTTAATAAAGTGACCAGAATCTTCCAAATCTATGATAAGAGTACAAATTAAAACCAAGAAAGTTATTGACATATAATTGTGACATATTGCCCATTATTGAATATATGATGATAGAGAGTCAAAAACAACTAAAAATTTATTGGGTGGAAAATCTTAAATTATAGCATATACTTTCACAGAAAATGAAGAAATAAAATTGGAGACAATCCAAAAATACTTTATGGATTGAAATAATAATATAAGATAATATATTTGTTAATTGCCAGCCTTTAGTAATTAGTAGTAATTTCACTGGTTTTAACTATATTAGTAGATTATATTATATAGAATGAGATTTGTTCCATGAAATTACACGTAGGAAATTACTGACAGTATACATATACAAAATTCAATTGACAATTTTATTGTTATTATTGTTGTGAAATGAAATAAAATACAGGAAACCAAGTAAGCGTCCAAATGTTACTGTTTTTGGACATATTTTATAAACAGTTATCTATATTTCATTGATATACATCACATAATTCTATAAATATAATATAGTATTATACCTATAAATGTATATAAATGGGCTATGTCATAGACAAGAATACTGGACTATATGCTTGAAAAAGTATTGATTTAACTTTTAATAAAGATTTATAATATATCTATATACGGCTGACCTAACCTAACTTAAACATGGACATTGTTATAAATATGAATGGCCGTTATCTCTTTGTTTTGTGTAGTTATTTTATTTTATAATTTTCTGACAATACTAAATGAATAACATTAAACAATAATAATTTACACTCTACAATAATTAACAATACATTTAAAATTCTATAAACAGTTTATTAATGACAAAAACTTTAAAATAAACTGTTTTCTAACATATAAACATTTCAGCTACAATATATTTATAATAATCTTATTGTTTGGTACCATAAATAATTAAAGGATATACTTGATTTAATTATACTAATATTAAAAAATGTAATTAACTTCTATAGAACTCTTTGAGTTGTGGACCAATAGGTTTCAGTATGATTTTATCTTTTAAATTTATAACCCATCCTGGTTCAAGGCCATAAAATATTTGTCTTTGATCTTTTCTAGTAATAAGCATTTCATAATCTAGATCATCTTCAATTTTAGGTAGTGTATAACCATATTTCTGAGCTAAAACAAAACGTTCCCAAGATATTTTTTCAGGATCGGCTAAATAACCCCGATTTGCTGCACTTGAATAATATAAAATTGCATCTTCTGGTGGTATCATACGTCTTGGTATTGCTTCACCTATAAAATAATTAAATATAATTACTATAAACTAGTAAAAAAAGAAAATTACATTATTTTCATTTAATTTTATTAAAAATAAAGTAAGTATATTAGGTTTTTTTTAAAAATATTTATGAAAATTGTACTATATACTTATTAATATGCTCATATATGTTAAAAACACATATATTGCATTCCTATTTTATCATTTAAAAATAATATACCTACACAAGTTTTAATTTTACAATATTATACTTTACAAACCTCTTTGGAAGAATTGTTTGGGGTTGATTAAAATAAACAAACTATTAACATCAAAAAATGATGTTGTTATAACTCCTCCATTCTTTTCTATGGCTGCAATTGTAGATTCATTAGCCCATTGCACTTCAATATTAATTTTTGCCTTAAACACATCTGCTCCCTAAAATCATATGTAAATATATTTCTATTGTAGTTAAAATAATAAAAACTTAATAATAATAATAATAATAATTACTTTGGACAATTTATTTAGTAATATTTTTAGTTTAATGAACTTTATGAAAATCACCTTTTAGTGTATTATTTAAATATAAATACAAGTATAATATGCTTTACTATATTTTGTGTTCTATTATTATTGGGATTCCTACATCATTACAGAATAATAACTAAGAATCATAATCATTCATATATATTTAGTCATATTTTTGCAGTAGACTGCATTTTGGGAGACAGTTAATTTATATAATTTATTTTTTTTCCAAAATTGTCATTAATGGTGTTATATTGTTATACTAATAATTAATAATTGTAATTAAATTAAACTCTTTTTCTTCTCAACCTTGAGTTCTTACTCAACATGGAGTCAACTACCCTTGTCTCTACCTTCTAGTTTTCTCCATCCACCGCATCTTCTACACGCATACCAGCTACACTACATATCCTTCTATATCATATTACACCTTCTTCATCACATCACAAGCCTTTCTTTTGCCCTCCTACATTTCCACTTCCCTTTCCTTTGTCACTCTTACTATTCCTGTCTCTTCACTTCTTAAATTAAATTAAACAAATTATTAACATTAACTAATTAAATCTTACCTCATCAATTAAATTTACTCCAAAATGTTTTTCTTCTGGATTTATGTTATATAAACCAGTATTGCATAGTGTTGATAAATCAATTGGCTTTGTAATGTCTATGCGATTCAGATCAATCATTTTTTGTAAAGTATACAATGACAATGGTGGATATTGTCTTTTAACACTAAAAATACATTTAATTTAAATAAATTGGCATTATGAAAATCTATATATTTTATAACATACTGATGATCCTTATAATATTGTTCTCTGGGAAATTTCATATAAAATGGATTATTTCCAGTTTCATAACCAGGTCTCATAAAATTTTGCCTGGCTTTTGATCCTTTATTACCATGTCCATGTTTGTCACCTCCATGTTGGGCTCTGCCTCGTTTATTCTAAATTAAAATATATATTCCAAATAATAAGTAGTATTATTTAAAAAATTTTATAATGATGAATAGATTCCTGATTTTATAAGTCGAACTAAACTTTTTACTACCTAAACTTAATCAAACTTACAATTATTTATTCAAACTAAACATTGATTTCACTTTGAAATTTAAACATCATTAACATTATATAAATTTATATTTTTATTGATCAATCTATCATAAAATAATAATTTATAAAACAAGAACTATTTTAATGTTATACTTTAAATCAAATATTTTATTAAAACTGTAATATTTACATATTTGTGAGTAACTACAGAAATCTAAAAATTTATTTTTCAAATATCTCCAATGCTTATAAATTATTTGTATTAACAATATAGTTACTTTTTTTACTGCTCCGTCATTATTTCGAAGATTAGATATTGATAACCTGGGTAAATTTCTTAATAAATTCAATACATTTTTATTTGTAAATGATGTCATTTCTACAATAATAGTTAAACAAATTTAAATTTATTTTTTTTAGAATTATATACGAAAATCTTGGATATTCAATTATATCGTAAATCAAATGATCAAAAAATTTAATTTGTAATTTATGAAATCACAATATAATAATATACTAAACATAAATTAGAATATAGATAAAATAAATATACTATAGATATTTATAATAGATAAGATAAATAAACTAATAAAGTAAAAGCTATAAAATAATATTTACTACATAGTATTAACACAAATTAGATGATTCGTCTAATCTCCGATATTAACAACAAAATATTTAATTTTGTTTTTTTCTAATAACCTAAAATATTTAGCAATGTTGATAATAAAATAAATTAACCATAGCATAGAATAATATAGAAGCGACACTCTCCGGATTTCCTTTGTTCCGTCAATTTATTTTTCGTTGACCCCGAAATCAGCTGATTACCTTATCACCACGGTGTATTTATGATATCCCACACGTATTTCCATAGAATAATATTAATAATAATATTCTGTGGCATTTTTAATGGTGTTGGACAAGTATTTAAAGATGTACTTTTTCTGGGAAAATTATTTTTAAATCATCAGATTGTGATTCTTGAAGACCAATCAAAACGTTATCTAAATCATCTAAACAATTTGCTCCTTCAGAATATTCAAAGTAATTAATACAGAAGAGTTTTTTAAAAGTACGTTTAAATTGTATACTAGATGTGTTAACCCAATTGCCATTCTGTATTCGAACTGTACCAAAGAAGTTTTCTAAGCAGTCTTGATTTAGCCTGCGAGTACAAAGTTTAATTATTTTTGTTAGTTCAGACTTAAATTATTATATAGATGTTTCAAACCGGCTATGGATATTATCATCTATCCATTAATCGATTCATAACGGAGTAAACGTTACTAACTTCAGGCTCTGCCTCAAGCATTCGTTGTCAACTTCTACGCTTTTCCTCAAGATTTTTGTAAACAAATTGTTATCACCTTAAGTGTCGCTTCTATATTATCATAGAATAATATAGAAGCGACCTATCAATCCACCTTGCTATTAACGATAAAAACGTTATGTTGGTACAAGGTTAATAGAATATTATATAAAACTTGATGTTGGTATGTATTGATAATTGTCATGACAATGTTTTCAAATGTAAATAATAATAATAGTAATTAGTGGTGGGCATAATCGAATGATTTCGATAATTGAATGATTAGTAATCGAGAAATTTTTATAGTCAAAAGAATCTCTCGAAAAATTACTCGAAATTTAAATAGTTTATTTAATTGATAAAAATAATAGACTATTTTTACTGATCGAGTGACTCGAAAAATGCATCTACTAATAGTCAATAAATTATTTAATTTTGCTTTTATTATTTGATAGTACAATATTATTAATTAAATTATAATTTAAAAATAATAACCATATTAATACTGCATTATTAGTAGGCATCTTAAATAAAAAGACAAGTTTTTTTTTAATAGTTTAATAATTATTGCCCTCAATTTAAATTAATCTACTGGTTTAAAATACTCTACATTTTTAATTGTGAATAAAATATACCTATTTCATCTATTTATATATTAAAAACAACACATTTTTAATATTTTATATTTTATAAATATATATAACCATTAAACTCAGCTTAAATGTTAACTGTGCATTTAAACTTTAAAACACAATTTATGAAATATCCTCCAAATTAAAAATAACAGTAAACTAATAAAATATATTTATACCCTAAAATATGCTTGAGAACTTGTGACTGTTTTTTACTAAACACTATAAACCCAAAGTCACAAAAATAATCCAATAATAATTAATAATAAACAATTATTATCAACAATTATTCAATAATAATTAATAATAAATAATAATTATCAACAATTATTTTTGTGACTTTTGGTTTATAGTGTATAGTATATTGTAACCAGCTCACAATATTAATCAACAGAAAACCAGCGAGTCAGTAGTTTAGTAAGTTCACGACTGAAGTTAATATGTATAAAGTTGATATCTTGGCGAAGCGTACTTGTAGTTTCACTACTCGATCAATAAACAAAATACCTTTTTCAAACATGATTCTTCATTTTCATAAAATTCTTAGAAACGCTTGCTGTCACCAATGAACGTCGCATACTCCGACATTGAAATGGTATAAATTAATTTGTCCCAACATCCCTTTCATAACCTAGTTTCTCAATTCCAATGTTCCAGGGCTTTACATTTCCGCTTTTTCCTGGCTTAGATTTGGTTACAATCGCCTTCCCGCACATGTATGTAAACATATTTTAAACTCGTCAGCTGTCTGTCTGCATCATAATGAAATTGCTGTATGTGATTTCAATCATATTTTCTATGGTCTGCTTTTTCTATCCAGATTATTAATGTATTAAATTACATCCCGTCTTTTGACTTGACTATATTATTAATTTCTTCTTTCCTTTGTTTATTCACAAATTAATTTCCTTCCTAAAAAAAAAATCTGGGTTTTTAATTTAATTTAGTTAAATTTATTATTATTTGGCTGTAAGTTATATATTTTTTTCAATTTATGAGCTTTAATGTATTTCAGTATGTAGGCTTTTTTAAATTAAAGAAAAAAAGTTAATTATATCCGAGTTTTTTTTCGTGTTGTTCTTCAGCTTTATATTCCCTTCCCTTCTCAGTAAACAGCGATTTTTATCGCCTTGTTTGAAATATTGGCTATATCTGATTATTGGATAGGTATAGCTACGTAGTAATAATGTAATTTATTGGGTAAGCATTTGATTATTTCTATAACGATGATTATTTTTAATTGCTAAAATATTTATTAATAAAACATGTTTTTGTGGTAACATGAACGGTGCTTCTTGTTACATTGAACAACCTACAATATATATATATATATATATATATATATATATATATATATGTACATTACATATGTGCATTACATATGTACATTATATACAACTTTAAATTTGTGTAAGCAGAGGCGGCGTTTAAGGGAAAGGCCATATGGTGAATGCACCTTTACGAAATATTGTGAATTTGATATTTCAAGTGCACGTTATTTGCAGTTGCAAATATGCAAGTATGAAAAATAAAAATGTAGATTTTATATTATAATTATGATTTATTCAAATAACAATTATGTCAAGTTGAGATGAAAAATTAATTATGTAATGTATCTATTTTATATATATTATATTATATATATTTTTTTTTATTGAAATTTTATGTTTTGCTAAAAAATAATCAACTGAAGATATGGGTATCCATATTTATTATTTTATGACCATATATGTATATATGTATTTAAAAAAATTGACCCCCCCCCTTAGGCAAAGAACTAAATCCGCCACTGTATGTAAGTGTATACATTATACTGTATTACAGGTGTACATTATAATAATGATTCAGCGAAACCAGTCAACCCAAGAATCAGTTAGAATGTTCCCTTTCCATTTTTTACTCGTACATAGCTTAGATATTGTCAGAAGAACTGGTTTCCTGTTGCTTGTGTCAGGTAACGTGGGTTAACGCCCACTACATAACCAGACGTAGGTAGGTACTAAATTATAAGTAATGGGTACGTATGAAGTCATAGAAGGCTATACGCACTCTACGTTTTTTACAATTTTTTATTCAGTGTTTGCCGTAGGTACGATAAGACGTTTTTGTTTTGTAATTCAATAAAAAGTTGTTTTATTTACGTTGAGTTTGACGATTAAAACTAAAGAATTATGGGTAAATTATTTTATTAAATCAACATTGTATTTAGTTTATTTTCATTATTTACTTATTACCATTTTACACTCATGATTTAGGTGTATGGCTAATGTATATACATTAAACAGTTAATATCTAATATAATAACAGTTAATAATAATCATATTATATAGTAAATTATTTTTTGATATAGACATATAATTATACGCGATAGAATAAGATAAATCATCATCGTACACAATCACATGTTTGTATAACACAATTAGTAATGAAGCTTATTTGTTTACTTGTAATTAAAATAATAAATATACATTTTAAGAAAAATATAAAATTGCATATTCTTGACGGATATATAGATAACTATATAACAATATATTTATGTAAAAATAAAAAAAAAAATTGTAATTTACGTAATATGTTAAATTTGTTTCACAATGTTATCTTAACCAACGCATAAAAGAAAGTTTTAAATTAATTTAATATTTATTCAGTAATTTTAGTAGATTTACCTCACAGATATAAGTATATATATAAATTAATATCGTGTACCTACGATTATTGTTACCAGCTGTACCGAAATTTTCAGACCATAACAATTAACAACACTATAGTCTATATATCTATTCTTATGAGTTAATTCCATGGAGGATACATTTTCTTTCATCATTACGTCTTATGTAAATACGATAGCGGTTTATCGTGATTTATGAAGTCATATGTACTCAGTTTCTTATTATAGCCATAATTAAAAGTTGAAATGGATTTAGTAAATTATTTAAAAATAACTATGTAGATACATTCATTTAATTTTCAAAATAATAGATATTAAAAAATAAAACAATTTAATTAAAAGTCATGTTAACATTTTATTTTATTTTATCACTTTTTATGTTATATAATATTAATTGATAAAATCATTATTTGTATGCACAGGGGCATATGAACAGAATTTATAATTTATTGTAACACATGAAACGTTTTTTTAACTAATAATTGTATAGTAAAGAACGTTCTTCAATAGCTTAATTAAATAATACCTATAAGAATGGGTAAATACATTTTTGAATTTCAACATATACTATAGTTAAATGTGTTGTCTTTTATATATTTTTACTTATAAGTTGTAAGTGTTATATTTTTGTATAAAAAGTATGATTTATAAATGAATTTAAAGAATAGGTGTCCAAGTGGAACTTACAATATATTATATATTATATATTTATAAGTATAAGTATTAGGTATTTTTTCAATTTTTATAAAAACTTTGTATTGTTTTATTAACCTTGGAAAAAAAACAATTGTATTATTATTATTTTTACTATAATAAATAGTATACAATACTTGTCTTCTTTAATAATAATTGTTTAGTTAAAAAAAAAAATATATATATATAAAACCATAATGATAACTAAATCATTTAAAAAACCATTGGATTTTTGAACTCTGTTTACTATCGTATTCACATCATATTTTAGTGTAGCTATGTAGGCATAAAATATATTATTATATATATAATTATAGTTAGCCACATTTTTTTTTAAATTGAAGTAATGTTTAATGGCTGAATTTGAATTGTATTTTTCAGATTTGTTTACTTATCAGTTACTTTTCTTGTTTTCCATACTGGTAAACAAAAACAAAATATATTTTATATTTTTATTTTGTAATTGATTATGTTTATTAATTGGTTGGAATCTTACATGTTTAGAATTTTGTGTTTGCTGGTGATATGATGAGAAAATCGATTGTATATGACAAAAAAACACCTAATGTATTTTATTGTCCTTTAAATAAACCTACTGGTAATTAAAATAATTTTTTTTTAAATATGATTAGAAATCTGTTTTAATACACAAATTAATTATCGCACATTCTAGGTTTTGATAAATTATTGGTACATTCAAGACCACTGAAAAAATTGTGTGAATTTGATGGAAAACCTTTACCCGAAGACTACAAATCTGACTGTTTTCAAGATGTTGATGAAACTGAATATGCTTGCAAAGAAAAATATAGAATTATGGTAAGACCAAATTCATAATACAAATATTGGCATTTGGATAGTTTCTGAGTTTGTATTCGTTTAACTATAGATGTATTATATTACATTATTTATTTTATATCAATTTTAATAGTTTTAATATTTTAAAAATTATCTGCTATAGACTTTGGAGTACAACACAATTAACTAGGTACAATGAAACACTAAACCATTCAAGTTATATTAATACATATACACATTTATAACTTTCAGAAGAGGTTGTCGAAGAAACAGTTGGATAATTTATTTGGAAATAACGCCTAATATAAGAACACTAATAAAATAATGCTCTATAAAAGGTTGTAAATTATTACCAATATATATTTATTTTTGAAAAAGAGTTTGTTTTCTTCTTTTACTATCAAATTTGAAATTTGCATGTTAATCAAGAAATTACAAATTAATTTTATTCTGCTTATTGCTTATTGCCTAATATAATTATTTTAAATAATGAAAATTAAAAAAATTGAATAATAATATATGTTTGTCATGTAAAAATATACATATAAATTATTATGTCTCTTGATATAATCAAGGGACATACCAATTTGTGTAATTTGTATGATTATAATCAAAATCAACTGTCACAATTCACCTAGCGCCATTTCACAAATAAGAGTATGAGTAAAATATGTTATACCTATAACATATTTAGCATATTTAGGCTATAACATATTTTATATTTTTATCTTAAATAATTACCTAATAAGTAAATTTGTCGGTTGTATTATTAAATAAGATCCAATGTTATTTAAAATAAGGTCATAACAAAAAAAAATAAAAAGTATCACAATTTTTAATTTTTAAACATAGTAATATAATATATAATTTAAAATATCAAAGTAATTATGATTAATTCTACAGTTATTTTTAGCAGATGCGTGACTATGTATCTTCTTTAGCTTGTTATCATGTGCAATTAAATATTTTTATTAATAAAATTGAATTTATAATAATGATTTGCAGATGCGTCTTCATCCACCTGGTACAGAAAACGACAAAGAGAGTTCAAAATGGGAAAAAGCTTATAAAAAAGTTGTCAAAAAACGTAAAAGACAACAACAATCATAGTAAAAAAATAGTATGCTAATTATAAATAATCAAAAGATCGCAAACCATTTTTCTAATATTTGTGTATATTATAACACTAATACAATCATAATAATTTCTAAAGATTACTATAAGTACTATAAATATTATATTATAAACTGTTACATATACTTACTTATTTATAATTGTTACTCATATATTAATAATAAAATGTATATTTGCATTTTCAATAATCATAATAATTGTATTTTTTATTTAACAAATTGTTTACAAAGTATATAAATAATATAATAACCAAACTATATAATACAAAGTTATTTTATAATAAAATACTTGTTTATACAAAAAAAAGTATATATATATTTATATTTGATTGTGTTTCGTATGTCATATTATATATTTTCTATATATATCTAACTAAAACATCTGAGTTATGGAAATAAAATGTTATAGTGTCATGTGTGATCATATATGTATGTGGTTAATTAAATACGGGTTTTGAGCAAAATGCAAATGTTATTTTCAAAAAGTTTAAAACATAATAATGGTACATATAGTAATTTTTTAAGTGTGACGTTGGCAAAAAACCAGTTGAGATAAAAATTTAATAACGCACTAGGCAAGCCACACAGATATACATTCATGTATACATGAAAACATAAATTTAAAACTATATTTTTTTTATGTTTGCGATACACACACACACACACATATGGAATTATAAGTATGTATGAAAAAATGAAATAAGATCTCAGATAAAAAGTATTTTTTTTTTTTTTATTTTAAGTTGAGTATGCATATTCAATAATACTATTCACGAATTACTGGTATATGAATATACACATTTACATTGATCATTTGATTATATAACTCAATATTTAAGTACCTTACATAAAAGCAAAATACTATATTCAATAACTAATTAATCAAAGTTATTTATAATTTATATGATAAGGATAATGATAAAAACAGCAATATAAAACTGTTGTATTTAAATTATATATTATTTTTTAAATACAATTTATTTAAACCAATGATTTAATAATAAATAATTAACAAAATAAAAAAAATATATATTAAAATAAAAAAATGTATATATATATATACTTAAATATACAAAAAAGCCAGTGAGTATTACGTTGATTAAAGAAAAAAGAAAATATAAAAGTTATTGTATATGTGTGTTTATTACTACCGGTTTCGACAAAATGTCATCATCAGGTTTAATACAAATAAAATACAACTGAGGAATAAATTAGAAGTAAAATTACTAAAAAAAATTGCATAGAGAAATTAGATAGAAATTACATAGAGAATATTATGAATGTTACAATAAAAAGACATGGAGTTAGAAGAAGAAAAGAAAATTATATGATAAAAATATATCAAAAAGCAAAGAAATTGTGTATATAGTGAAAGCAACTATGGTGTGATATCAATATTATCTAATATATATTGATATAGAATGTTATTTTTAAAATCTATTTGTAAATTTAAGATTATTTTTAAATTTAACACAATAAATACTTACTTCTAATTTATTTCTCAGTTGTTGTATTTTATTTGTATTAAACCTGATGATGACATGTCGAAACCGGTAATAATAAATACACATATACAACAACTTTTATATTTTCTTTTTTATTTATTTAATCAACGTAATATTCATTGGCTTTTTTGTATATTTAAGTATACATACATACACACAAATATATATCTATACTTATTTATTTATTTTAATATATATATTTTTATTTTATTTTTGAATATTAATTTAAAAATTTTAATTCTATTTGTTAATTCTTTATTAAATAACTAATAATTAAAATAGGAATAATACACAAAGTATACATAGTAAAGTAGTATTTTGAGTTTTTAATTTAATTTACACAATATTAAAATTTCTAAACATTTATTTATAGTTATATTTACAAATAAAATTAAAGAAATAAAATAAAATAGTATTTTTTATTTTAATGAAAATGAGGAAAGTACGTATCACTATTAGTCTTTAAACTACAATATGTTTTAATTATATTTTTTTAGAAAAAATTTTTAGGTAGAAAAAATAAGTTTTGGAAATGTTATTATAAATGTCATATTATAATGTTATTGAACAATGATTATATTTTAAATAGGACTTTCTCGATAAAATTATAAAGAACTGAGAGTTAACTGAGATTTTTTTTTTTAGATAATTGGTCATTGAATATTATTACTTTCAAAATTTAAATAATAAAATTAAATATGATATAAATGATTAACGACATGGCTGTTATATTTTTTTAACGTTAAATTTGTTTTGAAATTTAGAAGTTGTAAAATCATGGTCAATTTAACATTCAGTAAATTATTAGTTTATTAATCAAGGTATAACAAGTTTATGTATTACACAATATTGTTTTTGAATTTATGAAAATAAAAGGTATTTTTATGGGTTTATAAAATATTATGAAAAATTATTATACTGAATTGAATTTTTAGTATTGTGTAAACCAATTAATATATTTACTAATATTTGTCTGTTCATGTTATAACTCTTATTTTATTCTTTAGCATAAAAGAATGATATTGCCATTATCAGCACCAAGTAATAATAATTGGTTAAGACTAAGCACCGACATTGTAGTTAAAACTCCTTTAAACGTATCGGTTCTAATTTTGGTAGAGGAAAATGAAGCTTCACTAGTAAAACCTGTATGAATTCCGATACGATTGGCTGTGGTACCTGAAATCAATTCATTTCCATGAAGGCCTAAACAATGAACTGGTTCAGGTGACCCTCTGTAAAAAAAAATAATTGTTAAACAATTTCATTAATTCAACATTATTTGAGATACATAATTAATTATTTTTTCATGCCTCATATTATAAATTAAATGTCCATTTGAAACATTCCAAACAGATAAAGATTGGTCAAGAGACGAACTAACAATTGTATTGGAATCCACGGCCAATAGTTGCAACACCTAAAAAACAAAAATATTAATAAATAAAAAATTTTATATTTGAAATTATTCATTACCTCTCCCTCATGTCCTTTCCAGTTGGCCAATGCTTGACCAGTTCGCAAGTCAATAACAGTCAAATAACCAGATGATTGACCAACAGCAACCCAGTGAGCACTTGTTGGTACAGCAATGCTTCTTATAAGTCCAGTAGCATTGACAGAAATCTAAAAATAATTATTAATAATACATAATAAATAATTATTTCTAGTATAGTGAATGTTGTGATTCTCACTTTAAGTTCTGCAACAGACTTTCCATTTCTAGGATCAATAGAATGTAAGGCTGGTTGTGTAGAAGCCGCTAATATATTTGGATGAGGTGTAGGTAAACCTTTAAGGATATTAACAGGTACACTATTCATTGAACACAAGAGGCGTCCACCACACCAAGGATCCCAAATATGTATTGAAGAATCGCAGGATGCAACCATTCGAAAATTTTCGAGATAAGTAACTGATAATACTGATTTACGGTGTTTGGTATAAGTGTATTGACATTGTGAAATGCTATTACCATCACCCTAAATAAAATATTAATTTAGTAATTTGAAAATCATGAAATTATACATTAGTATATCCTCACTTGATTTCTTAGAGACCAGAGTTTAACAGTTTTGTCACGACTAGAACTTATAAAGCTGTTTTCATTATCAAGTACACTTAAAGACTTAACAGTTGATTGATGACCACTAAAAGTTTGTAATTTGATTTGTTTAAAATTAAACCGAGTGTCACGACTATTACGACCAATTTCATGTTCCCAATAAGCTAACCAGTTTCCTCTTAAATGCCTATTTAAAAAAAATAATAATACTGAATAGTGATAAAATAAATACTTAAACATGTATACCTGGATGATTCCACCATGGTTTTAGCATCTTCAGCTACTTCTATTTCTTCATCCTAAAATTTAAACATTATATTATATTATATATACATAGTGTATCTGAAATGAGTTTCACTTGTTAGTTGGTTATATTCTATAGGACAAGAAAATGGGGAAACTTTGTTTTCATTTTTCTTTATCTCTAATATTTTAGCATTAACTTATTTACTCATAAATAATATTCAAAACTAAAAACAACTATTCCTTACAAAATTTCATCCTAAAATGATATAACATCATTTTAGGATAGAATTTTGCAATAAATCACTTAGTATGAGTTATTTTTCATTTTACAACCTAAAAATATTATTTTTCAATTTTCTATATGTTTTATTTGAGTGATTACAATCAAAAAACTGTTTTTATTTTATTATATTAATTAACTAGTATCCTAAACATAACCCATACTATATGATTCCTTACAAAATGTGACCCATCATTTTAGGGTAGAACTTTCTAAGGAATCACATGGTATTGGTTATTTTTAGTTTAGAATATTATTTAAGGAGTAAATAGATTAAGTCCAAAATATTGGAGATAAAGAAAAATAAAAACAAAGTTTCCTCATTTTCTTGCCTTATAGAATATAACCAACTAACAAGTGAAACTGATTTCAAATACACCTGTTTATATATATATATGAATATAAAAATAAATGCATTATTTTTAATTATTTATAAAATATTAGTATAAATTACCTGAAAATGTATTTTGTTACCCTTAAGAGTAAGATGTGTTCCAAGTTGTTCTTCAAAGTTTATGATACTATCATAGTCTAAAGAGAAATAATTATAGTAAAAACTAATTTAGAATTTTTAAATTTTAAAATATATTACATATGTTATAGAAATACTCTTTGAATAAAGAAATATAAAGCAGTATTGATTGTATATTATTAATAATAATATCAACCAATGTTATTAATACAAATATGCAATATTTACAAATTCATTTAAAAACTTGTTTTTCTATATAAATCTAATAATATATTAAAAGTAAAATTGTAAATACCTAGTAATATTTGTAAATTATGTTAGTATTTACAGTAATAATAAATTATATGTATATACCAATATTTGCGTAACCAGAATATTCTCTTTCTTCTTTATATGTAACACATAGTTCTTTAATATAATCCCAATTCATCAATGTTCTTTGCATAAATGATTCTCCATAATATTTCACAAATAAAGCATAGGAATGATATGCCAATTCAGGTGTTAACACTGCACATAGTTCTTCTATTGCCTTAAATCAACATATATAACTATAACTAATGTTAGATTAAATGAATTACGTACTTATACAGACTTTTGTTTTAATATTTGATTTATCAGCACCGATTGTTGAAGGAGAGTCACCAGAATCACTGTTATTTAACTCAACTGTATGACTTCTGTATATAGAAAGTAAAAATATAATTTCAATTTTCAAAACAAAAACCGTTAACTTTTTACCTTGGGTTGGTATCAGCCATACTAAGTGGATCAACATGTCTTAGTTTATCGAACACTAAGAACAATCTTTGTATAGTTTTCGATATTAGATGCCCATGTTTAAGGCCAAAAAAATAAATTGTATCAAATAGTTTCATAGCAAAATTACTACGACTTTGTATCCCCGATGGGAAAATAACTTTCTGAGATGATAAAATTCTTAGCATTGGATGAATGATTCCTTTACATAAAGTATCCTTGAAAATAAATAAATGAATAAATAATTGAAAATTTTATTAAATTATCTTATGTTACTTGACATATTTCAATGAGTGTTGATTTGGTTAAATAGGATATTATATATTTCAATAGTGACACACAACCAATGATGCCACTTTCAAGACTTATAGTCATTTTATTACGTTTGCATAATGACACCACATCATTTATGTGTGGTAAATATTGAACTAGAACAACTTGCTCACCATAAATACCTAGAATTTTCAATTATTTTTATTTTATTTTATGGAAATAAGTATGATCAGTTTTACCCGCAATATTTATCAAACAATTAATGACCATTATTGCTTTATCGTCATTTTGTGACGAATCTGAGTAACATAGCATTAACATTTTTAACAGATTTTTTGTTATATACATTGAAGTGTGTACTGGCCCTATCCGATTAGAAACCCACACAAGTGAATCTGCACTGACTTCAAATACCTGAATATATTGACAAATAATTACCATTTATTATATAATTGTATACATCTCAATTAAATCCCTTTATAAACCTTTAGATGTTCTTCATTACTGCATTTTTCTGAATCAGGTGTATGACAAGATGTAGATATATCTTCACCATCTTCTATAGAGCCAGCCGTAACATCACCAAAACTTTTATCATCACTAAAATTAGTATCAGCACTTTGTCTATCATAGTCAATTATTACATCTTGATCATCTAACAAAACATCTTGAAGCGAAACTATACTATTAGTCAAAGCTTCATCATCTAGGGACAATGTGTCTATAACAATAGAATAATAATTGTTGAATGTATTACAATGAATGAGTAATGTAATTTCAAACCATTTTCAATCACTTTAACGACTTTATTAATTCCTATAATAGAATTTGAGTTTTCTTCTTCATATGGCAGAAATGAACCACAAAGGTCACTAAAATAATTACAATTTATATTAAAAACAGTTATGTTTATTACTATTATTATTATTATTATTGAAAAGTATACTTAAGGTGTTGTATTGGAATTGGATGTGCTCTGTTCAAATTGCATCCAGACCCAACTGTTTCAACAAGCATTGGTACAAAATATTTTAAAAATATATTAGTTCCAAAACCAAAAATCAATTTCATTAAAAAAGATTTTTGATATAGTTTAAGCCATTTATGTTGGCCAAAGATATTTTCTTGGCCAATATCTTTTAAGCATTCTTCAAATAATTTTGTTACATGGTCAAGGAGTAATTCCTTAGACTTTTGTATACCTAAGGCTTTAAATGATGGCTCTAATAAATGCAAAGCTGCTAGAGTATTACAATTTGAATCAGATAAGAGATCAATGACCATAGGCACCAAAAATTCAACCCAAGTGCTGTCGACCAATATTCCATGAGTTCCAAATTCATTAAATTCACACATTTCTAGTTCAATATCTATAATGAGCTTAACACACAATGTATCAAACATATCAAGAATAAATTTCTGGTTTTCTTCCAGTAAGTTTTTGACACTTTCCATTTCGGATTTGACTGTTTTAAAATCATAATACATTCTTAATATATTATGTATATTAGAAAAATATTTAGGAAACCACAATATAGATGAAGACAGAAATGGAATAAGCAACTGATGAGGAGTTGGAGGGGGAAGTCCATTATCTGTAATTACAGAGCACCAATTAAAATCAAATGGTGATGGATTTTCATTTAAGGGAATTTTGTCAATTTGAAGCAGTAATTTGACCACTGGTCGAATACAATCTGGAAGATCTTTTTGATGTGTTGAAGCTAGTACACGACAGCTTTGTAATCTTTTTAAAAATGACAGCGATGCCAAATTACTTCCATGAGAAATCACTTTGTTTGCCAAAAATAATTCTACAATTAAACAACCTAAAACCTGAAAGTATAAAATTGTTACTTAAATAAATAATTGTTCATTTTTATAAGTGTATTGTATATTAACATAGAGAATAACATGCTGAATAATATATATATTAATAAAATTTGAAAACTGGTAAGTAGTACATTGTTAGTATCTAATAAATTTCTTAGTAATTTATACACTTCATTGTGGTCAAAAATATAATTTAAAACCAATGATGATGGTCAACTTAAATTATACATTATACGGGTAGCAGAGTCTTTATTAATAGAAATTTAGATTTAAATATTTTAATAGTAGCTTTTTTTAGAGAAGTTTATTATTAGGAAATATATATATTTAAAATTACACAAACTAAAATAATAATAATAATAATAATAATAATAATAATAATAATAATAGTAATAATAATAATATTAATTCAACACATAAATAAAAATAATTACTTGAATTTCCTGAGCTCTTCGATTTGCAATGATTTTTTTGTATGACGTCATATCTTTTACACTAAATTCATTTGATGTTGTTGATTTTAATGTCTTAGCACATACTCCATTCAAAAAATTATTCAATGAGTCTAAAGCGATTAACGGCGTTGCCGGATTATAATCTGGTGGTAGCTAAAATTAAATATTTTATCAATTAAATAATATTAAATTAGTAAACTAATTAGCAGTGATATATTATGTGATCTACCAGAAATTTTCAAATGCAGTACACAATTTACCAATATCATACTAATATATCACAACCTAATTATTTTAATAAGATAATAAAAACTAAAATAATAAAAAACTATAAATACTCGTAATCGTATATATATAAATAAATACATATATTTATTTATAAAATAAAGCCAATGAGTATTACAAACTAAGAAAAAAAAGTAGAATAGAGTATAAAATTTATTTATTTACAACCAATGTTAACTAAAAATCATTATCAGGTATAAAATCAAAAAGAAAATACAGCAAAAGTAAAAAATAATAATGAACAATAATACAAAGAGTAAATTATGATTATAAAAATAAAAATAAATTAAGCCAAACCGAAAAAAATAAAATAAAATAATAATAGTAAATAATAAAAGCAAAGAAATTGTGTATACTATGAATTAAATTTTAAATGAACAATTATGGTATGTTATTAATATTATATATATATATATATACACAGTCAAATCTGCTTAATTGGGACACTGCATAAAGGGGACAACCGCTTAATGGGGACAAATTGACATAGTCCCGAACAAATGTATTCGTTTAAGGCAATTTAAATTCGTTTATCGGGGACAAACCATCGGTTATAAGGGACATAAATAAAAGCATCTAATTAAATATTCTGACCTAAATTATCTACTTTCTTATTGAAACTGTAATTAGATAATCTTTATGGCTTTATTATATTTTATACACGTACGTATATGTACAATGTACAGAATTATGATAATGTACATTGTATTTTATGTCAATCATTTCTTTATCTTTTAATATCACGATAAGAGTCAACTACAATATCGAAAAACTTTAGTTCACGGTTTTTCGTCTCTGTGTATTAACGTATGTGTTTTTATTGATCCCAGTTTGTGTTAATACGTAACAATTATGTCTCGTAAAGATTTAACGTTGGTTGAAAAAATTTCTATACTAGATAAAATTAAGGCTCAACCTCATAATACTAGTCTTCGTAAGTTAGAGAAGTTAATAGGCACGTCTAAATCGATACTAAGCCGATTGAAAAATAATGAAAAAGCTATTCGTGAACAATGGGAAAAATTAAACGACAACAAAAGTGCATTAGTTATTAGTTTTACGATTTATTAGTTATTCGGTTAATCGGGACAGTCGGATAATGGGGACAAATAGGTTACCGCCCGATGTGTCCCAATTAAGCGGATTCGACTGTATATATATATTATTTTGTACAATAAAGTATAATGTCCATCTAACACCAACATATATTTTACAAAAATAAATCTATGTTTATATGAACTTACACAAAGTGGTGTTTTAGATAAATCAAAATATTTTATGAATCCATTTGCTGACATTTCATTATCAGTATGTGTGTTATTATGCTGTTCTTCAATCAGTGGAGGCGTTTCTATAATTAAATATATGATTAATGAATAAAAAAAATGAATATTTTGAATGTGAGTACATACTCAATTTAGGCATAATCGGAGGAAATCGTGAAAAATAGGGTGAAGGTAATAGTCTTTGGGGATGTGGCTGTGTAAATAATTGTACAATGCCAGATGACGATAGATATGTATGGTTATCACACAGTTGAAGACACACGTTTTTTGATTTCACCGCAGCTGGACCAGATAATCTAAAAATAACAATGTTCAATAAGTAATGTATATATCTTACTTAAAATTAATAAACATTTTACTTGTATCCAAATGTTAAATCAATCCAATGATGTAAACGTTCAGAAATGTAATTACTTTCTAATATGGCTCTATGTGTATCAACTAAGTCTTGTACATTCTCAGCCCATGTTGGAATACCCAAGTCAGGCAATTCTTTATGTATAGACTAGTAAAAAAAAAAGAATTGATGTAAATTATTTATAAAACATTTGTTTAGTAAAAGTAATACTTTGAAAACTAATGGGTCCGTAAAAAATTCTGGTATACATTCATCTGGAGACCATTGTTGCATTCGTTGTATACTTGAAGGGTACTCTTCAGGTACAAATTTTGTTCTAATATAACGACAAAGTACTGATCGTGGAGTTAGACGAGATCGATATACATAGTATGTTATTTCTGATAAAATGTCAGGAACATGATGTGGGGTCTAAAACATTAAATTGTATAAATGTCACCAATTATAAAATTAAATTACTAACACATACCAGAATTGATGTTGTTTCATCTTCAATGTCATAAGTCAAGTCTAATTGCCTGTCACCTTTATTTAGTCTATACTTTGATTTGGTAAGGTCACGGTAATTGAGGCCAGCTCGAGAACTAAAGTCAGTTACCCAAGGGAATACATGGTGACATTTAGGATCACCATATTTTCTACCAGCTAGTTTATTCAGAAATGTAATGTAATCAAAGTTGGACACATTTCCACGAATCCATTGTTGACATATTTCTGCTAAATTGTCAAAAGTCAAACTCTTTACTGTTTCTTCATAGCTAGTATCAAATTCATCAGCATCTATAATATTGTCCGTAATTCTTGGGAGTACCTATTTATTACACGTACCATTTAATAACAAATAATTATCAACAGACAAATTTGGCCTACCCGAATCCATAATTCAGGGGAAACTATAATATCTGATAAAGTAATGTCACCAAGTACAAGTCCTTGATCATGAGTGTTTTGCATTGCATTCAATAGTTGATATAATACAAATAATGGATGGGCATGACTAGATTTTAATAATGCTGGACTGTAATTTATACAATCTTGAAGCGAGTATACATTATTTGTTTCCTATAAATAAATCAACACAAATTATTATAACCCATTAAAACATTACAATAAACTACTAAAAATACTTGTAATAGGTAAAAATATTTATTATTTTCAAAAACTAAATTAGCTGGTAAGATGTTATGAAATTCATTTTCAGTCAATGAGGACATTTTACGCGAACATTCTCGAAAGTTCACTACTGGACAATTATAGAAACGAATAAGTACATCTTGTATGATAGTATTGTATGGGGATAGATATAAATTTGAAGGAACTGATTTTTCTCTACAAAAAAAACCATCTGCAAAAAAATATTAATGATTTATAATTATTATCAAATCAGCATTCTTATTGTAGTTAAAATAATTTACCATATTTTTTGTAGGCTTCTTTCCATAAATGTTTTCTATTTGTTACTGTTATATATTGTAATTGTTGTGAGTAACTTAAATCATTATCAAATTTTACAGTTCCATATTGTCGTGCCAAAGGAATAACAGATTTATCCACTTTTTGTATAATCTAAATAATTTAATAAATATTGAAATATTGAAAAAAACATAGCTCATATTTATCCTACAGTAATAAAAACATATATCCAAGAATCGCCCAAACTCTCGATTTGTTGAACCTTTGCACGAACATCATCATTTGTAAATATCTCATGATGCAAAAACGGGCGATAAATTCCATTCAAAAAATCTCTATTAAACAAAATTAGACATAAACCATTAATGTATATTCAATACATTGAAATATGACTTTTTTTTTATACTTCACCTAAACCAAATCCGATGGACATTGGCAAGAAATCGTTTAGAGTTGTTGGTAGGCTTCAAATATTCAACAGGAATTGTTAGATCTTTTGATACGACATCTAGCCAAACCATGATTAAAATATCTTATTAAAATAATAAATACAAAAAACTAACGTATTGGAGAATGAAAGAACTTGTATATTTTTTAATTTGAATTTATGATTCTTATTAGACATGTAACGTTCATGAACGAACTAGTTTAATTGAACGATTCACTTAAGTGAACGATACTGAACGGTTCATTGATAATAAAAGTGGTCGTTCATTCGTTCATTTAGTTTTGATTGTGTAATGTGAACACTGTTACTACCAACTGAACGATCAATCAATCGATCTCCGGTGAACGAAGAATGGTCGTGAATCGTTCATGAAAAGCGAACGAATGAACGTTAAACGTTCACCTTATCTATTTATGAACGATGATCGAGTTTTTATATCAAGGCGCCAAGGCACTAATATTCTCTGACACTATAGATGTGAGTATTCTCGACCGCCATTATGAATTCAGTTGTAAATAATTGTTTTGTTACATTATAATCAGTATTTAGTGTTGATGCTATGTAGGATTTGTTTTAGAACAATTTAAAGTTAAACTTATTTGATTACAGTTCAAAATTTGCTACGAGAATTTTATTGGTTGTACACACAAACGAGACTGTGAATTTGTAAATAAAACATCATTATATTAAGACAGATGAAACATAAATTTTAATATTTATATTATAGATAATACCTAATAATGTGTGTAAGTTTTTACTGTTTATTTATTTACTTATTATTATAGTATTTATTATTATATATTAATTTTTATGTTACATTATAATATTTTCTGAAGGTATAACAGCCCCTCTGCCTTTTTTTCCAATGTCACTGAAATATAATATACATTTTTATAATGTATTTTGATTGTACAATATATTAAAATTTAAATATTAATAAACTTTATTTTGACTAGCACTGTATATATATAACTAGCAATTACAAGTTTTTATTTATTTTATTTTTTTAATATTATTACTAAACTGTTTTTACTGAATTCACTGGTTTACAAATATCATTTATTTATATTAATAAATACTAATTTATATAATAATAATAATAATAAATACACTCAGATTTTTTGTATTTCAATTAACTTTGCGAATAATAATCAACATATGGAGGTAACTACAATAAATGATACAAATAAAACAATATAAAATAAACAATACAAATAAACAATATACGATTTTTAATAAACTGCTAATGTATTTAACTTAAAAAAACAAATAAAATTAAAAATACTTAAAAACAATGTATTACAATTTAAAACTCAGTTGAAGAATATGTATTAAAATTTAATTAAAAGTAAAAACTGATGTTAAAAAAATTAGAACCGAATAAATATTAAACATAAAACTCAATCAAACAAATATAAGCACATTAATATTAGTGTTTTTCACAAAATAAAAACATGCACTTAAATTAAATAACATTATAAACCAATAAAAATTAAATTAAATCTAATAAAAGAAGAAATTAAATCTATATATTGTGATTTAAAAATAGTATTTGGGCTACTTTTGAAGGTGCCAAATTTGTTCGTCTGTCACTAATTGTCAAACCTGCTTTGCTGAAAATCCATTCGCAAGGGACTGATGTAGCACAAATGCAAAGCCTTTTTTTGACCATTTTAAATAAATGCGGATAAATGGTCTTGTGCTCTTTCCACCAAGCCAAAGGATCTTCTATGCGGCTTATGACTGGCTCTTTCATGTAACGGTCATATTCGATGATTCCAGCTGTTTGTGGATTGGGCACAATTGAGCGCTGGATATTGTACTGTTCATCAAATCTTTTCCACAGCAACGATGAAGTTGGCCTCGTTGAAAATACAGTGGTGTTGTCTTTTGTTGTTGATTGAGTTCCAAGAATGGTAACTTGAACAACTTTGTTTTTAAATGAATTAAGTATTAATTCTTTTTCCCTTTCAGTAAGGTGCATTAACGCCAAATGCTTGATTCTCGGATCTAATAGAGCAGACTGAGTGATTAACTCATTGTCTTTGTAATTTGAGAACCTTCTATCAATTTCTTCAATGAATACTCCAACCATGGATAAAACTTGTTCAGGCCAATCAGTATTGTTTTTAATAAAAACATTGTCTCTTTCATAGAGGAAATAAAAATTAAGACTTTAGATATGCTGATGAAGTTTTCACTACTTATTTCCACTGTCACATCAGAGAAAATTTCCAAAACTTCTACAGACTTTTCAACAACAATCCATTCCCTTGGTGTCAATTGGTCAATATCGATTTGTAACAAAGCTAAGGTTGATATGAGAGCTTCTTTTATTTGTAAAAATCGTTTCATCATATTATATGTACTGTTCCACCTAGTAACTACATCTTGTTTAAGCTTTAATTGTGGGAAGTCCATTTGTTTTTGTATGGATATTAATTTTTCTTGTGCATAAGAGCTTCGTTTGAAATGCTCTACAATAGCTTTAATTTTCTTTTGAACCTCTGCTATTTTTTTTAAGCCACACTGAGCAATTAAATTAACACTGTGTGCAAAGCATGGCAAGTGACGATAATTGCATTCTCTAATAGCACTTACAATGTTGGCAGCATTATCACTTATAACAGCTGCAACCTTATTTTCTAATTGCCATTCTTCTACCTTTGAGCGTAGACAGGATGATAAGTTGTTTGCTGTATGCCGCTCATTAAATTCTTCACAGCCCAAACAAACTGAACGGTATTGGACATCGCTATTTATAAAATGAGCTGTAATTGTAATATAACTGGTGTTTGTTTTAGATGTCCATCCGTCTGTTGTAATGCATATAGCAGAGGCATCAGCTAGATCAGCTTTAACTTTTTCCTTAGTCATCTGATACATACGAGGTATGATGCTGGTACTAATAGTTTTTCGACTTGGCAATTGGTAACTGGGATTAAGCATTTAAAGGAATTGTTTAAATTGTTTATCTTCTACTATGTCAAAAAGATAGTATCTAAAAAATTTAATAAATCTATAACAATTGGAGGTTAATAAAAATGTAAAAACGTTTATACCCTTTAACAATCATTTTAGTGAGCTGATCATTTATTTGCTTTTGCCGATCCACAAACAATGGTCGTTTTTGAATCACATAATCGGTTATTGTTTGTTGCCTGGGTTTAGGAATAGTTTGTATGTTGTGAGGAGGTAGTTCTAATGTTGTAGGCGTTAAGAAATTTCTCAGAGTATTACTACTTGTAGTTGACTGTACTGAGGATGGTCCTGGTTGTGGTTCTGGATTATCAACAGCCTCCTCTTGCACTTAAGATTTTTGTTTAATTAAAACACCAGTATAATGCAATAATTTTGTATTATTAGTTACCTGTTGGCTGGTGACTGTGTTGAACAGGAGGATCATTTGATAAAGTTGATAATGAAATAGTAACATGTTTGGCTGTCATATGTCTTTTTAAATTATTCAGCGCTCCTCCAGAAATACTTATACCCACACCACAATAATCACATTTAGCTTTTTGGTATCCGATTTCCGTAAAATGATTCCATAAAAGGCTGGTTTTTTTTCTTAAAAAACATATGGCATATTATTTCTTATTTGTAAATTCTATATATAATATAAATAAATAATATATTATATATTTATGTTTATTATACCCTATATTTTATAAATAATGTATCTGATAAGTAATCTCTTATACTTATTATTTTAATTTTGTAATAATATTTATGTTATGTTAAATATTATAATATATTATGTTAGTTATTGTTGTATTTTGATATTATTGTTATATTTAATTTGTTTAGTTCAGATATTTCCCAATATTTTATTTAATAGCTATTTATTCATTTTTTACTCATTATTTAAATTTTGTTACATTGTTATGTTATATTGTATAATGTTCATATAATATTAAATTAATAATTAAGGTATTATATTTTTAGTCATTTATTAGTGGTTTTATTTATCTAAGAGGAAATAAATTATACACTGTATCCTACTTAACAGGCGGTACTATGGGGGTATGCACTTACCCCCCTGCGGATGCTTGCTCTTCCTATAAATGTATACGTCCGTTTTACAATAGTGATTTATGCCTAGTTAACATTGGATAAACTATAGAACACTATCATTGAATCAATTTAGAAGTGTTTATAATTTACCAGTAGTGAATTTAAGGGATGACAAGGCGATCGTCACCATAAATTGAATTTAAATATTTACTTGCCCACCTGCCACAAAGGTCTAATTTTTAAAAGCAGTACGTTTTGTTTGTTATAACTCAGACTTGGAAGTATTCAGATACAGTATTCAAAATTACTATATTCTTAATACTTTTTAAATACTCTTACAAACGTTTTTTTATTAGCATTTAATAATAACTCTCAAAAATATTGAATACAGTATTTAAAATACCTATTAAAAGAATGTTACCCAAGTATGCAATATAACTTATATTGTTTTTAAATACTTTATAATCAAATAGGTAATTAGTAAATTATTTCAATAAATTACTTACCGAGTAAAAAGAAATACTGCATGCACTTTGGAATATCGCTCTGTATATCACTATAAAACACTATAAAACTATTTACACTATAAAACACTAAATACTTATAACTATAAATCACTATAAAACACTAAATACTTATAACTATAAATCACTATAAAACACTAAATACGAACTATAAAATTATTTTAATATATGTATATGACACCAGGCGTCTAAGTATACTGTTAAAATTTGACTCATAAGTAGTGATCAAATCTAACGTCACAAATGATAAATGCGAAATAAAAACTAAAAAACATTTGGTATCCGGCGACGATAACATTTGGGGTGGAAACAGCGAATTTAGGTGGATGAACACTATAAACGTAATTACAATACGTATTAAAAACATTAATGGCATTCCACAATCTGATCATTAAACAATTTATGGGGACAAAGGACAAAGGACATTTATCTATCAATACCAAAAAAACACATATTCATATGTGCATAACATATTATAAAATATTGTGAATATTTAAAATAATTATATATATCATATTCAATTTGATTTATCATATGATTTATACGGCTTAATTGTGGTATTTAAAATATCTTGTACTTGTGTTTATTAAACTGTATTTTTGTGACTTCGTATTGTCATTTACATTTTTTAATTCAACAAGTTCATTATTCATGGAGTTTTGAGTTAAATTCTAAGGTTTCTACCAAAATGAAACCATACGGTGAATTAATTACACCTAATGATAATTTTAGGAAAATAATTTTTCGAATTGAAAGATTATTTAATAAACTTATAGGAAAAATAATTCCAAAGGGTCAGGTGTAGTGAAATTGTTAACTAACAACATTAATAGAGTGGAAATCATACAAAATTATACACTCTTATACAAACATACATAAAACAAAGATTACTCATACGTATGAAGTCCAATTGAACATCAAAATAATATTATACATTTGTACATTATAAAAAATCGTAATACATTATAGTAATATTCTAACTGTATTAGTACACTATACATGGCCGCGGATTTAAAAATGATATAATCCAAGGAGTATTAATCAATCATTTTTGATAAAATCAACTGTTTTGGTTAATTAAATTGTAGTTAAAATTCCTTCAAAAAGTAAGCTCAGACATAACTGATAATTAGTGTTATCACAATAATTTATGAATGGGTGTGTTTATAAATCGTGAATAACTTGTGAAGGGATTGAGCCCAAACGAAGGATTTTTCGGCACAATAAGCGAAGCACAAATGATCTGAACTTTCAACTTGTACAGCATTGGTGTTATCGGCGGGTAGTATGGAACATTTGTTTTTGGACCTATTGAACGTAAAAGGACCGAGTAGGTGGAATTATTCGTTCCCCCTCTATACTCGTTCCAAAGGAACGATTCGTTCATGAACGACCACTAACTGAATGATTTTTTTTTATCGTTCACTGAACTAGTTCAATGAACTTGAACTAGTTCACTAAAATGATCGTTATCCATGCCTAATTCTTATCATTGTTATCTATTTGTTACCTTTTAGCAATCGTGATAATTTAGTATTTATATTTTTACTCTGTGGTGTTTATACAATATTTTAAGATATATCATTGCCTGAACAAGAGTGTGAGGTGTGGTGCCGGAGTTACTATTCTTTTTTAAAATTCTTAAATTCTTTTAATATTTCTTAATCGGACGCTAAGCACGCCATAACATATTTAATTCTTCAGGAACGTATATTTGTTTTACTCTTTTACATCCCACTTCTAATTTTTTTCCAATTCAAGCACAGGATATATCTAAAATCGTGATCTAAACCTAAGGGCGTATTTTAGGGAGGCGACAAGGGCGATCACACCCCCATGAACATAAAATGTTATTAAGTTATTGCTAAATTACAAAAATATTGATTAGTAAAAAAAAAGATTGGTGGTAAAAGTAAAAGTTATCGTGAAATCAACACTGTATAGATTCACTACTCTATGGATTCATATGTCAAAATTTTATATCAATCGCGAGCGCGATATTACTGCATTGGGATTCATGTCATGGTGAAGTTTTAGGCTGCCCGTCGCTCACGTATTGTGTAACAAATAGGGATAGCAATTTTTTCGTGAACATCGATATATCGATGTATCTCTTTCAAATCACCGAAGTTAACAATATCAAAAGATTAAATAAAAATCTATGACAAGAACTCGATGTATTTGGAAAAACATCGTTAATTGAAAATTTAATTTGAAATATAGAGAAAATAATTGCTCTTTGCCATAGTTACATCAAGCAGACATTCAGTGCCTATCAAACCCCAAATATAAACTATATCCATTACGCTATCAAGAATCCTGCTGGATCAATGATTTATTATATATTTGTTTATCAAAGTTATATATTTATAATTAGAAAATGTATAAAATATTGTATATAAAGAAAAATTTAATTTATTATGTTTCCTTAATATGTACTACTGGCTTCGGTAAAAAGCCATTATCAGGAAACAAAAGCCGTTCGTTTCGCTCATAGACCTATAAACTAAGTTTATAGGTCTATGGTTTCGCTCCCCTCATAAAAAGAAGTAAAATGCACCACTGTTTACACCAGCAGTTGCCAACCAATGGTCCGCCAGAAAAATTTGAACATTATACTAAACATTTCATATTTGGAAAATGGAAGTTCTGCAATCATTATTGTATAAATATATTTATCTTTTTTAAAAATTATTATAAAATAGTCTGCAGAATTTAAAATTTTAGATTTAGTGGCCCGTTAAGAATGGTCCAAAAGGCTAGCAACCACTGGTTTACACCATAAAAAGACATGTCTGCCTAACAATGTCTTTTTTACTTAGATTAAGGATATAATAAACAGTAAATTTAAGCATAAGGTTTTTTTATGTCTCGTTGGATAAAAATGTAATCAACAATAGGTAAATCAGAAATGGATAAATAACAAAAAACATACATAGAATATAAATTATTTTAATACTTGTAGATTATTACAGTAATTAAAATACAAAAAAATATTTTCTATTAAGATTCAAATCTTTGTGATATTAATATTCTTTTTATCAAATAATTAAATAATACACATAAAGAGTAAAAATATAAATTTACAAAAATAAAAATGTTATATATTTTTAAATTATTATTATATATTTTTGGATAAGTCTTTATTAAGTACAAAACATGTGAGTAAAAAAAAATTATTAACCAACTAATAAATTGTATAAAAAAGTGTATACTGCATAATATATAAGTTTTATATTTGATATTAGTATTATTTTTTATCACAGCCTTTTAAATTAATGAACATTAAGATAAAATAAGTTATAAGGTAAAATATTGCTTGAAAAGTAAAAATGTTTAACCTATTTTATTAGATTAGAATGGAATGTTGATTCTTGGAATATTGCTTTTAAAAAAGTAATAGGTTTCAATATTTACTATTACAGTAATTGACAAAAGTCGTTAAAAAACACCTACTAATAATCTATTTTACTTTTTTTGTTTCATATTCGATTCACTTGTAAATTGTATTAGTTTGAATTACTTAAATTATGTGATTTATACTCGGTTTACCAATAATTTAATGCATGAATAATCAAATATTTGACAAACTCCAAATATTTTACAATGTGAATAGAATACTAGCCTTGTTTGTTACTGTTCAAACAATTTAATGTTAACATGACAGTTCAATAAAAGTATACATGCTGTCGATTTGTACACTATTATGCCTATCAAATTGTTTTTAAATAATGTTATTTAATGTAGTTATACTGAATCTTGTAAATTTTTAGATATGTACTTTATTTATTTTCTTGTTTTTAACCATATAAGTTTGTATATATTAATAGGAATTTAATTACATTTATGAAGTTATATAAAATTATTTTTAAAAGAAACAATAAATAGCAAAGTAAAAATGAATATCTAATTTAAATTATAAAATTTATAGACATCGTAGAACATAACTTGCGCTGTTATACCACAACAAGTTAAAATAAATAATAACAAATAATATTGTAAATAATATAATATTTAAAATATTTTTTATATAATTAATAATTTTCATAGAAGGAATGTCAAATATAATTGAGGAATTAAGTATATACCACAATGCATGATAATTTAAATAATAAAATTTCCTAAGTGAGTTAAAACTTTGAATTCAACTAGACCGTAAAATTGTTGATGTTTCATCGAGGTTGAGCAATTCCTCATTATCAGAAGCAATTGTATCTTCAAGTCTACCACTTTGTTGAACTTTATGGTATTGTATTTTTATACGTCGTAATAAACCAACTCGATGACGACTTCTGTGCATTAATATGTCATCAGTTATCCAAAACATGAGAGCCTATATTTTTGAATAAATATTTTAAAATAACAAATATTAAAAAATAATAGTAAGTATAATATTACTTACATTTATAAACAAAGGTATGATGAGCATGACTATAGTTAGTTCTGTCCTAGGATCAGTAAATGGTGACATGATAAATTTTGTGATTACTTGCCAAATGTCTAGTGAAATCAACAGTGTAATAACAATTTTAACACAACATAAAAGTGACATATATAAGCCACACTGTATAAACCAAATTCTGACTGATTCTGGCTTTCCTAAAAGTAGGATAAATAGTCATATTTACTATATGGCTTTAAGTTATTGTATTACATTATAATATACAGTAACATAATTATAAATAAAAGCTGAAAATTAATAACAACAAATAAGTAATATTTCTAGGTATATTTTATAGAAGGTGATATGGATGATATATCAACATTCTAAGAGATTATAATTATTAATAGCATACCATATTCTCCGAAATTAAAAGATTCCCAATTTTTCACTCTTGCTATATGTTGTGAAAATCGTATACCAAAAAATATCAATAAAAGACCAAGAGATGAATCTAATAAAAAGTGTATCATGTACCTAATGAAAAAATACAAGTTTAAAACTTAGTTACAAGTATAATTTTTAATTTAATTACAAAAATGAATATATTAAAAAGTTTACCAGGTGCATGGATCGCCTTTAATTTGACCAGCTAAAAATAAATTCGCAGAATGCATAAGCAATGACCCCATGCCTTGTTTTGAAGTGTCGAAAAACCATACTTTCCATGGTCGTCGGTCATACTTTGGTTCACAAAATCGTTTTACTAATTAATAAACATACATACAAAAAATGTATCAAAGACTAGAAATGTATAGTTTTTAAATGAAATAGATATGGATATATAAAACTAACTGAAACCTTAAAAGTATTGAGAAGCATCTCGATTACATAATAATAAACATATAAATACTGTAATGCCTTTCTCTATTAGTACAAAAATCAATACACATATCTTACTTATTAAACATAGAAATGCCAATGTAGCCAAAAGACCTTGAAGAAACCATCCAAAATTACCAACTAGTGCATTTGGTTTGCAATGAACATCAGAATCGTCAAAAATGACGGTCATCATAACACGTGTAATTGAATCTGTGATGTACTAGAATATATATTTTATAAACATACATTTACGTCTTTATAAGAGCTATATAAATGATAACCAGTGAACAATGGGCGGATAATTATAAAAAGAACTCAAGTACTGAAATATAAGAATAGTGAACAGGATCATAATTGACCCATTTTAGTGTTAAACTTGTATTTAATTAAATTAACTAAAGTATTAGATGATTAAAAAAAAAAAAAAACCATTATTATTTTCATTATATGCATTTATAGTATAACTTGACTCTTAGGTGAGTGGTTCCTTTTTATTTCATTCCCAATAAATGTTATCACTAGTGGTTAATCAATTTGTTCAAACGTAGATCTGCGTTATCTTATCACTTAAACTGTGATATCCATCTATTTCGCGGCATTTTTCATTTTTGATTCGTAGCATATGCAATACTGGGGACTCAACAGGTATGGCTCATCATACTTGCATACGAATGTCTAGACAGTGCCATTTATCAGCACTTTCTTTATCAGTATCATACCACATGACTATATGAATTCATATAGTCTGTGATTACACTATCACAGTAATTGCCTTATCACAAAATCAAGTTAATAGGATTTAACAATGAAATAAAAAATAAAAATTATGTTCCATAATTTTATATTTTAATACGTATTTATATTTTTAATTAATAATTTTAAACATGCAAAATATAAACATATTTGTAAGTGAAACAAGTGAAATGTTGGAAATAGTTTCAATCAATTTTGCTTCATTTCATAGTAAGGCTTTTATCAAATTAGTTCTTGATACACAATAATTTATAAGATCTATCAAATTAATTGTAGAATTTAATAATTGGATTAATTACTGGAAATAAAAGTAAGAATTGGTTTCTTTAACACAATATATCCAACATGTATTTTTAATTAAGTTTATATTTGTATTTTGTATTATTTAACCTAATGTTATTTATAATGATCAAGTATATTAGACACTTGGATTTTTTCTTATTAAATTGTTAAAGTGTGTGGTAGTATGTTATAGAGAAAGAAGTGCTGATAAAAGGTGCAAAGTCTAGGCTTTCGTTATTTTTATCCAACGGACCTTGAATGTACTGAGAGGTCCAAGTGATTTTCCACGCTATGTACAGAATTAAAAGACAATTTCAAATTGTTCAATTTTTCAATTGTCAAATTGTTGAAACTAATTTCAAAACGCATTTAATTATGATAATAGTATCAAATTAAAAAATGTAACTGCATTCATTTATATTTTGACACACAGATAACACATAATAACTCTAAAACATAAAAAAATATAATAAAAAGGATAGCCATTCTCATTCAAAACATTGATAACAGTGCGTAAAATTTTTGGGCGCATGTAATAAAAAATTATAGGTAGGAAATTATAGGTATTTGATAGTGGAAGCGCTACGACGTACCCAGTCGCTGTCGTAATAACTATTAACAATCTACCTATCAATATTAACAATCGATTTACCGATATTAAAAATCGTTGTTTAAATCGATTTTCTAAAATTTTTGATTTTCTTATATCAAATATGAAGTTCTCTTTTTAAGTGTTTGGGGACAACTTTGGGATAAAAATTTAGGGTAAAAGAACAAACTCAACAATGACAACATCCAGAGATTTAATTTAAGCACTTGTTAGAACGAAATAATGACCAGTATTTTTAAATCCAACAGAAATAACATAAGACATCAAACATTCATTATTGCCAAACCGTTTCCGCTCCAAACGCCAGACGCCTTATGCCATGACGCAGCGTTACGGACCGGGCACCCGACTATACATTTTTCAGTGTTGCTGCGATTACAATTTATTGCAATATCAATTATTCTCGTACTATTGGTACGTCGCCAATCGTAAAAGCACTTTTACGTGTGCCATATACAGTACACCCCCCCTGGCGCATACTCATATAAGTTATCGCAATAGGAAATATCACAGATTAAATAAAATGCTTATATTTAAGAACAACCATAGACTTATAATATATTATATAATTAATATATAATTATTTATATATTATTATTATATATATTTATATTATAATTATTAATATATTATTATTATATTATATAAGTCTATGAGAACCACAAAGTAAAATAATGATAAGAACACAAGGTGCTCAAAACTCTTATCAATTATTCCACATTTGTAAATAAAATACTTCATGCAAAATAACACTACGTGCGATAGTAGTCTGAGTGCGTCAAAGTTTATAGATAATACAGATTGTCACATATTCGGGTAAATATTTCAAACCCCCCTCGCTTCGTTCCTCTCCAAGTGACGTAGTTGTATTATCATGTTTGAAATGAGACGGTGGCGCGCTACATTATACCAATTATACTATGCTCCTGTCACATTTTAATCTGTTATATAGTTTTAATATTTTATAAATTTAATTCTTACAACCTACAAGTAAATATTAATTTTTAATTAAATTATATACCTACACATTTTTGATAAAATATTTCATTTTTAATATTTGTTATATTGAATATTAAATATTTGGTTTGTTTATAAGACAGGTACACCTAAAACACTTATTTTCTGAGTCAACTATAATAATATTGTGTTTGGGATTATAGATTAAGGCAGTAGGCAATAATCAGAACTATTCATTTAAATTAAAACTTATGTAGGAAATTACAAAATTGATATGTATTTGAAATATTATGATACAATTAAGTGCCAACAAAACAATGTTAATGTACAATAATTTATTTAGTTTAGGTATAGGTAACTATAATCATTCATATTGATTATATTGATCTGGTAACAAATTGTTTTAATTTATTTAAAACAATTCTTATTATTACTAATTATGTCATAACTTTTTTTAAATTTATTAACATATTTTAACTGCATCAAATATATATATTTTTTAAAGTGATGTTATGTAATTTAAATATGTCATAGAAATTATAATTGATTGTTTTATGTATGTTTGTAGAGGAAGTTAAAATTTATCATCAATTTCTATTTGGTTAAAGATTTTTTTTTTTTAACAGTTTAATTACCCTGAATCCCTTTAGACTGGTATTCTTTGTCAACTTATTAAATAACCATACGACTTTAAAAACTATATTTTTAAAGTCACTGCTAGAAACGATTAACCCACCGTATGACAAATGATTAATCCATGCTGATATTACATAATTATAGCTATAATAATATTGTCTTTCATTAATTCAGTTGTTGTACTTCCAATTTCAAGTAATTTGAAACGATATTTTTTGGCCACCCAACCAGCTAAATATTTAATAGCATCTTGCCCCATTTCAGTTTTTGAATTTTGTAATTCATTTTCATTGGTGGGGAACATGGTTGGAAGCAGCTTTATTTTATGCTGAAAATTTTAATAAATTTAAAATGTTTATTAATGCATTGGATGAAGACGTACCGACTATCAAAAAATTGAAGAGAGTCATAACTTCGGCGTCAATAATTTCTGATTTGACTTTCATAAAATCACATTTGTCAACTTTTCCCCAGGCATCAACCCAGTTAGAAACCCGAAATTTATCCCTCAATAAACAAATTGAAATATTTGAAACTATAGGAGAAAGCCTTAAAAAAATAAATAACGAGAAAGGACAAATTATGGCTCACAAATTTAACTTCGTTGTGGAAAAAAACACAAGTTACGCTCTCATAAAAAAATACAACGACTGCATAAAAGGTACGAAAAATATAAATGTTGAACAACAGCCTGCAATCGTCGCTTGCTACAAAATGAGTCCTATCACTTCCGTTGAAGTAGAACGAACATTTTCCAAATTAAAAGACATATTGAGTGATAGAAGGCACAATTTTTCTGCAAACAATTTTGAAATGTATAACATTGTAAATTTTAACTCAATAAAAAAATAAATTTTTTTATATATGTATAATAGTTAAAATTAAAATTTAATAGCTTAACTCTGTTGGTATGGTTTTTTTTTATATATGTATATATTTTTATCAATCTTTTAATTATTAATTACTCATTAGTTTTTTGCTAATCCTGTAATAGTGTAAAAAACTGGATAAATAAAGTATAATTTAATGGTTTAAATCAATGTACTTTGAATGTTTACAAAATTTTGGTAAGTATTAAGCGATTTTAGGCAAAAAATTTTTAAGTTATTAACTGCACATTTTTTTGATTTTTACTGCATGAAAATCCGGTCTCTAATTATAAGTAATTTCGAGAGTTAATATTATTCAGTATTTACTAACAGTAGCGCTGAACCTCATCTTCAGATATTGTAAAAATATAATTATAATAGTATTTGGGGGTGTAGAAGCATGCCCTCGCGGGTATGATTGAAATTTTTCAGATGGATGGTACCTAAGGGGAAAATATTTGACAATAGCATTATTTTTAGAGTTCGGCGCCATTGATCACCAAAGTAACAACTTTATCATAGATCATTTGGTCATCTGATCATAATGTATGACCCAAGCATCAACCGATTCAATCCAATTTAGCACTAAATATCGACCAATGACTACGATCATATTGATACTAATTATTATATTATAATTATTTACAGAATATAATCAGAAGTAAATTAACCAGAATAAATGAACAGTGACGTCCTTTGTTTTATCCCGGTCAAAAGGAAATCCTCTATTTCTTCACACTTATTTTTGACACTGGTAAATGATCCTTCATACATATACACTACCACATTAATATACGTTTTCGGGACTCCTTTTCTCATTAACGCTCACTTTAAAACTTCTCTTGGCGCAAGATTATCATATAAAGCATTTTCTTCGTTTCTCTATACTTCTCTATAAGCTGTCTCACACAAAATTCCATCGTCAACTTTCCAGACGTAAAAATAAACTGGTTTTTAGTTACTGATGTCTCGCTATTTATTCTCTTATCTATAATCTTTTTTCCCAAATCTTCATACTATGACTCATAAGTTTTATGCCTCTATAATTTCCACATTCTTGTATGTTTCCTTTGCCTTTAAATATAGGTACCACAACACTTTCTCTACTCTTGGCATTTTTCCGTCTATTAGCACTTTATTAAAATGATCTTTCAACCATCTTATGCTTACATCCCCTAACATCTTCCACACTTCCACTGGCACTTCATCCGGTCCTATCGCTTTTTCCTTTTTCATCATTATCATGGCTTCCTATACATCCTTCTCACTAATTATATCTATTAGATCTTCATTTCACGCAATATCCTCTACAGCCTCTTTTAAATACTCTTGGTTCCCGTGTTGGAAAACCGTCAGCTTTGTTTGTTTACGTGCCTGATAATAAAACAATAAATGTCGTTAAATGAACGAAATGGTGATATCACAGCAAATCAATCGAAAAAAACCATTTCATTGTTTTGATTGTTTACTTAAATATAGAAATAGAAATGTAAATAAAACAACTTGGCATTCATTGTGATTTAAAATTTAAATCACACTTCCAATAGTTTTTCACAAATTCACAGAACAATAAAAAATAATTTATTGAAATTTGAACAGTACATCTGTCGGGACAGCTAGTAGTCTATATTTCAAACTATAGGTGTGAAATAATATTTTTAATACATTTAAAATTATTTAATATGTTAACTTCTTAGTTTTATTCCATTATTTTCAACGTTTTTCTTTTATGTTTTTCAAATTGTAATTGTCGACATTTAATGTGGCAACAAGGAATTTTCAATAATAAGAAAAAATATAAAAATTTTAATTCATTTCATATAAAAAAAACTAATATTTACAGAAGAGAAAATAACAAAATAATTAACTTATAAACAATATACATACATAATACTAGAATACAAATACTCAAATGTACACTTACTTTATGTAGTTAATATTATTAACGTACTTACAAATTTTTTTTTGGATTGTTGAAATTGTTTTATAATCATGGCATATTCATATTCGTAACTATAGGATTTTATTATTTGATTGAAGAATTAATTAAATAAACATTTTTAAAAACTAAAACCTAATATACAATATATTAGATAAAAAATAACTACGAATATTAATATAGATTACTATTAATAACAGTAATAAAAATACGAGATAGATCGACATATTGTAAATTGTATCTTATAGAAACATACAATTTAAATCAAATATTTCCTTCTTAAGTTCCTATTTGTTTCGGATGTTGGATATCATTATAATCACAATCCTGTCTCTGTTGATTGATGCTCGAACATATTTGACATTGTTTGAAACTAGTCACAGATATTTTTCAACCAAGATATTCTTCTTTTTTCAGCTTTTTCAATTTTTTCCTGAAATATTAGTTATAGATTCAAAGCGGTAAAGCCACATTTTAAAAGCTTTGTTTTTCTTGTATGCCATTTCAGTTAGTGCATTGATTATATAATAGGGTATTATATAATCAATGGTTTGTGTCTAAGTTTCAACTTCATATAAACAATACAGAATACACATAACATATTATTAGTATAATTTTATTATCTAAAGAAAAGTCATGGGCACTTTAATAAGGAATTTGGACATTTTACTAAAAGCTTCTCTGGCTTTTTAAATTCGATATCAATTTATTAATAACGTAAGATATTTGATTAATTGATGAGTACCCGCGTAAAAAAGTACCCATGTTATATTTAAATAGTTAAACAAATAATATATAATCATATCACAATATTTTTTTCAACAATTATGGGAAATGTGAATAGTGAGTAGTGCATACAGCTGTATGGATGCGTGTATTATTTTTAAACAATTAATAAAGAATTATCTGTTTACCATTTGTCAGTAACAGTAACTATTCATACATTTAAAAAAATATTTACAATTAATGGTTTTAGTATGTAATGATATGCAGTCATATCATAACTGAGACCATGTAATAGAAAATAAACTTTTATAGATTATACTTTCGCAAATACTTGTAATAACATACGCTCATATCATAACAAAAATTATTTGAAAATGAATTTGTAATATTTAACAACCATTTCTGTATTGGTTTTTATTATGAACACTTTTTTTTTAGTTTATATTTTAATAAATATATTAGAGCTCAATTTTCTCGGAATACCGATCATAAATCCCCTATAGGAATAACAATAATAGTAATTTTATAAACACATATAATTTAATGCGTATTTTATATATTTGTATAATACACATAAAACATTTCAGTCCCATAAGAAAAATTCGCTATCATACTTCAATATGATTTTTAATATAAAACAATTAATTTAAAAAACAAAAGAATATTATACTCAATAACAGAAATAGTAAATATATATATACATAAAAAAAAAAGAAGAAGAGAAAAGAAGAAAGAACGAAATGAATCACACATATTTAATCAGGTGAACACAAAGGTCGCAGATTTGTGACACTACGAACAAATTTTAGACTGCGCAAAATTCGCAGGAAATGGAAAAATAAATAAGCGATAACCTTTTGGGACCGAAATCTTTAGTATATGTCCTTCAAAAAATATCGATAAATACACCCTCCAGTTTTCAGAGGACACTCAGATCGTCTCTGTCCACCTGACAGACAGATCGTCTATGTCTACCTGAGAGTATACTCTCAGGTAGACATACTTATCAATAACGACTCAACAGATCGGTTTTCCGAAATTAGGCGACTCTAATTTCTTACAACGTGGAAATCATCTTTTGAGTTATTTTTTTATTTCTTGGCGCTGACTTTGCATCAAGTCAAAGGTGGCGTCCCAACCTTTCATTTTCTTATTCTGTTTGATTTACAAGTTATTACCTTAATTAATAAAAAAATTGTCCGCAAGAGTTGAAATCCGTAACAGGCAAATCTTCGAGACGACAAAAAGGGTAATAAACTTATTTTTTTACTTGCATGCTATTATTGTTATTATTTTTTATTGAATAGGCAAGACGGTTCTCGAATTCACACCCCTTGACTCGTGTTAATTTAAATCATTTCATACTCTCCATTATTTCTCCTCTCTCCATTTAATCTATTAATTTCCTATTTTATTTTTTATTGTATTATTACAAGTAATACCATATAAACGGATATATAGATACACAGTTATTTACTATTTTTAAATGGTTATTATATATAAAACATTACAATCGTTATATGAATAGAGATATAAAAAATTAAACGTTTCTTGCCTTAATATCAATTTTAAGTATTATTTTATTTGTATGTTTACAACATCGTAATAAAAATGTAAAAAAAGCATTTTTGTTCACCAACTATTTTATTGATGTAAGGAGTGTAAATTGTTCACCAACTACTATTACGATAAGTAATAAAATATAAATGTTATGAATATATCATTGTGGAGATATATATTCTAGGTGTGATTTTAGTCTTAAAACGTATTGTTATGATGCCAATGTCTGAATATATTTGTTTTATTAATTTTATTTTGATAATTTGATTTATGTATTTTTACCAAAAAATTACAATCGTGTTTCATGTACATTTCAATAAGAAAAAAATGGTTAGAAAAGTAAAATGCCAATTATATTATAATTTACATTTTAGTGAATTGCATAATTATTGTTTTAGAATTAATTTGGTTGGAAGTATAAGATGTGTTTTTATGTTTATCTGAAATTTCAAATCAATTTAAAATAAATTAACCGACTTTGCTACTTTCACCAAAAAGCCTTGGCAGGCTTATCGTGTTTTAATGAAGTAAAAAATATACTTATTTGTATACCATTTGTGTATATAAAAGTATGAAAAATATAGTTTTTTACGAATAATAATTATGAAGTTTACGTCGATACGCAGTTATCATAATTTATATACATACAATATTTTGGGCAGTGTATGAAAAATTTTAATTATATTATAAAATAATAGGTCCTGCCGAAATTTTATGACTATGCATATTGTATACAATATATCCGATACAACGCAATACATATGTATATAACTATAGAAGTTTTAAAATATTTTCTGGCCTTAAAATACGATAGTACCACGGATATATATTATATATATAAAACACACGCGTATATCGTTAGCTGGGGAAAAAATCAATAGCGAGCTCAAAGTGCGTGCGTCGCTGGAACTTATTTTTATGTGTTCGATACACAATCACTGTATAATATATACAATAACTATGGACGCCTACGTGCGAAACATGTGTTAAGGGTATCCACCAAAAACGTAATATTATACATATATTTATATATATATACATTTTAATCGGCGGCAGCAGTCTTTACACATCGTGACTTGTGGTTATTGCGTATATAGTGTATGCATTCACACGGATACATGAATGCGAAACGAAGTTGAAACAAAGAATGAAATAATTGAGAAAAAAAACGATGACCGTGGTTTTATTTATAGACACCCTGCGATCGAATCGAATAGGCCGCAGCGGCGCCACATATTACGTGTACGTATGAGCCGTCGACGCTGTTCACGGTGCGCGCGATTAAAGAAACGAACGCGTGGTGTTCACTGGGATTAATCTTCCAGATTACTTCCATTAATTTAGCTACAAGTCGCGACCCACCGACAAATTTCTTAGTGTCCCGCCGGTCCAATCCGTCCCGGAACGTTCATGAAAATTAAATCATTGTGACTGTACAATAACAAATACATATTAATATATTATGTATATACGAGTATACCACTATGTTCAGTGGCGTAGTATTATTTCGGATTTTTATTTGGAGGACCAGTGTCCTAAAAATATTTAATCCCCCACACAGGCCACAAAAAAGGGTCGATTAACGCCTCAAAACTTAGTTATAGCCTTCGAACTTCAGCAATTTCAAGTAATATGTAAATTTAACAAAATTAATAATATTGTTAAGAGGACGTTAAACCCGAATTCATTGTCTCCGTTTATCAAACGGACAACATAGTAAAATCACATAAAAATCATTTTTTTAATTTTTTCAATTTAATTTTTCATTTTAAAGACATTTAAAATCGGTTAAGGGAAATAGCGTATTTTTCGTATTATTTTAGGCCTAAAATGTATACGAAAATTCGAATATTTCAGTAAACACAATTGTAAATTCCAGAAAAAGAATTGAATTCATTAGCCTTTTTACAGATTATTGTGAAAATCGGGTTTTGATATTTTAATTAAAACTATATCAAAAAATGATGTTCATTCTTAAACATTTATTCCGGTATATTAAAAAAAGACATTCAATTTAAAAAATATACTACCACAATAACCTAGAAAAAAGATAGGTAAGTATAAAATTTTTATCAAAATTAAATGTTATTCAATCTAAACAGATGAATTTTTATTTAGTTTATAGGTCTATATCAGAGGTCATCAACTGATGGACCACGAACAGCATCCGGACCGTGGACACATTTTTTTACAGATGGTCGCTTAATTATAGTTTTACATTTTTATATAATAATAAAAATAATGTTTTCAGTTCCAGTATATTTAACAGGGTTGAACGAAGTTCGGTAAATAAATATAAATAAAAATACATATTAAACAAAACAAATTTATTTATTAATGTGTGAGACCTTAAATGTGTTTTGAACTGCAGGAAGTTTGATAAGTTTCAAAACGGATCTCCATAGAAATTAGTTAGTGATCCCTGGTCTATATCATCGTGTTTTGTGCAGAAAATGATTGATTAAACTCTATCGAATTATTGGACATGCGTGTGTGCTTGCGAGTAGTAATTATTGGTGCACGTTACACACACGAATAATCATTTATTATCTTATACAATGACAACACGCACCGGTGCACATTCTGAGAATTGCCTATCCAATATTCCGTAGAAAAAGTTTGGTTTCCGATCTCCTTCACATTATAGTTAAAAATATATATTTCTGTTTAAAAAACTGTTTTATGATCAGACAACATTTAAGTGCACATTATATTTATTAGCGTCGATAATATCCAATAAGATAGTCGCTAATGAAAATGTTTGAATATTGTGGTTATTTGCACTTACAGTAATCAAAAGTAAGAAAGTTTTGGTGAAAAACCAGTCGATATCCAACTCCCAAATCAATAATATGTATCAATATAAATAAAACATACATGTTGAAACCCCCGTTCGTGGTTACACAGAAAAAGGGTGTAAGTTATATTTAAGTATTCGGTCGAGGTTTTTCGCGACACTGTTATTCATGTTTCCATCTTTATTATATACGTACGTATATTAAAAACTATGCGTGTTATTTATAAATAATAATAGATATACATTTTAAAAATATTGCATAACCAAAAAAAAAAATTATAAAAAACATTGCAATAAATATCGATGAGTGAATAGATTTATCGGTATTCTTGTCGTATACGATCTACCCAATTGATACGCACCGATGCGTTGTAAATCGTTGTTTGGGATGTGCTTTGCAAAAAGGATTAGAAATAATTTATATACTTTTATATTTAGATAAAATTATCAAATCAAATTAATTCTTATACTCGAACATTAAAATTACACAAAATACATTTAAATAATATTATAGAATAAAATATATAAGAGAACTTGTGATTATTTTATACACAAATGTTTAAAACCCGAAATCACAAAAATTATACGCGGTTATTGTGTATAATTTTTTTGATTTCGGGTTTTAAACATTTGTGAATATTATAGAGATTCTGCTAAAACAAATGAGGTTCTGCTTGGTTGTATCCTTCTCGGCTACTCCTCGGCCGTCACCAAGAGACCCATCGAGCTAACACCACCGGTGGGAACCGCTAATTCAGCGGATTCCAGCTCGACGACTCGGTCCCGCGGTCACGTACACCATATGCATGTAATCTGCTTAAAACATGATGACCTATAATACTAATATACTACTAATGCTATGATACTATATAACACAATTGACCGAATATAAGTAATAAAAATTATCATCATTTTGTTGTCATTGATCGACAATAATAAATATTTAATTTTAAGGATGAACAAAGTTAATGATAAAATTAGTAAGTTAAACATTTTAAGTTAAGCTAATATCAGTTTTTTAAATATTTAAAAGAATAATCCAATTTTAGTTAACTCGGTTAATCCAGAAGTTATTTTTTTAAATTTTTAAATTTTAATTTAATTTAATTTCCTATTTACAAAAAATAACTCTTCGTTTAAAATTATAAAAGTATAGTTATAATTAAGAAAAAGATAGATAGGTATTTAAAACAGGATTTGTGAATAATAAATCAATAAAAAAATGCTAAAATATAAATTAATACAGATAGGTATCTTAACTACATAATCTAATAACTTAACAGTATAGCAAGGTAACTAGTTAATATTCTATTAATTTTAACTATTTATTAGTAGATGCTCATTCTTGGCTTATTTAAACTTTAAACTACCTATTTAGTATTGTTTTATCAAAACGATATTTGGCGCTAAATTGGTTTTTACTATTTATTTTTACTTTAAGAATACTTTTAAGAACGTGTGCAGTTTTCCAATTAAATGACAAAAACCTATTGTTACAATACTACGCATACCACCTAATGTAATTATTCACAATTCGATATAATTATAAAACAATTTTAAGTTTCACCTACACAAAAATTGATTTTCACCAATACGCTTAGTAGATTTTTCAACTACATTAATATTCAACACTTTGGTGTTTAATTAGATGTTAGAATATGCAGTCTGGGATATATATTATTATTTGTTCTTATAAACGTATATTTATAAGTGAAGTAATTCTCTGAAAACCAAACACCATGTCTTATGTACCCTATATTTTATATTTACCTAACAATTATTTATTGGAATTCGAAATGAGATTTAATCCACGATTTTCTATGCATATAGCATATAATATCATATTCCACACCTATACATAATATTACAGGCATTGCGAATCAACGGCATCGGCGACGGCGACGGCGATGGCAGCGTGATCGCCGTCGTTATTTTCCGCCGGCTTTCCAAAGAGGTTGTGTTTTTCTGTAATAAACTCCGCCGCCGTCCGTCCCTACATTTGCCGGCAGCGGAGGGACGCGCTCGGTTATAACGTGGTGGTGGCGCGTGCACACAGTGCGATTACGGTGGCGGTGGCGGCCGCCGCGTCATCGGCGGTGCCAGAATCAATAATCAGTATTGTTTATCGATTTTTTTCCTGCGTTACAAACCATCGGCGAGAAGCCGCGCGCGTTTACCGCCGTACAGAAGTCCCCGCGTGCACCGTGCGTACACTACCAGTGTGGTGCTGCGACCGTTTTGACGCGGACTCCCGTCGCCCCCGTCATATCGTCGTGTCGTCGTCGTCGTCGTCGTCGTCGTCATCGTGCAGCAACCCGCAGTTGGACCTGCCACCGTCCCCGCAGTTGGAACGACGCGGACGTGCAGGGCAATCGCGGGCAGGTATAGACGAATGAACAATTGTACAATATATATATACATATATTGTTATTTTGATGATGCACCACCGTGTTTGGCGAATATAACAAAAATGTTATTTAAAATTTAATTTATATTTATATATATATATACATATAATGCAGCAAATGCCGTATAAGTGCCGCGTAATTGGCGAACATTCTGCGAAAAAAGCTCGCTAAAAAACCGGTTGCAATGGATAGTTTCTAAATGTATATATTTCAATCTTCTAAATAAATATATTATTATAATAAATTATTGACACGAAGTTAAAATAATACGCGTTGATATTAATTTACATACTTCATACTGGATCGCGAGGAAGACAAAAAAAAAGTTGTTTACATATTATTAATTGTCTGCGAGTATATGCCGCGTACTTAAAAACAAAATTATACGTAAAACGTAAATTGTAACTTTTTCTGAAACTTAAATATTATCGGTCTAAAATTGTAGTATACTATGATCTGAGTTTTTCTTATAAATACTTTCTTTTATTGCTTTTTTACAATAACCCTCTTTCGTAGATCATATATTATTGACATTTGCAGTAACAGTACATCTCGTCGTTGGCCTAATTTTCAGCCCTGAAATTCGGAATTTTAGTTTCATACCATAAATATCTGGTAATCGTTCATTGAGGTAAAAATAAAAATAGGATATTTAGCTCAAGAGTTAACGTGTTGACTTTTTTTAATTTAGACTAGGAATAAACAACGTGTTAATTTATCCTATAAAAATAAAAATTATACGTACAAATGTGTATAAGAATTAATAAATGTTAGGCAATCGCGGAATGTCGAACACTACAAAATATACAATGAAATTGTCTTATATATAAAATTTATAATAAAACAAATCACTAAAATGTATTATTAAATGTTTTTTGATTTTAATTAATTTTTAAATTATCAAATACATGTAGGTTGATATAGATTATACCATTGATTATAGAATACATTTCATAATCAATGGTTATACTCTTGGTTATACATTAGCCTGGACAATAGGATGCAGCAGAGTCCGTAATATATTGACGATTGTATATGTCAACAAAATATGAATATTTTTAAATTGTTTTTGTGCATAGTATTGGTTGAATTTGCGTGTGCGGGGGAGGAGTAGGGTTTTGGGAGTGTACCTAATACTCCTTCTAATAAATCATGCATTATCTAAGTGTGAACCTATAGTCTATAAACTATATACATTACACAGGAATAAACGATAGTTACAAATAAGTAAATAATAATTGTAGGGGACGGAGACATGTAATTATGTGCTATTTCATTGTTTTTTGTTTTTGTTTTAAATCTATTTAAATTGTTAAGTTGTATTAATAATAACTATATGCATTAAATTGCAATATGTACGTTAAATTGGGTTAAAAATACCGTGGAAATTGCATATTTTTTATGCTTACGTAAAAACTGAATTCAGATATTTGTTTGACATCATTTTTGATATCGTAACATGCAAACATGAATGTAGATACAAATATGTAGAATTCAATATGATAGTGACAAATATATTAGTTGGGTTTGGCTTTCATTGCAATTTTTGTTTTGAAATAATCATTAGGATATCTTCCAAGCGTGTTTCAAGCACTCACCTGTATTCTAATAAAGATTATTTTTTAACAATTTTTGAATTTTTCGTGTTCTATAAACGTTTTTGGGGCATTTTCCATTTTAAAAACATTTTGTACCTATTTTCAGAAATATGAAAAAGTCGTCTAAACCAAATTTAAATATAAAAAAAATTAGGAAATATTTTTTATATTTCAGAAGTGTTAAATTATATATATATATAATTAATGATTACGAAATAATTTTTAGTAGTAATATAACATATTTCCTTTTATATGTATGTTTCAAGGGAATAATGTATTTGCATATATATTACTTTAATATTTGTTTTCTTCTCCTAGATTACCTAAATTATGTCCAACATGGCGAATGCAGAAAACTATCAATTGAAATGGCACAGTCACGGTGCTCATTTGCATTCCACCATCGCTACGCTGCATGGCACCACGGCGTTCACCGACGTCACACTAAGCACGACTGACGGTCGCAATGTGTCGGCGCATCGTTTCGTATTATCGGCTTGTAGCGCATATTTAAACCAGGTGTTTCAGAGCTGTCTGTCCAACAATTTGGTGATCGTGCTGCCCGCGGATATTAGCTACCGCACGTTGTGCATACTACTGCAGTACATGTATAGCGGAGAAGCAACGGTCACCAACAGTCAGCTGGATCGAGTGCTGAAAGCCGGCGAAGTATTGCGGGTGCGAGGACTGTGCCGGAGCAACGAGAACACGGTCGGCGTGGTGCCCAGACAGCAGACGCCGGACATCAGCAAGGATGACAAGTCGAAGCCAAAGTCCAAGGGTGGAGACATGCCACTGTCGGTGAGGTCGGACGGCAACGAGAACAAGGAAAACGAGAAGGACAAAGAGAACGATGACGGTGAGATGAAAAAAGAAAACTCAGAAAACGAAGATCCTATGCACAATGCCCTGCAGCTAGAGATCACTGTTAAAGAGGAACCATTAGAATGGAACGACAGTGATCGGACTGAGATGACAATTCAACCGGTGAGATAAAATTATAATGTATTTTATCATTAGGCAAATTGTCTTCGATAGTAAACAAAATCCAAGAAAATATATTAAGATGGGTCGGGTATGATATAAGGAGAGTAGAGGCAGAGACCGTATGATTAATAAAGGAAACGTATGAAGAAGCAAAGAGAGGAAGAGGAAGAGACCGAAAAAGAGATGGTTGGATGTGAGAGAGAGTGATATGAAGAAGACTGGTGTAAGAGTTGAGGATGTTGTTCTAATTAAGTGGAAGTTAAGAACTAAGGTGGCTGACTCCAAATAGTTGGGAGAGAAAGCGAAGCCAAAAAAGACATTTGTAGTAAATGTTGACTTCTTTAATATAATTGATTATATAGTGTACAACGATTTTGGTTACTTCATCCAAATACGTTTCTCCCATCACTACCCTAACATTTACCTATAAATCTAACGTAGCTTATACCAATGATTATTAGGAACTATTTTCTAATTACGACGAGGATGACGAGGAAGCCGATTCTGATTATTACGCTCCATTAACATGCGACATGTGTCAAGAGACATTTCGGACTCCAGCCCTTTGGGTTAGACATATACAAACTCACGAATTAGGCTCAATAACTGACTTGCCAAAAAGAAAACGACGAAAAACCACAGTATGATTTATTACAGTTATTATTATTTTTATAATGTATAATTTCTCGATGTAACGACGTTTGATTAACAAACAGGATGAAGACGATGGAGGTGAATTGCCACCATTGCGCTGTGAACTCTGCCAACAAGAATACCAGACGCCTGGTGATTGGGTACGACACATTCAAAGCGCGCACACAGAAGAACAGTTGGCTATTACGAACAGCTTGGCCAGTGGCGGGTCGGGTATATTACCGTTAGCCAAACGGCCGCGGCCGAGAATAATGAATGGTCGGAAGGTATGTCCGACTTGCACGAAGACATTCCCATCACACGCCAGCATGTTGATACATAGTCGGACGCATACAGGTGAACGACCGTACCAGTGTGGTGTGTGCAACAAAGGTTTCAATGTGAAAAGTAACCTGCTGAGACATATGAGAACACTGCATGATACGGTTATAAGTCCCAATGCTATGGTCGAGTATTGCAACGCCCAGGACGAAGTGCCACCTACCACATAAACTTGTATATTCTTTCAACTTGATGCATCATTTGTTTGTAACTAAACAATTCATTTTTTTTCATCTACTATTTATTTTTTATTTATTAAGAAATCAAAAATGTGTCTAATTGAATATTATATAATATTATATGAACGCATTTAAAATGCAAAACTTTCCAACATTTTTCACTTTTCTTTTATTCTTTTAATCTGAATTGAACAGCTTTTATAACATAGTGTATTTCAATAATTACTAAGAACTTTTAAGAAAATGTTTACTTCCAATTATTTTTAAGAAAATTCACTACAAGCATGTACCGTAGTCTGTACAATTTTCTATGGAATAACGTTACTTCAGTTTATAGTGCAACGCTTTTAATCATTCCAATATTTTTTTTATATTACTTTTATCTACGTAAGATTATATATCATAGTTTTGATACTTAGTACAAAATAAGCAGATGTTAAGATTTAAAATTTATTTTTTAACAATGATAAAGAGATCATTGTCTTCCTGCATATATTGAATTATATAATAATATTGTGTAAAATCTTAATAAAAAAATGTACATAGTGATGTAAAAATAATTAGGAACTCATTCCATTTTACATTATTTTTCAAAGGTTTTCTACTTATAGCAAATATTTATTGTATTTATTCCAATAACAACGTGAACTTGTAATATTAAAAATGTACTTTTATTATATGCTCAGTAACTACAAAATAATTACTATTAATAAACATTTCTTTCAGTATTTTATTTTTTATGATCTTATCATGTTGTAAATATTTAATAGAAATAAAAAAAATATATATTATAAAAAGAAGGTTGTTTTATGTATGCTAATATAAGAATTGTGTTAAAATACTTAAATAGTAAGTTTGTCCTTAAAAATTATAGTGGATATATAAGTATTTAAAAATTAATCATCTTCTTCGATTTTGGGAGCTAAATAATATCGGATATAACCCAACTCTTCAATTTGGTATTCTACAACTAGTGGAACTTCTCCAGACATAGATAAAATAACCTAAAAATAAAAATAAAATTAATTATATTAAATCAATTAAAATAATTTTTCATTAAATTGTAGTACTTGTGGAGATAAAGGAGCTGCTTTACAAAACAAATTCAAGTAACGGCAAGCAAATGTTAAACATACAGCTTGTTGCATTTCGATAGTTACTGCATCTTCTTCTTTATCAATCGATGCAGTTTGAGAAAGTTTGACATTTGCTATGTATGTTTAAACAAATAACAATCAGTAAATATTTTATACAAAATAACTGTTGGTGTACCTTTTCCTATGTCACCAGAAGTAGAAAATTTGATTCCATCTTTGGTACAAGCAATAATAATAGATTCTCCAAATTGGCTTAAATCTCTACAAATTCTTGCAAACTCAGATGAAGGCATCTTAATTATACAAGAATAATTAGTTTCCTGTATTAAAATTATAATATCATTAGAATGTATAAAAACATATTAGGTTTACAACCTAATATTATACATGCATATATATTTTTATTATTAATAAGAAATACTAATTTATAATTTTTTTTTATTATATTAGGTAGGTATTTTACTTTACCAATATATAGTTTTATTATTTAAAAAACAAGGCAATAAAATAAATCAAAATAGTTATATATTTTTTAATATCCATACGATGTATGTTTTCATGTAAAATATAGGAATTTAGAAAATAAGAAAAATGGTGTTTATTATACATAGTATTATGTGAATTTGATAAATATAAATGTTAAATATAGTATTGGGCGATTCTATTTTTTTTTTTTTTTTTAATATTATATTATTTTATATATTATTGGCTTGCTTTTAAATTTAATAATCAATTTGGCTTTAGTGCTTCAGGATTATTTTAATATAAAATGCATTACATTGTATTAATGTGATATGACGCACTATTAGCAAACTTGGGAGCCAATGGAAGGGGCATAACATGAATTGACCAACCAACATCAACTTAAAACATTGTTGGTATCATAGAAGCGGGGAGCCTCACTGTCACGCCGGACCAGCTTGCCACTTCGGACACTGCCCCACAAGATTGAGAAGCCTATTTCGGCTGCAACATGGTGATTGTGGGACAGGCGCTAAATAGTAACCAAACCACAAGACCCAGTTGAAGGGGACAGGAACCCACACGGTATTTAACTTAGTCAAGCCTTATCCGTGAAAAGGTACAGGCTTAGGCCAATACTGGAAGTTTCTAGATGACCCGGGATCTGGTCAGTTTACTGACTAAGTTCGGTATCACCACACTTCTCAAGTAGTACCTTGCACTAATAAAAAGTGTATGATTAGTAGGCTTTGGCGACAAACCACGGTTTGTAATGTATTAATTAATGTATCTTATATAATTTTCACATACTAAGATATTTATATAATTTAATATCTATTAAATCATTATAATTGTCCATCGATATCATATTAATGTTTAATGTTTATACAAACTAAACTGATGAAATTAACAATGAAGCTTCAAAAAACTATAAATATTCCCACTTATATTCAATTATAACATTAAATGTGACTTATTTAATTTTTTAAGTTATAGTTCAATGTATAAAGTATACATACAGGAATACCGAGATGTTCTTGATCCAAATTCATAAGTTTCATTTCATAGTCGGACAATTTTTCTTGGTTTGACGTCTCAAACATAATAGTCAACGTATCTGCATTATCCTGTGCTTTGATAGTCATTATGTCATCATTTGAACAACACTTCATGATCTTAACCATACTGAAATAATAAAAGTTTAAGAATTAAGGTGATGTTAATTTATTACCTTCTAAATATAATATTTCTTTAAACCTTTCGAGATTAATGCCCATTGACAAGTTGCGGTCACAACGGAACTTATCGAAACCAGTGCTTTTCAAACACATGGACACCAAACTAACATGAGCGTCGTCCATAGCTTGCAGTTGAATTCCCGAATCGGAACAATCGAATGTGGCTTCTTTTAGAAGTTCCTTAATAGCTTCCAATATCTTTTTAAGTTGACCACTCTTCAATAATCTTGCTTCGAACATGGTTAATAAGTTCGAGTGTTATAAACAAATTTGATCAACGAAATAAAATTTAACAGTGATAAATTATCTAGAACAAAAAACTAATGAGAACACACCAAATACAAAGACGGGAATCCCGGAAAAAAAGACAAATGGGAGTTGGATACATAAAGTATTACCGTATTACCTAAAAGATGCACTCAATATACACGAGTCACAAAAGATAGCGGTAATAAAAGCGGGAAAATTGGCGGCACTAGACATGATGACCAAACTAAAATATATATCAATATATTAGGTTTTAAAACGTATAAGAAGAAACAGATGTGTTTAAACCGGTTTTTTTAGGAAAAAATCACACTTATGTTTTGTAAGAATGTGAAATAATTTTGAAAATTATTTTAATATTTAGTTGTCGTTTGTTTCATTTTGGCGTCGATGACACAGATAAAACATTAACGTAAAATTTAAATTGAATCTTTGTATCGGAAATGTATTTTTTTATCTGCGAAGCGCACGCACTGCACTGGCTGGCCTTATCTATCATTCATCCGTCCGCTATCAGTCAATTACACGACCATGAGTACCATCGTCTAAAACCGTGATTACGACTGTTATCGGATTCACGGCTGTTATAGATGTAGTGTGAATAGTGCACATTGATGCTACTACCGTAGTTGTTTCGTTGTGCATTCACCACTAAGGAACGGTGTGAGTATGTGGTGTTGACGTTATTCATGTTCCTTTGATTGAGTAAGATTAGTTATTCAAACATCTTCGTCGTCCTCGTTAATTTTTTTCGTTCGCGTTTTAGTGGATTTCGAAGTGCATTAGAATCGACAGATATACTCGATTCCGCGTAATGTGTTTAAAATCGAATGTTTTCCATCGAAATATAATATTACATTCGCATTTGACGTCTGTTATTATCACTACTTAATATATATTATTGTTATTGCTACTATTAATCGGTGACGATGAGTTCCGTTGTCAATTGGAGTCCGCGAGAAGTGTCTATTTGGCTTGAGAAAAAGGGTCATGGTAAATATTGTCATTTGCTTACGGAAGATCATTGCATTGATGGCCGTGCTCTCCTACTTATCAACGAGGCTGATCTGAAATGTCCACCCATTAGCATTAATGTAAGTTTCCTTTGATATACACACATCTATGTATGTGTTCTATCATTGTTGTACTTATAGTAAATGATTGTACAATACGTCGATTGTTAATTTCAGGTCTTAGGAGATATAAAACGCTTAATGTTAGATATTCGCCAGTTAAAAGTTGAAAATCGACAGGTCTTGATACAACTTGGATTCGATCCCATATCGTTGCTCACAAAACCTGTGTGTGGTCCACATGTCTATGGAAACCAATTCCGACCAGACGTAAGTACTGTATTATTATAAGTCATTTTTAATATCAAGTATTGTGATGTCCAAATCAAATAAAAATAAAACTAATTAAAACCGAAGTCTGCACCATGCTATAGTCATGGGAAAAATGTGATAACTGTGTGCCCACCTCCACTGTCACCATCGACATACATTCGTTATTTAATTAATTAAAATATTGTGTTAATATATCGAACTTATTCTAAAAGAATAAAATTCTCTTTTCTTTCAATTTCGTGGTGGACACTGGTTACCACACCACTTGTTATTTTCGTATTTTTTTATTAAACATCATGTTACTCACGGAGTAGCTTTCCGTCACATTCCTATGGCGGTACTCGCCGATGAGTGGAAACACCAATGATGACAGTAAGTAATTTTCAATAATATTAGGCCGGTACATTATTTACAGATGTATATATATTAAAAAAAAAGATACGTTTTAAACATTAAATATCTAATATTGTCTCCATACACGAGCGTGGGACACATCTTCTAGAAGTATTGTCGATATAAAAAAAGATTGGTTTATATTTTTTTTTTTCGTTTCTTCCCTTACAAAATTTTATACGCCCGTATGAGCTTATCTCTGCAATAATCAAAATAAATATCAATTTGAATATTTATATTGTCTATTCATTTGTTTTTGTTTTTCATATATTCTGTATTAGTATGTCTTTATATTAGAATTCTTTAGATTAAAAAAAAAATTTGGCATATATGTGTGTCTTATGACCTCACCACCAATTGGCGATACTTGAATAAAACGGTATTCGCCACCAAGTGATCTGCTTGGAAAGTAGTGGATTTTCTCAGTTTATTATATTATATATTTAACAAATTATTTAATAATATAAAACAAATGATTGTGTATGTTTAACATTTCAAAAATCAAATCATAATTTATAGTTCATGATCTTGAGCATTTAAACATGCTGTAAAATTATGTTTTGTGTATTTTTAAAATATTATTTAGCTATATTATTTTTCATACAACAAAATTACAATTTTTAATTATTTTGCAAAATTATAATTTTTAATATATTATTTTTTTTTATAAATATAGGGACTGTTTAGTAAATATATGATTACATTTTGTAACAAAATATAATTTATTTTACTTTCCGAGAATAATTTCTTTTATTTGTTTCCTTAATCATGAAAGTCCTGAAGTCAAAATTAATGCTGTCACAAAAAAATAAAACAGAATACTTCGATTTAATATTAAAGAAATATTGATTGATATATATTAAAAAAATAATTGTTATTAGTTTAAGACATATATCAAAACATTTATAGAAAAAATTAAGTTTCATTATAATTATAAATATTGTATAAAGTATTTATTAAATTTATCAGGTTATTAATTAAATAAAAAATATGATTATTTATTTAGTGGCATTAAATATATTTTATATTATTCAAATGACAAATGTGTATGTATTTTTGATTTAATTAACTATTTAGCTAACTATTTGTATTAACTGTCAATAATTTATAGTTTATATTAGGTATTACGATATTTAATATTTTATAGTATTCATTAATTGGTATATCTCAAGTTCATTTAAGTCGATTAATATTTTATAAAATTATAATATCTAAAAAATCTTTTCAAATAAACAAATATATCAAGACTGTAGTTAATTTAATTAATTAATTATATTATCTATTGCAATTTTAAAATAACATACTTCATGTTATATCTCTAATTATTAATTTAAAATTTTTAATTTATCAGTCGATCATTATACATAAAGTATGTTTATTTAATTCTTAAAATAGTTAAAATTTAAACATAGCTAACAAATTATCTTTCCTGAAACACTTTAATAAATAGATCTTTACTAACTTCAAAAAAAAATCTGTTTATTTCGATATCATAGGTGAATCATAGAAGTACATGCTTTAACTTTATCAATGGTTTTTGAATTTAATATATTTATAAGTTATAACAATAATAATGATTAACATAGATATTACACAAAAATGTACATGAAATTCATAATTATTTAGTAGAGTGATAACAAATTTAAAAAAGAAGTAATACAGTTGTTTATGATTAATGAGTTATAAAAGAGTACAAATAAAGAAATGTTACTTGTAATAAAAGGGATGTATAAAAAATGTTTTAAAATTGATCACACCCATCATTAATGCATGGTCTATGGTTGTACCTTCTTTGATAAATGTTTCAAGCATCCGTTTCCAAATATGTATATAGCATTTCGATAATAAATTATTTGTTCTCCATTTTAAATTTGAAAAAAGAAAATATCTTTTAAAAGTAATTTTTATTGTGATGTTTAAATAATAAATGAGTTTGTTTTTAGCCATTCAATTTTTATGATGATATTCATATGAATCATGGATCTGATGTAACAGCTACATCTTCCCATAGTTCAGAGTTTGAAGAAGAGAGGCGATTAAAACCAGAGGTAAAAATTTACTTTTTACTACACTTAAATATTATAAAAGTACATTCTCAAGAATTATTATCTTTATTAATATAATATATTATAATATATTATATTAATAATATATATAATTAGGTATTACAATTTCAGTAACAATTTTAAACTGTTTATGTCTTTTTTTCTGTATATACACTCATAAGGTTTAGTATTATATACTACATACTTATATATATTTATATGTGTAGCTATTAATTTAAATAGATATAAATATTCCATAATAAAATATTTATAAGAGAACTTGTGATTATTTTATACACAAAATGTTTGAAACCCAAATCACAAAAAATTATACACAATAACCGCGTATACGTATTTCGACAACTACGTTGTCATCATCAGCGCAAGCTATAGTAGCTGTCGAAATACGTATACGCGGTTATTGTGTATAATTTTTTGTGATTTGGGTTTCAAACATTTTGTGTAATATTCCATAGATATAAACCTCCTATTAATCGAAGCATTAATAAAAAAAAACCCATGTAATACTATTTAATCAGACTTTTTGGTCTGATATTTAAAAATATTACATATTTTTTTAATGAATGTTAACACATTAACAGTAAATGATGATTTGTTTATGTTTAATGAACTTATTCTTTGTTTTCTGGCATTATGCAATCAATTACTTAGTTCAACAACAATGAAAATGATAATAGCATAATTGTTATTTAATATTATGTAATAATTACTCAAGTACATTTCTATAATTAATTTAGATAATATTATTTTAAAAGATAACATGTTTTTTTTTTGTACAGGTGTTTATATGATTTATGAGTCATGCATATTAGATATAGTGTATATGAAATATATTTATCTATTATTCTTAGTCTAATGCAAGTTTACTAAATTGAAATAATTTATCAGAATATATATATATATATATATTTATATAGTAATTAATAATTATTATGTATAAAACAATTTTATAATTATATTAAATATAAATCAAGTATAAAAAAAAGAATAATACAAATACATATTAAATTAAATAATTTTAAAAATTATAACCTTAAATTTGAATTATAATGTTATTAGTTAAATAAATGAAAAAAAATAAATTGAATTAATACTATATTGCATGATTCATAAAGCTGCTCATTGTGCAAATTTAAATCATTGTAATTTGCTGTAATTTATTATCAATATTTACACTAGAATATCGTAATTAAATAATATTTTATGTAATTTAATTATGTGTAAATTGCATTGAAAATATTTGTAGTAGAGTTAAATCAGTAGCATATTTAGGGGGGGGGGGTTAGATGGGCCAATTGTCCTGGTTATCACGTTTTTGGGAGCAGCAAATTTTTAAGGGTTTTGTTTGAATAATATTACAATTTGTTTTTGGAATATTTGATATTTCATGTTTTATTTCACAATTTAGATAATAAATATCAGGCATTAACCTCCTGTATATACTATTATGAATTTTATGTTATTATTTTATAGTTATAAACATTGTAAACATTAAAATAAACATTTATACACATTAACATGATATTGATTTATATAATTTATTTATTATTACTTTTACATAAAATATTAATATATGTCTTAAAAGGGAAAGGGTTGTGTATGTCTTAGAAAATTGCTTGGTAAAGCATTTTTTTTTACATGCAGTAAGGAGGTCAGAATGGGGAGAGGGCAACAAATAAATGTGTACCTAAGACAACAAAGTTCTAAATACATCACAGAGTAAAGTTAAAGAAAAACTAAAATAATGTCTGTTATCAGTTATCACAATTGAAAATGTTTATATATTAATTGGCATTCTGAGCTGGAGTTATTTTTAAAAATGTATTTTGATTTTATTGGCCAAATAATAGATAATTAACGATACATTTAAGTGTAGTTATGTATCGAACTGAAATCTTGCTATTTACCTAAAAAAAATTCATAGACATTAAATGTTAGAATATTCATTAAGAATTTTTTAACTTGAATTTTGCATGTATTTGTACACAAATCAGTAGAAACTAAAAATACGCTATTACAGTATTACCTGATTTATTTTTGTGTAAACTTTTGAAGGGTGTTGTTCTTTTTCCCAAACAATGGATAAATATAGTGGTGTGTATATATTTTAAGATAATAACATCTTTAAATTAGCTCAATTTGATAATTTCTATTCAGTTAAACATAACATTACCTAGTAAGTAACATACCTTGTATTTATAGTGGATGATACTATATTTTATTTTATTGACAAAAAGAATCCTCATACATATTTTTATCTTAATATTGATAATGATGCATGTTTATTATTGTACTATGCATAGTAGAATAATAAAGTATATCTATGTATATTGATTTCTTTCAAAACCTTTAAAACACTACTTTGATTTAGTTAATAATTATTTTTCAATCAAAAAATACATAAATAAATATTTAATGTTACAAACTATTTTTAAAATGTGTTTTCACACTCTCAATAATTAATAGCTGAATCATTTATTGTTTTCTTTAGTAGATAACAATTATAAACTAATTCGCAAATTAAGATAACATTTCATTGAAATGTATATCAAAATAAAAATAGGTCTGAACATAATTTCAGTAAAAAAAATTAACATATCTAAACAACTTCAAATAAATTAATATTTAGATTGTAATTATTTTTCATTATTATAATATTTTTTTATCGAATTCTATCGATGTTATATGTAATAATAGATTGACGTAAACAGAAATTTTATGGAAATATTAAATTGATTAAATATAATAAAAATCGAAGTGGATAATTAACACCATATAACATTTTCAAAGAAGTAATATTTTTCAGTTTAATTTTGGATTCAATAACTTAGAAAATCAACAAAATGCTGTATAATCTTTAATTTTTATTATAATATTTTGTCTATTTATAGATACTATATAATTTTGTATATTGCACTTGTGTTACCCTTGAGAACAATTGTGTAGATCACTTATAAATAAATAAATAAATAAGCGTTTCGGTAAAACCATTGTGTTGTACAAACCGCAATGTCTGTTCGACCTTGATAAATCCTATAATTTTAACCTAAATTATTGTCGATACATTAACATTTGTTGACAAATATTCTGTACGGGAATTTAAAATAAAATATATTGTTTTAGAGTTCTGTATTATAACGTATGTAATATAGAGTTATAACGATTATGTTAATGTTTGTATTTATTTTCTATAATTATGACTATAATTATATTGAACATTGGCTAGGTCAAATCTTGAAAAAAGGAATCTCTTTGTCAGTGTACGAGCTGGAATATAGTTATGTATATATGACTCGAAATTAAAGGAAAATTTAATTAGTTTATCTAATGTTTAAATTACATTTTATCTTTGTATTTTGTCTCCAGATACTAAAGTCCTTTGAATGCCTTTATATAAGATGGTTAATTAGTAATTATTTTGACTTATATATAGACTTGTGATTTTCTGATGTCATCGATTTTTTGTTACCTATTAAAAAAAATATAAAAAAGTATTCGTTTTCTTTCTTGTATAACGTAAAATTAAAGAACGTATGACTAATGAGATCCCGTTATTATTTAGAAATTTTATGAACTCGTCTGTTAACTATTACGCGGAATTCAACCGGTTGTTTTGTATGCACATAAACTTAGGTATTTATGCTACTGTTGTAATAGGTGGTTCATATTTCTTGTGTTCTGTTTTCGATTTGTTATATATCTATTTTCATGTTAATTGAAAATATAGATATGTAAGAAAAGTGTTATAATACAATAATATAGTTAACTAAGTAAGTCTTTTTATTGTATAAAATATCATTAAATAGTAATAATTTATTTCAAAGTATTTTTAAATTATGAATAAATCAGAATGTACCATTCAATAGTAGTAAATGACCTAATAGTATCTTTATTTTAATAAACATAGATTAATATAATAATAATTATTATTATTATTATAAGAAAAACAACATTATAATTTAATAATAACAATAACATTAATACTAAATTTAAATTTATTTTATTTTAATACACATCTCATATGACTTATTGTTTCTGGATCAATGAAATAATTACATATCATACTGACTTTCATATTTTGATGATCAACGATTAAAAAAATATATAATATATATAACATACATAATAACACAATATACATGAACATACTTATCTGAATGATATAATGTTATATATTTATTTTTAGGCATTGACATCTTTCCATTCCCTTTTAATCCTGGCTCTATTATTACTGATTATTATTACTACTATTATTGTTGTTACTGTCAGTTAATTTTTTTAATGTTTGTTTTCTTCCAGATATGGAAAGCTCTTATTGCAATGGGCTACCTTTTCACTGTGACGTGGATCACAGCATTCGTCATGGTTATTGTCCACGACCGCGTACCAGACATGAAGAAATATCCTCCGTTACCGGACATATTCCTAGACAATGTGCCGTACATCCCTTGGGCGTTTCACATGTGTGAATTGACCGGCACAGTGTTGTGTTTCGTGTGGCTTACAGTGCTGGTCTTCCACAAGCATCGTTTCATACTGTTGCGGAGATTTTTCTCACTGTCTGGCACTGTCTTCCTTTTACGGTGCATCACGATGATCATCACTTCCTTGTCTGTGCCCGGCATCCATCTGGAATGTACACCCCGGAAGAAACCAGCATTTTTAGATGGTAAGTCATCATTAAAAAATTAAAAAATGAATAACAATAGAGAGCGCAAATATAGTAATAACAATTTTTAAATGGGTAATATTGTATAAGATTTATTTCGTATTATATGTGTAAGAAATGTTTACATAACAGTTGCGGCACTAAATCCAATATCAATATATATTCTCTATATATAATATCAATATCTATATATATTATCAGTATATATTCTCATGTTATAGATGGAAATTTTCTGGGGGAAATGGTGTACAAAATGCAACAAGCGTATGTGATATGGAGAGGAGCTGGTATGTCAATACAAGGAGTTCGCACTTGTGGTGATTATATGTTCAGTGGACATACCGTGGCATTAACTATGTTAAATTTTTTCATCACCGAATGTAAATATAAATTAACAATATGATACTTTTTGAAAATTTTAAATAATCTTAAATTTATTTTATTATTTACAGATACTCCACGTGACATATATTTGTTACACACTTTCAGCTGGCTTATGAACATGTTTGGTGTTTTTTTTATTTTGTCAGGTCATGAGCATTACTCCATTGATGTTTTCATAGCTTTTTACATTACATCAAGACTCTTTTTATACTATCACACGCTATCTAACAATCAAGCATTAAATAACAATGTTGATTCTTGTCGAACGCGAATTTGGTTTCCGTTATTTAGTTTCTTTGAATCTTCATGCAACTGTATGGTACCAAATGAATATGAGTCATTGACAGAAATTGCAGAAAACCTGGCATGTTTAATATATAATAACTATTTAGTCATTAAATCGGCCATCAAAACTCAGATTTTACTATTGAGGGCACTGCCGTCAAACCAAACAGCACAGATTGCTTCAAATTCTTTAGCTGGCCCAAGCATAATTGGGTCAAGGACACCAATTATATTGAATAAAAAAAGAAGATGAACATATCAGAACACAAATGTAAATAAACTGGTTTATAATCCAGTTGATTAATAAAATTGATTTTTTTTTTTTTGGATTTATGCACAGAGTAAATATTACTTATAATTATATTGAATTAAAAAAAATCAAACCTTGTGATATGAAGAAAATATTTGGAAGACTTGAGTCAAATATTATTATATTTTATTACTTTTCGTAGTTATTATTAAAATGTTATTAGAGTAACTGTTCGATTACTTCCATTTTGTTGGTAATGTTCATTATTTTTAGTAATTCTATAAAATCTTGTATACTATTCCTACTATTTCATTTATTTATAAAATAAAAAACACTAATTGTACTACTAAATATTTTTTTAGGTTTGTGTTAAACTTTTTAAAAATTTATATCGGATTCCTATAGGCAATAATTCCTAATTAATAGTTGTTTAATTTAATATATCTTGAGAAGTTTATTGACCTTCCTATCAGTATATACGTTTTTTTATGTTAAATTTTTATTTGTTATACTTAAGAGTTTGATTAATATTAAGTTTTTATGTTACTACAATGAATATTGAATGTGCTTTGCATACTGATGAAATGTACAAACTGTAAAGAAAATATTTAGTATCAATATAAATGAAAATATGTATTTATTTATATATTTTTTTTTAAACGTGTTGATTCAACATTATATAAAATATAAATGAATATTAAATATTTTTTGCAACATTTAATACTGATATATTTTACTATATTATGTTGTTATTGTGCACAAATTGAATAATAAATAGTTTTATATTTAAATAGTTTGGTAAATGTACAAATACCAACAAAACCTAGGATTTACCAGTAAATTTTAGGTTTCACATACTATTATCGGTAAAACGTAGGGTACACAAAATAATTTGGTCTAACCCTAATGATTTTTGTAGTAACTTTTACAAATGAGATTTTGTATATTTTAGGATGAACTACCTTTTTTTTTTTTACTGTTTAAACATAGGACCTGGTGGGAAAATGTTTACATACTACTGCCACCATGCCCTATATTGTTTATTGAACAACTAAAAACAATTTAATACAAAGAAAATAAACAGAAACAACTATCAATAAAAATTTTTTTACATACGTGGGGGTCTCTAACCACCCAAGTAAATTGGCCTTAAATTGCGCCTAGATAGACGCACATAATTAGGTTATTGTGCTTGTGCACTTTGCCTGCTCCTCTCAGCCTTCTCCTTAGTAGACAGGATCTCCTCCACCATTCAGATGAACGACTCCAGCTTCCTCTTGGTTCCTTCAAGGACTGTAACCCTAGCTCTGGGGTCCTCCTGCAGGTCCTCGGGTCTTGGACCAAGCACGATAGCCGGAACAATCTAAGAGTCAATCTGGACGATGGTTAGAATATGTACCATGGACTCTAATAGGACTTTTGTTGAGTTGAAGCTATTCAAAGGTGACGGAATACTAACTTGATATCATTATGTGTGACCGCTGTAATAATAGATAATAAATTTCCGAGAATGTTTGTATTATTGTCACTTTTTACTGCTACAATTATATAAACAGTAGAGCATTATAGAAGGTAGAAAAAGGACATGATTTATCAATACTAAAAAGATGTTGGCTTATTTAAAGTACTACATTAATTTATCATTGAATTAACCACATACCATACAAGTGCAAAGTGATTAATTTAACTATGATCTAATAATTATAGTGGGATAATAAAGTTTTAATATTATTCCTTAAGCAGTCCCTGGGATTATTTAATACTCATTGACAAATGTAAAAATATAATTTAATACATTTTTAATATTTTCAAAATAAAACCACTAAATATTGAAATTATATTAAATATATTATATATAGTATGTATACAAGGTAGCAATATTTAATATTAATTTGTTTTTAACACCTTTTGGTATTATCTTAATCAGTCTTTAATAATTTAAACTTTAAAATATAGATTATTATTTTCAATACTGACCTGAAAATATGTTTCCTTTTATAAAACTCATAAAAATATAGGTTAATAATTCAAATTCTTCAAATTCAAAATCTTATTCATGCATTTTTCAAATATATATGACAATAACATTTGCACTATTTATTAGGTATTCTATGAATTAAAATGGAATAAAAACACTAATAGTAATAAAAATGACACTATAAATGTAATAAAGAATTTTAATGGCAAATTTAGTTTTAAATGTATAATTTCATAACAATTTATTAAGATCAACAGTTTTTTTTTTAATAATAATTGTGGAAAATTCAAAATTATTATAAGTATACTAATAAAATTAGGTTGTGTTAGCACACTATTTCTTAATTTAAAAAGAACGTTAAGTACTACTAATATATGAATAGCTTCAATTACAATTTTTTTGTTGCAAACCGAATAATTAATTATAAATAAATAATAATTAAAACAAATTGTATTTGAGCAAATAAATTATTTTGATAAAGCACACCTAAGAAACTTTTTAAAAATGTAACCGGACGGACTTACTGAGACTTAAATAAATTTGAAATTATATAAATTTAATATTTATCTACAATACATTTGACTGGAAAAATATTAGGAATTGTATTTAAATGTGTATATAAAAAAATTATATGAAGCTGATTATTATCTGTTTTTGGAACAATTGATACTGTCCTTTGTTCCTTATTCTAGTGTGCGATTATGTCAAGTTTTATGGTAATAGCAAATACATTTTTAGGTGTTATGCCTCAGCGCGCAGATTGATACAAATGTATTAGGATGATGTAAATGCAATACAGGTATTACAGTAGCAACTATTCGGTATTCAGCTCTTAGAGTGTTCAATGTAGCATTAATAAGTTGTCGACATATAGGTTTTTGATCTTGTGATATTTTGTAAAATATTCGCAATGAGCAAATAGCATCAGTTGGTGTTGATGTAGGTTCTCCCCGCAGCAGTCTTTTTAAGGAATAACGGAAAGCCTCCTCAAGACCAATAGCGGATATTGGTTCAGTAGACGTGTCTAAAGAATCAGTAATGGCTGATAATGAAGTACACGATCCTGCAATAAAGCAAAACATGTTATATTTTGGTATATATAATTATGTTGTCTTCCAAATTGATAAATATTATTAATTACCAGATGATATATATGTAACAATTGCAGCTACATTATTTTCATAGTTCCAACGTCGACGTATTGAAACTCTGTAATTATCAACACAACAACCTGTTTCTTCATCTTGAAAAATAAACATTAAAAATATGATAAAAAATCAACAGTTTCGTTTAATTAAAAAAAGTAATTTCATTTACATACATTCAAATCTAGCATTGTGTCTATGCGCCCATAAATGCCATTCTACAATAGCATTTCTCGGTAGCCGTGATACTACTACATAATCTATAATAGCATTGTTTGTCCTTTTCTCCCATTCAGTTCTAGCAGCATGTATATATTTAGTATGAGTGACATAACATATACCCTTAAATTCATATTTCAGGTAAATCTATTTAGCTGTCAAATTTTTTTTATTAAGTGAATGTAAATTACTTGAACAACATCTCTAAGTTGAGTATTAGGGTCAACTGCTTTAATAATTCTACTAACATGTCGTAAAGAAAGCCGACACTGTCGTCTGATTCCACCTTCAACAATACTTAAAGTACCTGGTACTAGAGCAATTTGACCAGCAACATAAATTATATCTCCAATCTAAAAATTTATATTAAAAAGATATAACAACTCCAATATATATATATTTATTTCACTAAGAGATGAATTTTATTTTATGGACAAATATTTTGAGTTGATTTATTAATTAATTAATAAATTTAATTACAATGATGCAATTCAATACACTAACTTATAATTAACTTACTCGAATAGCCTGACTATATGGTCCAATATTGGCAGGTGCCCAATGAGATATACTTTGTACATGCATTATATGTTTGGTAACTGATGGTAGGTTTGAATTTGATGACAACTTAGATGGCGGTTTATATGCAACAACATCAATTAATATAGGTGTATTTTCTGAAAGAGGTATTTCAACACAAACCCTTACGGGAGGACTAATTCTACACATTATTGAAGCATATTGTGCATTCATATTGAGAAATTCCGTCATGTCATGAACATATAAGGTAACAGCAACAACATCAGTCAACTCTAAATTTCTTTCTTGTAATAAATCTAAAAAATAAAATAATAGTATTATCACAATACACAATAAATATAGAATAATTATAGTGTTCTGATTATTTGCAACTTTAAGTATATATGAAAACATTCAGTAATATATTATATAAATTAAGACTACTAATTTGTGTATTTAAATACTTATTATTTATTACTATTGACAAATTAAATGAATGATTTTAAATTTGAGTTCTCAATAATTCATATTTTGTAAGCTTGATGTACATTTTTAAAGTCATAATGTAATCTTTAAAGTTTATTACTAATAAATGATATGATTACCCCTTAATTTTTCAAGAGCAACTATAACTGGAGATTTATCAAGAATCCAATGACCAGTTAATGAATTAATCCAAGTCCATCCATTTGGATATCCAATACAGGACACAGAATCTGGTTCTATAAGTTCACCAAAGCATACCTGACTGTCAGTCTGATCAATAATGATACTATTATTATCTAATGTATCATCATCAACATTGTCATTATCAGTAACAGTTCCAAGATCAATTTCTAAATCTTCCAGGTCCATTAAGTGAGCTATGGGACTGCGTACAGGATAACCAGCCAAACGAGTATGAAAACTTTGATTTTCATCAACATTCTTAAAAAAATTATTCAAAATTTAGTATTTTACATTTAAATGTACTTTAAATATTTTAATCAAAATACCAATTCATAACTTTAGAATAAATTTTTACCAACCGGTTTCTTTAATAAGCAAAATTTTTTAAAATTTATATATCCCACAGGAGCTATAGTGTCGTTGGTGTGCATAACAGTTTCAAATTCTTCACTGAAAAATATCAAAGTAATATATCTAATGAAATATTTTTACCATATATTACATGTTTATTAAGTATTTAGAACTAATAAAAAAATTATTATTTCAATGATTTTAATAGAATAATAATAATAAATATTAGGTAATTTATATTGTGTAAAACATATATGTAATATATAATAATATTCAATGTATATGTATATGTAATAATATTCAATTTTAAATATCTTAAAATTATAAAATAATAAATATATAAAATTTGTTTTTTTTACTTGCAATTTTATAATAATTCTCAAAATAAAACAGAAAATGTAACTATAAAAATTAGTTACTTAAATATTTTAGCCAAATTCAAAATTTAATAAAATTTAAATTATGAATTAAAATATAGCTAGACACATATTATGTATAATATATATATATATATATAGTATAATATAAGATAGATATAATAGATATAATAGATATAATATAAGATATTAAATATAGATATTATTAGATATTTTTCTATCAAGAAAATATAATAATAATAGTAATAATAAAAGGTAACAAATAATTATAATGCGTTTAACTATGTAATGTAAACTCCACCTATTTTTTTTTAAATTTACTAAATGGATTAGAAAACAAAAATAATTTTCAAATGAGAACTAATATCAAACAATACTATTGTTTTTCTAAAACTAGTGTGTTGTCCACTATTACAACTATGATCACTGGAATGAACATGGTAATATACATATGGTGTATTTTTAATGTTTGTGATCGAATGTGTGGATTTATTTGTATACTTACATGATCACCGATTTGGTGAACAAAGGGCAGTCTAGAGTGAATGTTTCGTATTCTCCACCTTCGCCACATATATTTAAGCCATATTTTTCATTCTGGAAACCAACACAAAAGTCAAGGAGAAAACGGGATGAACCCAACTGCATCTCCACTGTGTTAGACACACATTCCACTTAGTAAAAATAACAAACCCATCTCTGTACCCAATCCAAATGTGGTAACAGAAAAGAATACGCTTGATAAATATTAAGTAATAATGTTCAATTTTTTTTTGCCCCAAAAGTTAAAAATTTAAAAAAATGTAGTTAAAACCTTAGTTCACTTAATAAATTAATAATCAAACTACCATACGCCTATTGCTATACCTAATCTAGAAATAAACAATAACAATATAACTTGCATGTGTATCACTCATTATTGTAATGAAATTTAAAAACTTTGCCACTAGACAGACATACGAAGACTAACATTCCCTAAAAAATATTGACTTATGAAATGCATTTCTAGAAACTCCATTATTGAAGTAGCATGTTAATCATGCAATTTAATAAAATGAATATATATATATATATATATATTTCATATATATATATATATATATATATATTTCATATATATATATATATATATATATATATTTCATATATATATATATATATATATATATATATATATATATATATATATATATATATATATATTTCATATATATATATATATATATATATATATATATTTATTTATTTCATATATATATATATATATAATATATCTAAATACATATAAGATGTAATTAATAATTCTTATTACCATTTTGACCAAATGTGGCATCAGCTTATCAATTCGTAATCCTAAATGTTTTGTAGGATCTAATCCAAGTGCAGCTACTTTAATAACAATTGCTTCAATATTGCAATCGATCATTTCCTGAAGTAGTTCCTTTTGATCACGACGCCACAAATATGACAATGAGTAAATACCTAATCTTGAACACCTGGAAATTATAAAATGTTGAGCATAATTTAAAACTATTAAATTTTTAATAGAAATTTAAAATTATTTATATAATATGTATTCATATTATATTCATCCTTAAACTTACACATCTTCTACACGTAGACGCTGATAATCAGAAAGTATTGCACCCACAGCTACAGCATCAAATTCAATTTGTGTCTAAATTTAAATTTACATAAATTTATAACAGACCATTTAAATAACAGTGAAGAAACGTTATATGACTTATGAATACTTTAACATTAATAAGGAGATCGAATAAATCTTCAACTTCGTCTTCGGGAGTTTGAGTATAAATTTTTTCTTGTTGTAAAGCAACTCCATTGGTTCGTTGCCTGAACAATGGAAGTCCCATAGCTTCGGCATATAGTTCTACAGCTTGGTGACCAACACTTTGATACATGTAACTGTCCAACTCATCTATAGTTAAGGTAGACAATCGCAGATTAATGTAATGTACATTTTTGAAGTATAGCATATTTTACAGTAACAACAAAGTCGAATACCTTTGCTTTGTGGTTTTAGGTTGGCCAATGCAACAATATCATGGCCTGCCGCTATACACTGCATCATATTATAACAGCTGTCCTTACCGCCGCTTATTAAAGCGACCACTCTCATGTTAAAACCTAAACAGAAACTATTTGTTTACACACGAGTTTAAAACGATAACTGTCACAATCACTTAACTATTACAATCACCTTTGACGTTTTGTTTATATAATATTTTTTATAGGTCAATACTAATGGTGCGTGTTCACAACATCCAAGGAACAGTGTTGTGTGTCATTTTGCTCGGTTTTCTAGGGGTTATTTTACTTAACTAACGGAGAATTATTGACCATCATAGAATGTTAAATTAAAATTCACAAAACGACCGAACAAATTTGGCAGACTAATTTCTCTCAAGTACATTATTCGTTCTAAAAAAAAATTTTTGGCTGGGCTGTTATCATTCGTCATAAACCCTGTTATTTATCAAGTCTAACGACGAGCAAAAGAATTTTGTATTCTCCCATTTGGTTACCTTTACCATATTACTGTGTTACTTACCAAATATCTATATATTTTTAATTTGTGATAAATATAACAACATTATATATTCAGTGCTCACTATTTTCAGTTTTTCGGCGCCTAATAAAACAATGTTGATCATAATTGCCGTGCTGTTGGTATGATATAAAATTTTGTTGTCATTGACTTACCCACCTCCATGAGTGACGAATGGAAGTCATTGTGAATCTTAAAGAGCGATAATATGTGTATACCATAAATCCGTTTTAATTTTTTCTATGCCTTTACTGTTACTCAGTTTAACGGATTTCTTTTTTAATTTTTCATTTCGTTTTTCAGTCGTTCAGTATTCTTGGACGATTTAACAGGTAAGTAACTAAGTATGTTAATTTATAACATAGAACATTATTTTATTTTATATTCATTCCACAGTCATAATTAGGAATTTATAGAGAATAATTTTTTTAAATATTATTTGTAGTAGAAGGTTAGGTTAGGTTAGGTCTTTATAGAAGGTATACCTTTTTCATTTATAAGTTTAATATTTGTATTAACTGCTTTATATCAATTCATTTTATATAATTTTTATTCTGATGAAATCAAAGTTATTTTGCTTTTTATTTTTACTTTTCACATAGATAACAAAATAAGTGGTATTTTGATTATTTTGATTATTGTTTTCCATGTATTTTAAGTGAAATGACTGTTATTAAATTTACATCAATAATGTTTATTGACTTTGAACATTTCTTTTCAAAATATAATAATATTTCATAAGTGAATAGGTTACATTTTACCAAAAATAGGGTAAATAAATTATATATGGTAGTCAATTATTTTTTTACATTTTCAAATAATATGTTGTATAATAAATTAAATAATAATATTTAAATGGACAATTATGAATTGCCTTAACATTAAAATTTAAATATATTGGTAATTTTTATTGTAGAAGTTACAAAAATCATAAATAACAAAAACCCATTTTATAAAAAACAATAGAAGTGAAATTAAGTAATTAATGATTATCAATTATAAATATTTAAAAAATGTTTTTTTCCAGAAAATTAAAATGAAGCCATCTTGTGATTTAAGTATAAAAAGCATTGACGAAGATGTTCAAAAGTCATCATTAATTCGTGTGAGAAAAAGAAAAAAGCAATTGTATACGGATTTAAAAAAGCAAATGGAATTTTATTTAAGTGATGCTAACTTACGAAAAGATAGATATTTTGGTCATCTAATGCAAATCAATAATTGTTAGTTATTATTTAAACAAAATAATTAAAATGTACTCGTATGTACAAATAAATTAGAAATTGTAATTTTCTCTATTATTTTAACTTTATTTATAGGTATAAGTGTTGAAACGTTTTTAAACTGTAATAAAATTAAGAACCTAACAACAAATGCAGAGGATGTAATTAGAGCTATAGAAAGCTCAAATGTTCTAAATGTTAGTGATTGTAAAACTAAAATTTTCAGAATAAATCCTATTGAAGAAAAACAAGCGGAAGATATTGAACGTTGTACAATATATGTAGTAAGTTGTAATCGTAAATGAATAGTTTGATGTCATATATTCTGTATTTATATTTTGTTTTTAGGAACAATTACCTCTTAAAGCTGACCATGATTGGGTCAAATTAATGTTTGAAAAATATGGAAGTGTTGCATATGTTTCGTTACCTAAATTTAAAAGTGGCACTATTAAAAGATTTGCTTTTGTTGAATTTGACAACGAAGAGTCTGCTAACAAAGTGCTTGATGTATGATTTAATTTCTGTTTAATATTAGTATTATGAGTTTGTATTATGGATTGTTTGAATTTAAATAAAATAATTAAAACAATATTTTTTTTCAGGAATATAAAAAACTTCATGAAAAATCAAAAATTCTTCCTGAAGAATTGCAAAGTATTATTACTTTTAATGAAGATGAAAATAATGAAAGTGGAAAGAATACACACGAAAGTACTGATAATGTTAATTTAATGAAAAAAAGAAAACGTTCAAATAGCATTGAAGGTATAAAAGAAAGAAAAAGTAAAAAAATGAATTCAGCCACAATTAAAACTGTTAATAATAGACAAAAGAAGAAGAAAGACAAACATAAAAAAAGTGATATGTACAGTGGACAAAAAAATGTTTGGATTGAACTAAGTGATAGTGAAAATAACCCAAGAGTTACGTTAAATGAAAGTCTTGATTTCAGTATTGAAAAATCAGAAGAAATAATGCCAAGTGAGGATGATAAAAAAGAAACTAATATTGAATCAAACAATGATGATTCTATTGTAAAGAAAAAAAGAAAACGTAATAAAGGGAAAAAAGGCAAATCTGATGTTACCATAAATACACCTGGATTAAGGATAATGTCAAAGTAAATAATTGTTTTAGTATTTTCTTTTAAACATAAATACAATTTTTTTTTTTTGCAGAACAGAATGGAGAAAACTAAGAAATCAGTTTTTAAACATGCAACGTCAAAAAATGTCTTTATTAAAAGCTCAATTGAGACATCCTAAATATAGTGCAACTCCTTATACTAATGTATTTGAGAATCCTAAAAGAATTTATGACCAAAGTACAAATATTGATAATGTGAATTCAGAAAAACCCAAAAACGAAGATATTCGTGTCAAGTATGAACCTGGGGTTATATTGAAAATTGTATTTTCAAATCCAATTGAATCTGATAAAATATTTAAAGTACTATATTTATTAATTATTATTTTATGAATAATATAAACATATGCATTACTAAATAGAATTAAGCACTTTATAATTCAAATTAAACATTAGATTGCTTAATTTAGTTATTCACCACTGATGTTCTCTAATTTAACTATTTTAACTTGGTAACACATATTTTATATTCTTTTAATTATGAATTATAAATTAAATAAACCATTGTACAATCAATCTTACACTTATATATTTAATTTAATAAAACTTAAATTAATTTTTTAAAGGCTGAAGCAAAAACCGATTCTAGCGTAAAATTTGTTGATGTTGTAAACAATTTTGAAGCCTACATACGATGTGACAGTCACGAATCTGCAAAAAAAATAGCAGAGGAAAATCGATGGCCACAAACAAGTCAATTGAAAGGTAAATATGTATGATTATAATTTTTATGAACTGATTTGATGTTTACTAGGACAATATGTTATTATAGATGAAGAAGAGAAGCTATATTGGGAAAAAATTTCACACGACAGAGAAAGTAAATGTACGAAACAAAAAGGAACTAAAAAGCAACGTGGACGTACCAAGTTAATAAAAAGAGCAGAAAAAATATTAGCTCATCATGTTAAATTTGATGATGAACATGAATAAACATATTGTTTAATACACACTACCGATATTATAAAAACATGGATTTATTATATATTTTTAAAAAGTAAAAGTAATAAATTTACTTTAATATTATTAAATTTTAAATACTATTTAAGAATTCAAATTTTCAATCAATAGGAATAAGGTAAAAAAAATACACCAAATACTATTAATAATATATTATGTTTGTACACAAAACACAATATTTTCATTTATATAATTATTAAAATATAAAATAAAATAAATGGTCTTTTCAAGATATCCACAATATGTACAAGATACTTGAGTATTAGTAACTACAAATTGCATTACTCTTTTTATTTAGTTTTAAATACACATTCTCCCCCCTCCCCCATTTATTTTCTTAAGATTTTAAATTTAATGTAAAATTAATACATTTATTACAATCCCCCTAAATTTGGTTTAAAACACTGTTCTAAATTCAAAAAATTTACCCTGAGTTAAATGCAACTTGTAAGTATACTATTTTGACCTATAGTAAGACAAATTTTTAATTATAATTATTACTTAATATAAATCATTAAATTTCTAAATAATGTGTTGTAATAAAAACAATAATAAAATTGTAATATAATAATCTAATAAAAAAATTAATTTATAATAATTCACTTGAATGTAAAGAAAAATGAATGTTTAATTTCAATAGAATTATTTATAAAATAAATCATCATAATTTAAATATAATAGCAGTCTATTAAGATTATGCTATACTGTGTTTGCGGAAAGAATAGCAGTAGAAGGCTAAGGAAGAACTGGTCATTTCTTCTTGCAATCATATATATCAGTTAAAATGATTGTGAACCATTTCTAGTTCAAACATGATACTCCTATTCTTTCCGTATATGCTATATATATACCTGTAATCAATGATACCAAGACAGATATTACTCGACATGTATATATGTGTTTTAATATTTGAGCTCTATAATCTTGAAATTATGAAATAATTACACCAGATAAAATTAATATATAGAACTTAAACATATAACACAATATTTTTAGTTGCATAATTATTGTTAAATATAATAATTTATTTAATAAACAGATCTTTTCAAGATGTTCTCAATATTAGATTTTTGAACATTAGTATAATTACAAATTGCATTATTCTTCTAACTTGTTTACACCCCTTTACACTAGCTCATTATTTATTTTTATTTTTCTAGACTTTAGAAATTTTGAGACAAATAATAGATTTATAATCATATCATTTAGTTATTAAAATATAAAAAATACCAAAATTATAATGCAATTTGTGAGTATACTTTTATGGACTGCAACAATACAATTTTTCTTTACTAATAAAATTATTATATAATTAAAAATTCAATAAAATTAAAGTATAACTAAATATCTTAAAATCAAAATGTTTCATGTAAAATAATATCAAAATCTTACATAAATTAATGACAAAAATGATTAATAATTCATGTATATAAAAAAATGAACACATTAAATTGCTATAAGACAAAATTATTATGGATCATCAGGATTTATGATATTTAAAAATATAAATAGTCAATTACAACTATACCATATGAATTATGCTCAAACAGGTTATATTATAAAAACGGGTAATTTTTGGATGTGAAGAAATAAAATATTAATATTTAGTACAATATTATAGTGAATATACTTCAGTCATATTTTAATTTTTTATTAAATTTTAATAAAAAAAAAACATTAATAAAATAACAAAAAAATAAGAGTTAGAATTAATAAAATGAGTTTAAGATTTATTAAACCTTTATGTCATAAGTTTTATTTTTTTTCTTGGAAAATTTAAATAATAATTATAAACATATATTTGGATACATTATATAAAATTATATATATATATATATAAAACTTGAATTTTTTTATTAATCACGCATAATAAGGTTGAATTCCTTTGTGCATGACATCTAAAGTTTGGCTGCATAAATGAGAAAAAAGTTGTAACTTTCTAGATACTATGGTTTTAGTTATATTATGAAAAAGATCAAAAGGATCTTGAACTGAGAGACCTTCAGCAAAAAAGTTTTGTTTTAATTTATTACAGCACTGAGTATGATTACTAGTTCTTTTTTTATAGAATCCAAATTCATCTGGGGATTTTAATGGAATATCATAAAAACTTTCTTTAGGTATAGCTTTACCGACAGCTGGACATAAAACAAACTGCTCAAGTCTATTAGGATCAGCATAGAAACTAAAAAATCCAAGCAACAAGTCCCAACATGGAACTTCTTGAACTTTCCATATTTGTTTGGCTTTCTCTAGAGTGCAAAAAGTACAGTCCCAATCTAAAATAAAAAATTTAGTTATTTATAAAATGCATCAAATTGTAAAATACTTGTTCAACTTAATACCTTCTATAAACATTTCATCTGGCATTTCATTTCTCAATATATTATTTGAGTATACTGCATTGTCTCTAAGTAGCTTCAATGGAGGTACTATGTTAACAGTCATTAAGTAAAACAAAACTAGCCATGCTAGAGCATAGCTAGTGAACATAGTTTGATTTTTTAAATCATTTTGCAATGCCCAATATTTGACAACTGCACAAACCATCCAGTGCACACGTTCATCCAATGTCAAGTACAATCTAATTTATTAAATGAAATTAAACTATTAAATTTAAAAAATAATAAAATAATAATAATAACACAATTTACCTGACTAATTTAGTGTTATGTGTACTGAGACCACTCTTGAATGATAAGTCACAGTGCAAGCGAGATGGGCAATGATAAAATTTAACTATAGGCACGCGAGCACCAGTTATTTGTTGAATTTGTTTAAAATCATTTTTTTGAGAGCGAAACACTTTCCCAAAGTACCGTACTAAATCTTCTTGAGCATTTAGATCATTGCTTAATGATCCACTAAAAGTATTAGCTATAAAAATTAATTTTAAGTTAATACAAAATATTTATATAAATTACTTATTTCAAAACATTCTATAGTAATTACAAAAATAATAATTATTAAAGTAGACTTTTTAAACATATAATATTAAGTTTACCAATATCATAATACAAATCCACATCACTATCTTTAAGTGCAAGTCCGGACATACGTGATCCAAAAGCATATATTTTACCATACATGAAATATTGACCAGAACAATGATGTATTGAGTTTATTAACATGGGTAATCTTTGATGTATATTAGAATTAGAAATTTCTTGATGAATAGCCATTATTTTCATGTTGATAATTTGTAGAATTTTTCCTTTGTTTCCAAACTCAATTCTTGTTGTATTATTTAAATCGGGCATTTTGTCTTCTAATTGAAAATAATACAAAATATGATGAATATATATTTTAGGAAATTTAAATAAGATTACAAAGTATTAAATAAAATTAATCATTGTCATAATATAAATTATTTAACTAGATGGTCTAGTTCATTTAAAAAAAAAATAAATAAATTTAATCTAAGTAGAAAGTAGTTTTAATTTAATACTAAAAACTGTATACAACAAAGATAATATTAGAGAATAATTGAAAAAATGATTTATTTATAAAATTAGAACATAACATAATTTTTAAATAATATAACAGTGAAAATAAAATAAAAAAAAAAATAAATAGTAAAAAGGATATGCAAAAAAATTAAAAAATAAAGAAGCAAAATAAAAGAACTAACAAATAGAAATAAAATAAAAATTATAAATTAATACTCATATATATATATGTATTGTTTTTATTATTTTTAAGCAAGTCATTATTTATTTTATAATGAAAAACATAGTTTAATGATATTTAATTGTTATTATTACATGGTTATATATTTGTAATATATTCTTGGCTATATTAATGCAATATATATATATGGTTTATTTGCTATTCTAGTTACAGACATACATATTTATAATTATAATGAACACCTACCTTCAATTACAATACTTATATCAATATTATGTAATTCTTCTAATTTATTTTTATCCTTCATAAAACGGCCCATGGAGATCCTAAAAAATTATAATTAATATTGATTTTTAGTGAATACTAATTAGTAAACAATAAAATATCTAAATAACATTTTGGTTACCAGTCATTATTTTTATAATAAATCATAAATAATTACATACAAAGTCTCACTTGTATATTTAAAAACTTTAAAAGTTCAAAACAAATATCATAGTGTTTATTTTAAAAATAGACAAGTTAGTTTGCAATTTATTATATAAAATAAAATAAATTAAAAAATATATATATTTTTTAGTTTAAATATAACTGTAAGGATTAAAAAATACACAATTTAATGCACAATGATAAAAAGTATACATTTCTCATAAATCACAATTACAAACATTAATATGTTAATAATGTTACATTAAATATAATACAGAAATTTAATGTTTTAAATTATAAATAAACATTATCTTTTATGTTCATAATATATACTACTATGTATAAAATATCCTATTCAATTGGTTTAAATTAAATATTTAAAAAAAACCAATTTAAAATAATTTTGGACCACAGTTACCTGTGCTTTTATTTATTCTTTATTTTAGTTTCCTTACATTTGATGGATCTAAGTTTGAATTACATTATTATTCATAATAATAAAATAAATAAATCAACAATTTTTTATCCTCTTATTTCCCAAACACTAATATACTCAAAAATTGCACTTTTTACATATTAGGGGAGTTGAAGATGATTCTTGGGCAAGCCAAATATGAACAGAACAAGTAAAATGGTCAGCTGGTACCAGAGACCTGATATCACCAACGCATAAAATCTTGTTGGTTACTCTTGGGATCAAATTGCAAACCTCGTGTGTTTAAATGTGTGTTTGTACCCACTCAACCACAGCCAATCCCTCGATAATAAAATAAAAATATTTATAATAATGAAACATGTACTTACAGCTTACGAAATATAATTATAAGAGAGTTTTGTTTAGGAAAACTTCCAAAATATCCATAAATAGATAAAATTTTCTTAAGTTCAGCCCAATTATTTTCTTTATACTCTGAATTTGCACCTAAAATAGAGTAGAACATCTTATATAATTTATAAACTAATATACACAATTCCATTACCTTTAATCTCAATCATAACTCTACGATTGTTTGATTTTTGTTCATCTTTATGATTACTATTATTTTCCTGTTTACTTGTTAAACTTTTGGAAACATTTAAAGGTGCATCTGAAGTCAAATTCTCATTATTCTCATTTTTTTCATTCACATGTTTAATATCGTTTGAATTATACAATTTTTTTAAGTCTTCCATATATTTGTGTTCAGTAGTTTGAATATGTATATCTAAATTATTAAAAGGCCCAACTTGATACAGATTACAAATATCACAAAAAACTGTATGATGCATTTCAATATCATTTGAATGATCAGTTAAATTATGGTGATTCCAAATATTTTGCTCTGTCGAAATAAAATCACAAAATACACAATAATAAATAATTTGAGGTTTTACTTCTTGCTTTTGTTTAATCAATTCGTTTAATATTTTAATTTTTGATTCAAAAAAATTAGTAAAATTTTGAGTATTGTATTTGAGTGGAATTTCTATAATGTCTTTCACTGAACATGTTTCATTAATATTAGTAGTAGATTGTTTTAGACCATCGTTGTTTTCTTTTGCATTTAATTCCAAAGAAAGTTCATTTATCATTTTTACTATTGAACGTGTTTCATCATTGTTATTAGTAGATTCTTCTAGTACATTTTCAGGTATTATCGATTTATATTGTCTTAATATAGAATGAAAACGATTTTTATAGTGTTCAAACATGTGTAGTCGTGTTCCAAACATCAATGTTTTACAGATTTTACAGTGATGATCCATACCATTTTTATTAGAATAATTAATATGCTTTTTACTATTTATATGAGATTTCCATGTTTTTAAGTTAAAACACAAATAATTACAAAAAAAACAGAAAAACCCTATATAAAGAGTTTTATCATACAATGTTTGATCAATAACATATTTAAGTAAATGAGCATCAAGTTTCCATGATTCAGGAGGAATCACAATGTCATGGTTTCTATATTCTGAGCTTAGAATAATATGTTCTGCAGTCAACTTATGGCATTCAATAATTGTGCTTGAAGTGTATAATTCAACTAAACAATATTCACAGTAAAATAATTCTACAAGATCTGATGTTACAAATGCATGACTATCTGTATTAAAATGATTATGATTTTCAGATAAATTAAATATTGTTTTACATGGCTCGCATAAGCATAAGATGACTGGAGATTTACCAGTAATATTATTATTTCTTCTCATGAATTGTTTTGTCATTAACACAGCTTCTAATGGCATATCTGAAAAAGTTATTCCATGTTCATGTAGATGTAAATCAATATCATTAAATTTTCCATATAATAAAGAACTACAAGTTGTACAATTATATGAATATAAACTATAATCAGTGTTCAATTTTACATGTGAAATTGCATGAACTTTCCAAATATCATAATTATCAGATTTAAATGTGCACTCAAAACATTGATAATAATTTATATTTAATTTTGGCACAATATTTGTTGTAATTTGATCACATACTAACAAGTGAAGAAAAAGAACTTGTTCATTCACAGTAACTATATCATTACATGATATACAAGTAGCTTTATTATCTTCAACATTTTGGAACCAATTTAAATATAATTTAATATTTAACGATGCTTTTTTTTTAATGATTTCTTGTGTATGATTTGAATCACATGGTTTATTATTTTCATCATTTAGTATGTTTAAATGTTTAGATTTAGCTAATGGTTCTAGAAATTGAGCTTTGGTGGCCACATATTTCAAAATCATATGTTCACTAGACAAAATATGTTTATTGAATAATTCATTTCCATCAATACAAAAAAATTCTGTACGACAAGGTTTACAAATTTTACGATTTAATTTAGTCTTATGACTTTTGTTCCAATGATCTGAATCAAAATTCACCTCAGCATATGTTTCACAATCACCACAATAGTAAAAATCTTTGCTTTTCAAGTCTTTGTTAATACGCTGAAAGTTAAAAGCTATAAATTCGGAAAGATTTTTTTCAGAATTATTTGGATGGATATCTTGATGTTCTGTTACATGATATGCGTTACCATAACAGTGTAATGAGCAAATTTCACATGTATAAGAAATTAAATCATTAATATCATAACACTTGGTTAAATGGCTTGGTAATATTACATGAAGTTTCCACTTATGAAAATCTGACGTGGTTTCATTACAGACTGCACAAAAAAATGTGTTTATTTTCATTTTCATTTTACTGTTCATATCAGATTTATAAATGCATTCAATTAGATGATCAGTTAATGGTTTTTCACTTGATACCATTTGAAAATTACAATCATTGCAAGTAGCTTTCTTATTATTAATTGTAAATTTATCTAAAAATATTGGAGGTAGTTTTAAATTATATTCATTTTTAGATTCAGGTTTTAAACCATTTTCTGTCCTTAAATGTTCCAACATGATATGTTCGCATGACATCAAATGTTTATTATAAACTTCTTGATTACAATTAAAATAGATCAAACATGAATTACACTTAAAATATTTTAAAAGTTTATTACTATGACTTGAAGTGCAATTAGTAATTTCAGTACTTGAATATGTTTTACATGGACCACAAAATCTCAAAGTTTTCCTATTGCCAGGATTTAAAAATATAAATTGATCAAATACTTCTTGCATGCATTTGAAAATAAATGGTAATTTCGAAATGTCATTATGAATATTTTTACAATGGTTTAATATATGTTCTTTATCTCCATAAAATACAGTTTTACAACCACCACAAGCATATGAAACATAATTATTTTTGATCATACATTTACCTATGTGGCCAAGATTAACAGCATGTGATTTCCAAGATTTTAATGATTTCATTGTAGTGTCACATATCAAACAATGAAAATTTTGAATATAATTCAATTTAGGATCTTTAAACGATTTGCATTTAGTAGCATGTTCACTTTGAATTCCATGGTCAATTATGCAATGACAAAAACAACATTGAACAAGTCCATTTCCTTCACATACTTTAAATTGAGTCAGATTTGTATGTATTAAACTATTTTCTTGATTTTCATTCTCTAAATAAGAATATGATGGTTTCCTCGTATTTTTATTAGAACTCATATTAGATATAATTCCATTGACTTTTATAAATTCATTTTGATTTAAAAGTCTAGCCTGACTTAAATTAGAAAAAGTTGAATCCAATTTTTCTGTAAGATCTTTAAGTGTGGAATTTGAATTTTCTAGGACTATACTTGAATTAGAAGACATGCAAGTATCAATTTTTAAATGGCTTATTATATTCATATTTTTCTGATCATTTTCTAACTTTGCTTGGTTGTTTGAAGAAAATTTTTTCTTTATTTTTTTGTGTTCAATGAGACCATTGGTTTCAGTTTTTGGTTCCATTTCTTACAATTTGTATAAACTGAAATAAAACAATACATGCATACCTAATTATTAGTAAGACTAATAAAAGTACTAGCCCAAAAAATTAACTAATTTAAAATTAAATACAAATTTTATCTTAGATAAGTAATTTCTCAAATGTATTTGTAGTTACCACTTTTAACTTAATAACACCTAGTTAATTATATTAAAATATTATCAATAACTAGTTGCTTTTTTAATATTATAAAATAAAATGTTTTAATCAATTTTAGTAAATTATATAACTTAACTAATGGAATTTAAAAAAAACATAACATTATTACTACATTAATTACTATTATTAATATTCACTACAAAAATTACATCGATGCAACAATAATAAAATGTTTGTGTGCCAAATATTTATTACGTTCATTTTCGTAAAATTATACAAAACATCCAAACAAAAACGTATTGATTGCGTGTATCAACTGGTTGTCGATTAAATTGTATACCTAACCTATAGTGTAAACAATGTGTATACAATTATATTACCTGAACGAACGTAAATCAGGCATTCATACAGCGTACGAACAAAACAAACGAAGACGAGTTTTGTGAAAATGATTAAACGTTACCCGTTACGTACGAATTACGTACTTCGTAAAAAGCATAAACTGAACGATTATTATGACGAATACTTGCGTGGAGGAATGTAATGACGTTTGTGTTAAACGATTACATTTTTACAAGTCGATTGCCGAATACGGAATAGGTACACTCAACATGCTTAGCTGAACGCATAAATAATATCGCATCACTGCTGGACACAAAAGAACATAAGAAATTGAAAGATGAGCACTCGATAGGTCGGCCATAACTCGGTACTGTTGTCAAAATTAAAAATGGTTAATACCATATTTAAGGTGAAAGATATTATTCCAATGAAAATAATGATATGAAAATACAAAGCCAAAGAGATAAAAAAAACAGCACGTCATAGGTAAACCATTTACCACGGTCTGGAAAGTATTCAAATTGGTGATTGGTGTTGCACATAAGAACCACGTTTTCTTATACCACAGTACATTTGATACGGGTCACTCGGCATATCAATGTTATCACGTGTATTAATTTTATATGCACTTGAAACGTTGAGGCTAATCGGTAAATTTAGTATTCTTGTAAAATCAAATTTCATTTTTTTTCCATTTTGTGATTCTAAAATTATTATTACTAATTATATATTTTAATATTATACGTACAATTTTTTTTAACTAAATTAATTTGGTTTTTATTTTGTGTTAACACTTGTCAAAAACAAACTCCAATTTTTAAGTTCGACTCCACTTTCTGATAGAAAATCATATCTGATTTGTACTTTATGCAACATGTTCTTAAATTTTTTCAATACTTTAGCTAGGATATTGTAAAAAAAATTAATTTGTATCTAAAATATACAAATATACCTATATATGTATCTATCATATATTCAGTAGATAGTAAATTATATAATTGTGTCTAGTACATTATACTTGAAGCATTAACATTTTTTTAACTAATGTTTTTATGTTTAAATAGACTACAAAAATTATATGTGATGAGGGGCCTGGATATTTGTAAAATACTAGAACCAGAAATGAAATGTAGGAGCTTAGTAAGTAATTAAATATATTGTAAAATTGACAAGAATTATATTATGGCTTTATGCATATTAAATAATGTCTATATGAATATAGTCTGTGATTTAACTATGGATTTGGAATCTGAAAATTAAGTATTTATAGCTCATGCACTAATTTTTATTTACTTTTCATACTTAGTGTATCATATGATGGGTAACATGCAAAATTAATTGCTTATATGATATTCCTTAATTTAGAAACAATAAGATATGAGGAAAGAAAAAAAAAATTAATTAAAAGTAAAGATGTTGACAAACTCGAATGTTTTTAAAAATACAATGTAAAAATTGTTTACAATAAACAAAACATAGATTACAATGAATGATTAGAAATGTGAGTTTCAAAAATACACATGTATTACACGTATACATGTGTTTCTTCATTTAACCCTTTTAGTCATCATCTATTATACAACAATTTCATATGTATGAATTACTTATATAATACTCAGACAATTACAAGAACCACCTTAAAAGTAGCAGTGTTGTAAAAAATACTTTTAAAATGTATTGAAATACTTACAAAAAAGTATTCAAAAACATATTTTTAAGTACTTTTGAAAAAATATTTAAATACTATTTACATATTTTTTAAATTATTATCATACCGATACCTATTACTTACATATTATTAAGTTTGACTAATTCAAATATAAAATACTCAAATATATAATGAACATTATCTTAATGTTGATACATTCAATAATAATTTATTGATAAAACTGGATTGGGGAATAAGAACATTTTATATTTATAACTTGATATTTCTTTATTATTGATAATATATCATATATACTGTACCACAGAATAGAAAAATATTCGAGATTCCCGATATATCTGTGAATCCCAACCATTTTCATATGAGAATGATTTATTAATAAATAATAACCAGATAAAAATAATAGATAAACATAATAATCAGATGATTACAATACTAAATTAAAAATACAATTTTCTATATGAAAAAAAGTATTTGAATCCCTACAAAAATACAAAAAAAAAAAGAATTTAAAACACTTTTTGAATACTTGCTCTTGATTGTATTTAAATAATATTTTAAGTACACTAAAAGTATTTAAATACTTTTACAATACTGAAAAGTAATAGTGCTTAAATACTATGTTATATTATTTTTCTATTCTCGTTTAACTATTAACTAGTTTGTATAAATAGGTAACTAATTATATGTTGCCAAAGTAATAAGTAGACACATAAGAGCATAGGATTAAGTGCGGGTGCATCAAATGTTGAGAAACGTCTGGTGTTTTGTGCGATAAGAGATTTCCAATGAGGTTGAAAGGTAAGTTTTATAAAAGTGTCACTACACTTTGTACAACTATGTTATATGGTACAGAGTGTTAGGCAGTTGACAAGAAAATAGAACAGAGAATGAGTCTAGCAGAGATGAGAATGCTTAGATGGATGAGTGGGGTGATATTAGAAGATAGGATAAGGAATGAAAATATAAAAGGCGAAGGAGTAGCGTCGTTCGTGAATAAGATGAGAGAAAATAGACTTAGACGGTATGACAGTATGATCATGTTATGAGAGAAAATTTGAAAGCTATAGATCGGTTGTGGAAATAAATGTTAAAGGAAGAAGAGGAAAAGGAAGACTGAGGAAGTGGTTGTATGCAATTGGGTGTGATATGAGGACTGCTGGTGTGTGCATAGATGTTGTGGAAGATCGTGTGAAGTGAAGGTTTAAGACACAGGTGGCTGATCCCAAATAGCTGGGATAGAGGCAAGGGAGAAGAAGAATTATTCAAAATCACATTACATTATGTTGATTTTATATTTAATAAAGTATAATTTTATTAATTAATATAATAGTTTCATTTTCTTAACCTAATAAAATTATATTACTGTTTAACAAAACAAAAATAATATAATTATATATAGTAATGGAAGTATAGAATAAATAGCCTTAAAATGCTGTAAATGGAAGACATACATTTTTATTAATATACATAATGTAGTAGTAAATATTTGGTGATAGCATTGTCTAAATATTCTAAACAAATTACTAATATATAATGTAATTATCATATAATTATACATGATGTATCACATTTAATTTGGTTCATAATCAGAATTCTAATACTTATAAATCACATTGAACTCAATACTTAAAAATTATCTATATTGGTATTATGGAGTAATTATGAATTGACAATAATAATACAGTAGCAGACTACTAGCATTAATGGAATAATTTTAATCAATGCTACTAAAGTTTTATTAAGTAGCTTTCAGTTTAAGACTATAACAGCTCAAGAATTAATATATATGATAAAGAAAAAAAAATACTATTAACATTAAATAATTTTTAAAAAACAAGTAATAGGTAAGTACTAAAAGTTATAACAAAAAATTAAAATAAAAATTTTAATAAAGAGAAAGTAAATAATTAATGATGGAATTGATAAGAAAGATTTTGGAGGATTTGAAAATGAATGGAAAAATAATGGGATTGATAGGATCGCGAAATGTTAGGTGGATGAAATTGTTTTGATAGAAAGGCAAGAAAATGAAAAAGATTATGACCAGAATATCATCGTGAAGAGAACAATAAAGAGAATCATTTAATGAAAGAAGGGATGGACCGGAAGATGATTATAACTTAAATGAAGATGTGAAAAATATACAATAGACTTATGAAAAATTAAGAGGTTATGAAATCAAAGGAGAAAATAAAAATAATTGGAAGCGAAAGGGTCTAATAATTTCAAACATTTGGGATACCAAACAAAAAACACAGGAATTGAGGAAAGTAGAACAATCAGAGTAGGAAGAATTTTAATTGGAGAGGGAATAATATTTCCAATTATTGTAATAACTACCTATTGTAACTGAAAGCCAAGAAATTTGAATATTCATTACCCAAAATACCAATGTAGTTCTACTAGTTTTATAAAGATTACTTTTTAGATTTTTTTGATACAATAACCAATGATATTTTGTAAACAAATAATTACATTTTATTTTCAGTACCAAATATGATTACTTTGGGAGATTGAATATCATCCAAGCTTTGAATTAGTTTAAGTTCCTTAATGTTTATTGGATTTGCTGAACTATTCTCATCTTTATCTATGTAAAATAAACTATTTAACATATTACACACTTTTAATACTTTATTTCATATACTTACATTTTAATGTTCGTTTTAATACTGCTTGAACAGTAGCAACTGTTTTTTCCATTGATTGTTTTAATTCATTATTAGATACATTCATCCATATTAATAACAAGGCAGTAAACAAATCGCCGGTGCCAATGAAGGATTCATGAATGAGAGGTATATTAATTTCAATATATTCATCATCTGAGAATTTATAAATACTAAATACTAAATAACATTGTACACAAACTCATACAACATATTCCTATGCACATTTTTTTTTAAACAGTTTAAAGTACAGCTTGTGTCCAATTTTTAGTTTAAAGAAATTACAAGTTTCGTGGACTATTTTGAACACTTTAATTGTACCTAAAATATTCTTTCTTCTTTTTGCAAAACACATCTTATCAAAATCTAAAACTAATTAACAAATGTATATAATTTTATGTAATACTTACAAGAAAAATTCCTTCCAATACATTTAATTTCAGAGTTTGAAGATGTATTGGATGATGACACAACAACTGTTTTACAACCTTGAGCATATAATATACCCATGGCTTTATAAATGTCATAAATTGTAGTTATTGTTATACCTGTTAATAACCTAATGAAAACATAAAAATATGAAGTAAAAATAAAAAATATTGTAATAAAATATTTATACTCTAATTCGTATTCATTAGGTGTAAGAATGTCAGTCAGATTTATGATATCATTTTTGTAAACATCTAGTATTTCATTTGGAACATACATTTGTTTATTATCGCCCATTACTGGATCACAAACTGGAAAATATGTATGTATTATCACTTATTAATACAATTTTATTATTTATTGCTATATAACAAGTAAATTATAATATTTTTTATTTATACTTTTAACATGTCATGTTATGAGGAGAGAACATTTGGAAGCTGTAAGAACGATTATGGATATGGGAGATCCTGTCGAGTGAAGGCTTAGGGCATAGGTGGCTGACCCCAAATAGCTTTGTTAGAGGCTAGGGAGAAGAAAATGAATAAAAGATTTAAAAACATCCAATTATTTTGTGATATCTGTTAATATTTTTAAAAATAGAAAACATCTTATATAGAAATTATAGTCATTAATTAAACTGATTATTAGTTAAAATAATATATTCATAAAACAAATAAATACCAAATATCAAATTAGGATTTTTTTCTTTCAACAATTTATATACATCAGCAACTTTTCTTAAGAACATAGGACATCTAATGTATCCAGTTAGCAAATGTGAATAATTGTGTAAATCATTTTCTACAAGACCAGTTACTAATTCCCCTAAAAAAGTAAATAATGTTGAAGGTATGATTCCAAATATATAAGTACTTATTAGGAATAAATATAACTTACATAAATCTTTTTCATTTAATATTTGGCCATGATAAGTTTTATATCCAGTATGGTTTGATAACTGAACAGAATTTATAAAATCCACTTCAAATCCCATTATCTACTATGAACATTAGATTAACATAAATTATAACACAAAAATAAGTGAATATACATTTACCTGTAATGGAAATACAGCACATTTATTGCCCACATATCCACTAACAACATGGCTCTGTATAGAAAGCACTCTTTTAATTGGATTCATTTTACTGATTATGAGTTGTCTAAAATAGAATCAATGTAATGAAAATTAATTTATTTTCAAACTATATATACGTATTTTTAATTTTTAGTAAATGGTATTAGTTATTACATACAATATGCTAAAACAATAGTTTAATTTAATTACTAGAATTTTATGTAAAAATATCTAAACAAAAACGATATATATATATATATATATATTTAAAATGTACTTTGTTTATTTTAAATATTATCAATGGTTTCATGACTAAATGAAATAAATATTTGGACCCATTATTAAGATACAGTCTCAAACTAAACTACTATAGTTTTGAATTTATATTATATATATACTAAACATATATATTATTATCAGTCTTATTTTATCAATTGACAAATATTTCATAATTATCATTGTCATAAAATATATAGTATAATTATTATTTAAATATCTATAATTGAATATAATAGTAGGTACGTAACATTTTTTCATAATATGCTAAGGTCAATAATATACGTACTATACAGAGTGATACACATAACATAGAACATTTTTCATTCTGTTTTTATGTTTATGAATATTTTTTAATCTAAATTTAAAGAATCTATTAAATGTATTTTCAAAATATTCAACACGTTGGTTTTTAAGTTTGGATATGGAAAATTTCTGTAAGAGCTGAAAATGTAATACAAGCTTAAACATATATTTTAAAAATAACAAAAATCATTGATGTTAATTTTGTTTAAGTGTTTGAAGTTTGAATATTGAAAATGTATAAAGAAATAATTATAATAATAAACTTAATGGTGCTTAAAATTAATTTTTTTTAAGTAGTTTTACAACATAGTTATGTATATAGTTAGTAAATTAATACATTTTGGACTGTATATAGACTTTGGTACTGCCCATTGTCAATTAAAAATAGCTTGAAATCCCCTTTCACTTCAGGGCCTAATTATACCTGATTATTATATTACAGTAATAACAATAATAAAATACAACATTTAATTAAGTTTTTGATGAATTTAGTTTTTAACTTTAAATTTGCTGAACATTTTAATGTTTTAAAATTAAAACATTTTAAAATATTGAATTGTAAACTAATAGTTTATCATTTACTAGTATTTAATTAAAGTTTAAATTATATTCATACTGTTTTAAAGGTATTAAAATAGTCAGTAAAAACTAAAAATAAATGAACAATGTTATTACAAATTACTATTTTCATAATTATCCATAGATGTATATGGTATACCTTAAATGAAGAATTGGCCAAAATAAATGTGTATATCCAGAATTGCATGTGGTTGAAAGGATATTTCTGGTACTAAAAAATTGGCTAAATTTCAAATTACAATATTGTTTTGTACAGCTGTTGAACTTTAATTAGGTACCTAAAATAATCGAAAAATATTTAATTTTAACATCACAAAATTTTCAAACCCGTTATTAGCTATACAAAAAAAACAACAATTTTTGCTAATTGTATTACCGAACCTAGATAAATCGAACGACGACTTTACGTTTTAAAAATCATGACAAAATAATTGATTATTTTTAAATAATTTAAAAAAACCGTAAACGCCCGTCCTGCAGATTTTTATTGATCGAATGTCATAGGCATGCCGTATTGATAGTCACTACAGCACAGGGCCACGTAAAACAGCTGATTGGTTATCTCATGACTTTGCCAGAATCTTATATACATTTGTGGTGCGAACTGCGAATACAATAGCCTATGGTAATATAATAATTTGTCAATAAATAATGTTACTACAAAATCAATATATAATATTATTACTCGATTAATCTAATGTTTTATTTCTGTGGTTGAATCTGCGATGTATAACAACGCGTACAAGATTTAAATATCAAGGCCAGATAAATTATTATGTTTTGACGTTTTTGACTTGATCTAGTCGAATTAAGCTAATCATATATAGTTAAATTCCTTTCTTGGAAAATTGATATTCAATTATAAAATAATCGTAATCTTATCATTTTTCTATGAACTAAAATTATATTAAAGCATCATCTTGAATTGTTGGAAACTCCTATTTTTATTAAATTTTAGTAAACATGTTTTTTTCTAAATTATCTGCGCTAAATCAAAAATTTAACGAAAAAACCAAAAAAACATTTTTTAAATAACTTCAATTTAGGTACTATTGTCACATTTTACTCTCGAGTTCTCAATTATTTTTTAAAATAAAAATATTTCATTTTATGCAATAATTGACATAACATGTGATCTCGACACATATCCCTTTGAAATGCTGTACTGGAGATCCAATGTAATAGTTGTTGGCTACAATAAATTGTGTTATTATTGTATGATGCTTTTTAAGTTTTCATATCAATTATCAAATTTCATGTGATTAAAATATATATTGTATATAAACAATGTGGTAGATCATTAATATGTTAAGAGCTTTTCAACACGTTTTGTGACTCTGGAATAGTAGTTAATATAGAAAACATTGAATTACAAGAACTGAAACGAACATTTAAATTTTTATTGTATGAACCATTATTGATATATTATATTCATCTGTATATAAAAGTTGATAAATATTCAAGAGTTTAATATAATATATATTAAATATCAATTGATAATTAAATAAATTAAAATTAATATTATTGTCTTGTCTCCCAAAACAATTATTATCTTTGTCGTAATAAACAAATTGTTGCGACAATGTGTTAAATAAAAATATAAGTGAGATTTGTATTATATGGTATCCTAACAATATTTACAAAACAAATAAATGAAAGTAAAGTTGTATCGAAGACAATATTCAGAGATGGGAATGTTCATATAAAAATTTCTGGATTTTGTACAAGTGCAATACAATTGCATTTAGCAGTGCAGATGTTTTTATTTATATGTTATAGTAATAATATATAAGTAATATCATCTATCATACAGTTAATTGTATTAAATGATAATTTTCAATTTGTTTAATGTTCACCTATTATTAGGTTATTGTTATTAATGGACAAATTATTTTAAACATAAATATGATACATCTTATATAATATATTGTTTATTTTATTTTGACAAACATTACAATATTTTTGTCCTTAAATCAACTAGTATTATGACTAAGGCTGCATTAGAGAAATGTTAATTTTTAAATTATTATGGACATCAGAGAACATCTTTCATATTTATTACAACATGTAATATTTTATATAAGATAAATATTTTGATAAAATATTCATTTGAATATTATAGAGCAACAACATACATTTATTTATATATTACATAATTTGATACAATATTAAAGGATGGGAAGTTACTTTTATTATAAAACATTAATAAAATTCACAGAGAAAAAAATACATCACCGATCCTAATGTTTTACATTTTGTATATATAACAGATCTATGATAAAGTTTGTGCCCTCAATTCATATTTAATTATTACTGTTAAATTTATATCGGCAATGTCAAATAATAATAATAACATTTATGGTATTAAAAAGAACTTTCATTAGATATTCAATAATAAATTATTTAAATTGAAAAAACAAAAATTAAATAATAATAAATACATTTATAAATGTAGAAGTGTATTATCAAGACATGCTAAATAAGACAATTTGGAAAATAGCTACAGCAAGAGATCTGTAATATTTGAAAAAAAAAACGGAATTTATTTGCTCTAAGTACATTATTTTCTAAAATTAAAATTATACAAAGTTCAAAAAAAAAAAAGTTTATTTATAATGTTATTGACAGTGGTATTTAAAACACTATTAGTATTGGTAAATTTGTTTATTATATTTAAATTAGTAATGATAATATTTAATAAGAATAATCAGTAATCACTAACAATGATGTTAATAATATATTTTCATTTTTATAACATAACACAAAACAAATCTATGCCTATACATATATTAAATTTGTTAACTAAATAAAACTGTTAATATCTATATACAAAGTACATAAAATTAAAATCAAATAATCAATCAATACTTTTAAGGACTTTTTATAATTTAGGTTTCAAGGAACCATGATTGTTAAAGTGATACTTTTTTATACATCAAAAAAATAATATATAATATTATCTGTTATATAGAAAGTCCATATTTTTAAAAGAAAATATTCAAGCACAGAGTTATTAAATTATGAACAACATTGTTTAGTTGCTTATAATCAATACTTAATTAAATATGACTTATTTCTTTTTCACAGCAGTTGTATTACTACCAGGTCGTCCAGAGTTCAATCCTGAATATTGATACTTTGCTTTCTTTTCAGATGGTTTTAATATCTTAAAGATTAAAATCATAATAAATTAGTTAAGTCATAAATTTTTTAAAAAGGGAATACCACATATACATTTTAGTTATACTTGTCTCACCAACAAAAAACATTGCCAAATTAGATATCTTTATATAAAATTACAATTATATGAGAGTAAATGCTTTAAACTAATTTAGAGCATATTAAATTAAAATATTTGTTTAATTTTCATAATACTTCAATATGTTCTACTATTTAGAGATATTTAATGTAATGCACATGTAATGTGGAAAACTGGTAATTCATTTGTCATTACAACAAATTTTTCTTATAAATTTTATCAGTTTTTAACAATTTCCATATATTTTTTAGTACTTATGAAATTAATCGTATTATATGAGGATGCTACATTACATTTGATAATAAATGTATATAAAAAAAAACAGATTTTTATATAAGTATGATTATGGATGAATAACACAATATGCATTATACAAAAAAAAAAAAAAAAAAAAAAAATAATAATAATAATAGTCTATTAATTAATTTATTAATTAATAAATTGAATTGGAAATTGTGCAAACACATTTGTTAATACATAAATCAGCTCTAGATGTAAATAATAATTGTTAAAAAGTACAAATTAAATGTGGTGATTAAATTTTAAAACCCTCATAATAAAATATATGACGTCTAAAAAAAAAAAAACACCAAATATGTATTGCAACTTTATATAGAACTTTTCTTAAGGAGGTATATTACAAAAATCAATATATCATATAAACATTAATATATATCATGTAGCAAAACTAATTGTGTACTATTGGATAACTGCAATTTTCTGTATAAAATGATATTATATAACCCTAAGATCTAAGATAAAAGATAAATCTGAGATTAATAAGATTGGTTTATGTAATGTTTAAAAATTAATTTTTTTTTTTATAGTAGGTAACTAAGATGATAAATCTTATTAAGATTTATGTAGTATGATTATTTACATACTTGAAATGAACACATTAAAGTTGCATCAACAGACATCATTCCACCAGCATTATCAAATTCTCCACAATAGTTTGGTGCAGAAAATAATGTAACCAATTGTCTCTTGGCAAAAAATTCATAACCATCCTCTACTACCTATACATAATATAAATATTAAAAATTAAATAAATGTTAGTAAAATGATAAAAAGCAAATAATTTTATTTACCTGATGTGCTCGACATATGAGATCTAAATCATGTCTATTTAAAAATTTTGCTACAACATCTGTACCAAAAGTGAATGAAACACCTCTATCATTTTCGCCCCAACCAGTTACATCTTTATCAGGATCAGACCATAATAAATCACACAATAAGCCTAAAAAGCATAAGATTATTTTATTAAATTAATCCATATAAAATGAGTAAAATTGTATAATAAATGTATAATTATTATAATTATAATTATAACAATAATTACTATTACATTGTTTATTTAAAATAAAAATTGTTTTTAAATGTTTGTTAATTTGAAGAACCCACAGTGAAAATGTAAATAAGTGAATTTAATTTTTATAACTATTAGTTAGACAACCTACCATAAAAAATTGCTTTTTAAAATTTCATTTAATACACTATCAAAAATAGATAAAATGTTTATACACTCAATGTGTATAGAAGAGTAGATATACTTTTATTAAATATTTGTAAGTACGAGAAATGAGCACTGACCGGTTGATTGGGCTTTATGTTTATTAACCACTATTGAAAAACCGCTTAGTGCATGATGGTTAGCGCTCATTTTTCGTGTTTACAACTAAAGTTAATTATTACATAATTTAATTTTTGAAACAACAATATTTGTCATCATAAATTTATTATTGTTTTAGAACCCAATTTGATTTAGATAGTTTCACTGTTTATTCTCTCCAATTTTTAGTGGAACTACTTTCTCTTAAAAGATATTATGCACATGTAAATATTTAAATTTAACTATACAAGATTACAAACAAATAAATTTATAGAGGTCAATTAAGTTTATGAATGGAAGCTATTTAATTATATTAAAACTTTGTAATGATACATAATATGTAAATTGTAAAATATGTTTTATGATTTAATTTTTATATAATAATACAATTATTCTATTCTGCATTACAAAACAACAATTTGTATTATTAAACACATTGGCACAATAGACACATTATTTAGGTAATGGGTAACACTTATACATTAGGGACTGTGCATGTGTAGATTTTTATTTTATTTGCGGCCTCGTCTAAAAATTTATTTAAATGAAAATTCTATATTGGACTTATGTTTGGTTTTCAAATCAGAATTGCTTAGGATAATAACCCTTACAAATATAATATTAGTGAATAATTACCAGTGTCAGGAACATCAGTTGGACGCATTATGCGTCTTATTTGTTCCATTCCTTGTAAATCAGGACTAAGTCCACCATGACAACAAAATATTTTCTCATCAATAATAGCCGCAATAGGTAAACAATTAAAACAATCAGTAAAAGTTTTCCACAGCTTTATATTGTAACGTCTTTTACCTATTGGAAAAAATATTTTGTATTAAGAATAAATGTAATTATTAATTATGTTTAATTGAGTTTACATTCGTCATAAAATCCATAAATCCTGTTTATGCTTGCACATTCATGATTGCCTCGTAAAAGAAAGAAGTTCTCTGGATATTTTATCTTGTATGCTAATAAAAGACATATAGTTTCCAATGATTGTTTTCCACGATCAACATAGTCACCCAAAAATAAATAGTTTGCTTCTGGAGGAAAACCACCATATTCAAATAAACGCAACAAGTCAGTGTATTGTCCATGTATATCTCCTAATGAATAAAACAAACAAACAAAAGTACATTAAAACAATTAAGTTAAATTAAATACCTATATTAAACTTACCACATATTTTTAAAGGTGCTTCTAAATCCAATAAGATTGGTTGTTGTAAAAATATTTCTCTAGATTTTAGACATAAACCTCGAACTTCTGCTTCAGACATTTGTACTGTCTTACCAGGACGACATCCTCTTACTATAAAGCAAAAACAAAATTATAGTTACAGTTATATTCATAAAATAATATTACAGAATAAATAAAATATAATAAAATGTGATTATTAGCTGTAAACTAAGTAAATCTAATTATTATAATTATGGAATATAAACAAATTAACATTTAGATGTATCAATATGGTATGTATATCAGATAATCATTTTATCCTACCAAAAGTTTTTATTTTCATTATAATCATAATATAAACAGATCTGTGCTTCAGATTTGGGCATCCCTTAAAGATTAAGGGTATTGAGATGATATTAGAATGATATAGATATCTTGTTTAAAATTCAAAATTTTTAAGACATTTTTGTGTCAAAACTCTTAAACAATTGCATATTTTAATGTTATTTAAAATACTTGTTTGTAAAATGTATTTTTGTACAGCTGTAATAATAATAATAATAAAACATTATAAAAAACTTAGGTTTGTACTTTGTCGGTGATATAAAACGTTAATAGTTACATGAATTACCATATATAATTATAAACTTACTCAAGACAATTTCATATTATATAATATGATATTATTATAGTAGCAATTACACTTCATTCTACTCAAATAGTTAACAAAGTGAAAAACAAAAATGTTTTCATTATATACAATAATTAATCACAATTAAAAGTATAATAAGTCAATACAATATTATAGTATCCTGTTATTAAATCAATTGAAAACAATAGTCATATAACTTACTTACTAATCATTACAAAAAATTACTTATTGTGTACACTTTTATGGAATAATCTATGATTGATAAAATATTCAAGTCTTTCAAGTAGTTACAAATAAAACATCTACTCAATTACCTATACATGATCAATCTAACCAATAATAGTTACTAAAAATTCCTATAAATATAGTCATAATTTACTAAAAAAAAAAAAATTGTATTAAATTTAACAAATAGTTAATGATTTAATTCAAAGACTGTTTTTAATTTGGAATTTTAATAATTGAATAATATAGTTTTCTTGATGAAGAATAATTTTAATTTTATTTAATTAATAATGTTTCATGAATGAATTAAGTTGTTAATTACATATTTTAAATTGTATTTCATATTACCTAATATAGAGATCAATTGATTTTCTATCTTTATACTTAGAAGCAAAAATAATGGCCACATAGTCCTAAAAGGTCTTGGTAATTATTACTAATATCATTTGAAACATCTAATACAATTCTAATGTAAAATAATTGTTTATCTACAGATGAAGATGTCAAGTGAATGTCAGTATGTGATTTGCTATGGCGATCGACTATGACTCCTACCGTAAACCGAACACCAGCATAAACCTTCATCCTTCCGACATTTCATTACGTTCAAACAGTCAACCCGATGCCGGTTTGCGGTAAATAATGAATGTTGTTAATTATCAAGCGGATTACGGTAGTTTTTGTCCACCAAATCTTACCTTCCAAGAGCCGTGCAATTATGCTGTCTATGCTTAAAGGTTCGCCGTCTGCCATTGTGGACGGAAAACCTTAATGGGGCACGAGAACTGGCGTGTCAAAACGATCCGTTGACAGCGTATTTACTTCGATTCCGTTCGTCAGCCTCCGAACGAACAATAATAATGCTTCCGTCTATCAATTGGGAGAATTCAGAGGGTCGTACAAAATAAACAGTCACCACTATACGTCCGGCTACGGTAAATTAATCTTAAGTAAGGTCGGGTAGGGGGCGGCTGGAAGGGAAAAATGGCGAACACTTTCTCCCCACCACGAACGCGGTAATTTTTTTTTTAACAATTCTAAATTTAATAATTTTTAAACGTGCAATAAACCGAACGATTACACTCATTTACGTAAGTTATTGTTTTCATTAAATAGTACATTGAATATTTTTTAGTAACCACAAAATATGTTATTTCTTTTTTTTTTAATAATAACACAACGTTTTGTATTATACATATATATATATTTTATACACTTCGCAGTTCAAGGTTAATGTTTTCGCCGAATTGTTTGAGGTTATGTTCTGACGATAATAGTGTTTTAATATTTCGGATAACACAGTTAAACACTGTTATTGGTCACCGAGCTATTTGATAAATACTGGAAATCAAAATAATCAACTTTAAAAATAAAAATTTCAAGAACATTACTTGAGACGTGTTAGTTCTTGTAGTTTGTGTATTAAAAATATAATAATATTAAAGTGTATTTGTTTTTTAAACATGTCTTTATTGCGTCAAGCGATTAATATGAGTAAAATGACTAAAATTAGTTCGATTAACATGTACAGTAAATTTTTAAGTACTAAAACTAATAACCCAATTCATTCTCGGATTGATAAATTAGTTAAAAGTAATAAAATAGTTGTATTCATGAAAGGTGATCCACAAGCTCCTAGATGTGGTTTTAGTAATGCTGTAATAGATATTTTAAGTATTCACAAAGCCAAATTTGAAGCTCACGATGTGCTTAAAGACGAAAATCTTAGAAAAGGTATGTACTAAATGTAATTATTTGTATTTGATTTGGAATATGTGAAGCTTACATCCTCCTTCAAATTGATTTTTGGCACTTATTATAAATTATGTTTATGATGTATCTATAAATTTAAATCATATTTTAACCATAAGTGCATATATTAAATTTATATTTATCAATAAATAATGATTTTATTTTCATACATTTCGATAATTATGTACAATCTACTTATATATATATAAGATAATTCAGGTCTGTTTATCAAGTTTGTATAAAACAGCAATGGGAGATTAATTAATGCAAATAAATATTTAAAGCATAAGATGGTAAGATATTAAATTTGTCCAAACAGTAAAATTGAAGGAATTAAAAGAAACATTTGAATTATGTATTACTAATAGAAATGATAATTGAAATATCAAGGAAACTATGATTGTACTAATGCTTTTATTTTGTTGATTATGTAATTCATTATCTTATAATTATTATATGTAGGAATCAAAGAATATTCCAATTGGCCAACAATTCCTCAAGTATTTGTTGATGGAGAATTCATTGGTGGCTGTGATATTATGTTACAATTACATAGATCAGGTGAATTAGATAAAATACTAGTAAAGAATGAATTAGAAAAAGACATATAAGAAAAGCCTGTTGTTTGATTTAGTCAAATTTTTCATGTAATTTAAATATTATATTGTAGCTATATATATTAAATAAACGATAACAAAGTTAAATATAAGTGTTCTGTTGAATTATTATTTGTGTATTCTTTTGTTTGAATTAAAGTGACGTTAGTATTTGTTAACTTTAATAAAATTAAAATTTTTTTTAAAAGTACCAATTACTTAATTTATTGTTGAAATGATGCAAATAATAATAAATGTTACCATTGAATTTATAATATACTTTATAAACTTTAATATATTTTATATTATATAGTCAATGGTGTTACACATAATATTATTATCTTTATCTGTAATATAAGTTTTACTATTCTAGTCAACAATAAAATAAGATTTGTTTAAGGTCTAAACATTTATTAGTAGCGTATAATTTTAGCAATCTAACAATTTTAGAACCAGGTTACTGTTAAATTTCCAAAATAAGAAATTGAATTTATTTTTAATTGTATGAATAAAAATATGTTCTATAACATATAAAGTACTAAAATCAACCTTAATAACCCATATTTCTATTTTATGAAAAAAAAAAATGTTTTAATTAAAAAATTTATTTTGGAAAAAATGGCACATATTTTGGCAATAACTCAAAAAATAATAACCTAAACCAATAGTTTTACTACCCACCTTGAATTTTTTATATTTGAAAAATTATATTTTAACTTGTAGCGAAATATCATAGTAACAGAACTATTAAATATATAATTAACCAATCAATTTAATTTACTAATAAAACATGTGATTTAATCTATGAGTTTTTCAAAGATCTTTTGTTTTTAATTTTATGCCACTTGTCTAGAATGGAAATGATTTCCAATAGTTTTTTCAACTATATGTACTTAATTTTTAAAAAAGAACAAATTAGCTTTAGCATCTTTATTCACACAACTCATATTAAACTTTTTTGTGAAACTTAATTATAAAAAAGTTACAAGAAAGTTTTATGTATTTATTATTTTACAATTATTTGTATCATGAAATAAAATTTGTATAAACACATATTTGTATAGAATGAACTGTTAGACGATAATTATTCTCAATTGATTTGTTATACGTTTTATTAAATAAATACAAACATTTAATTTTGTAGATCTAATATTACGTGTTCAAGTACGTTTATGATTATAGTAAAAATACATTCAAATGTAGCATGTCTTATCTATAATACTATAGTTTATAATATAATATTGAAAAAATATATAAATAAATGTTTTATTTAATGTTTATAACAGTTGTTTTTTATTTGAAATGTCCTTTTTATTAAGTTAATTAATTTTTTTCTCCTTCATAATATTAATTTGGCGATACTTTATTAATGATTTCAATGTTTTTTATGTACCATGATACGTGAATATACATGAAAGTAATTCGATTGTAAAAAAACAAAAAAACAAAACAAAATATAGAATTTAAAAGTAACAAGTCTTAAAAATAACTGTTTATCATAAAATATAATAAATAATAATAAATATTAACAAAAATATTCTGTATAATAATAATAACAAATTAAACATAAAAATCACTTGACAATTTCTATCTAGTAAATACATTTTTTTTTGTTCAAACGAATTATCCTCAATTTATTTAATATATTTATTATCATGTGTTGACTAGTGAATAGATCTTAAAACTATTTCTTGATTTTATGACAGGGAGATGAACAACACGGTTTAAATGGTTTCACATTATAAAATTATGGATCAATGGTTAACAATAAATCGTCTCCTTCCAATTTCATTCCAATACTTATGTCAACTTTTTTAACCGTTCCGGCTATCGGTGATTGTACCACCATTTCCATTTTCATCGCAGATAGAACAACTAATGGTGCACCCTTTTCAACTTTGTCGCCTACTTTCACACGGACATCCATTACAGATCCGGGCATTGGAGCACCTACTTCTCCCTTATTAGATTTAGATGCTTTTGGATGTATATGCATTTCCTAGAAAAAATGTGATTTGTATGAAATATAACATAGGTTAAAAAACATTGTTTTAAATATTCTATACTTTAGATGCTTCCTTGTCACGAATAAACACTGATCGTAATTGGCCATTCATTTCAAAAAATACTTCAATTTCTCCGTTGGCTGTCAGTTCTTCAGAAATCGCAAGTGTTTTGAAGGCTAATGTCTTACCCTTTTCAATGGTTACCTACAAACAACAAAATATATTAGGTATATGAAATTAGCAAACCAATAAATTATAAACTGATCAATCAATTAATATTTAAGAATGCTAACTTCAAAGTTTTCTCCGACTTTAGGTCCAGTCAAAAATATTCTTGTATCAAGTTTATCAACTGGTCCATATTCTTCCTTGAATGTCAGGTAGTCATCAGTAACTGTAGGATAAAGGGCAGAACTCATGACATCATAATCATTGACATTTTGATATTTTTCCTGTAAATCAACTTTTACTTTGTTGAAATCTAAAGGAGGCAAAGTACATCCTGGTCGACCTTCGATACGCGGCATATCTTTCAAAACCTACATTATTAATTTGCTATTTTAGAAATTTATCTTAAAATTTAAATACTAAACTAAACATTTTTTTATATTTAATACACAAAACCATCCTGAGAACAAGATCAACTGAATTCACATCTAGAGTTTTATACTTTGTACTTTGAAGGTATGCTAGATTAGATATATGTTTAAGAATAACTTAAAAACAAGATGAAAAAATATAAATAATTAATAAAATTAATTATTTTTATATAACCCAACATTTCAAATCTTAATGATAACTTTACTATAATATAATAAAATCTAATATTATTTATGTTTTTATTTTGTACTTTCGATCTCAATGGTTCTGGGAAGCCTTGGTATGGTTCTCCAATACCACCTTGTAGGAATTCAACAACTGATTTAGGGAAACTCAATTCTTCAGCCTTAGCTAATACATCTTCGGGGGATAACTTATTTTGTACCATAAATTGAGCAAAATCGCCAACAACTTTAGAAGATGGTGTTACCTATAGTAATATTAAAGCATTTATTAATTTTGGAAAATAAAAAATAAAATAATTAATATGTTAACAATTTATTGATAAGTAATATTTATTTTTTACTTTGATGATATCTCCTAATAAAAGGTTGGCTTCTCTGTATGCTTTTTTCACATCTTCAAAGAAGTCACCTAGCCCTAGTGAGAAAGCCTGGAATTGAAGATTGGTATATTGACCCCCAGGAATTTCATTCAGATACACATCAGCATTTCCAGATTTCATTGTCGTCGTACATTCGAATGGTGCATACAGAGTTCTTGCTTGTTCCCAGTAAGCACTGTATCCAGAGACTTCTTTTAAATCCAAATCTGAATAAAGAATGGTTGAAAATTATGATGTTCATTTATTATTTTTTAAAGTATGTTATAACTATAAATTATATAATAATTAAGTACCTGTATCTAACTCAGTACCCTGCAATGAAGCAATAATAGCACCCATGCTTGGTTGTGAAGTCATACCAGACATTGAGTCAACAGCAACATCTACTACATCGGCACCAGCATGAGCTGCGGCCAACATAGCAGCAACTCCAGCACCACTAGTATCGTGAGTATGAACATGAATAGGCAATTCAGGGTACTTGGCACGAATGGAACCAATGAGCATTGTAGCAGCACGAGGTTTTAAAAGCCCTGCCATATCCTTAAATATTGTAATTTGTAATATATTATATGCTTCAAAATCTAATTATAAATTTTAACTCACCTTGATACACAGAACGTGAGTACCAGCTTTAACTAATTCATCGGCGAAATTGACGTAATAGTCTAAAGTGTACTTTTTTTTAGTTGGATCAGATACGTCTCCAGAATATGCAATAGCTGCTTCAACAACACCACCTGCTTTAGCAGCCGCTTCCATACCAAGAATGATATTTGGCAAGTAATTAAGCGAGTCGAAGACACGGAATACATCCATACCAGCTTGTACAGCTAAATCGCAGAATCTGTCAGCAAAATATAAATAGTATTTAGAACTTCGTGTATCTGGAATATTTGTATAACTATGAAAATAATAACAAAAACTTGTACGTACTTAAAAACAACATTGTCGGGGTAATTTGTGTAACCAACTGCATTAGCACCACGCAACAACATCTGGAATGGTATATTTGGTATAGCCGACCTCATATCGGCTAATCTTTGCCATGGACATTCGTGTAAAAATCGGAGTGCAACATCAAATGTAGCACCACCCCAATTTTCCAATGAATACAAACCTGGGAAACTTTGTGATACCCATGGAGCAATACGTAGAATATCATGTGATCTGAAATGTATAAGGTTCGAAAATTAAAGTGACTTAAATTTATAAATTATTTATTGGATGTTACAGACAATCAAGTGTTTTAACTCTTATAACTCTTGTGTTTTTAAACATTTTTTGATGTGAAACAAGAAGAAATATCTTTACCTGACTCTAGTAGCTAAAAGAGATTGATGTGCATCTCTCATTGTCGTGTCCATTAACAAAAGTCCCTTATGATCCCGAACAGCTTTAGCAAAAGCTTTTGGTCCATCTTTGGTAAGAATTTGTTTAAATCCTTGAGGTGGTTTTAAACCTAAAATTTATATTGAAGAAGTTAGTTCGTTTTAGTAGTCCTACTATAAATTATATATTTAAATGCCTACAGTATAAAAACATATATTTTGGAGAGATAGGTATATTTTATGGTTAAAAAAGCTAAAATCAATAAAAATATAAAACTATATATAGTTGTAAAAAAAATTTTATCATCACATATGTTTTTAAATAAACTGATTAACTGTTAGTGAAATTGTTATAGTAATTATTTAAACTTTTACATTACCTGAGTTATTTCCTGGATCATTTTTGCCTAATATACGTGCAACGTAATCTAGACAAGTATATGCACAATGATATAAAAAAAAAATGAGTAAAATGGATGCGTAAAATTAAAAAACAAATAAACTTGTTAAAATAATGGTTCACAATCCACACCACATAGTTAAATATAACAACAAAATACCTTATTATAAACGAGATTAAAAATTGATTAGTTTTTCTAATATTTAGTTCAAAATTTAAAATGTCAATTATTTCTTGTTAATTGCATGTTGTTTTTTACAAAATAATAAAAATGATTTATTAAAAGATATAGTTTGTTTAAATTATGTTTTCTAGTATTTATCTAATGGTATTTTTAAAGTTTTAAATAATTTAATATAATATAGTGAATTTTGGAAATATCTCAGTATAAGGATTGTTATACAATTAAAGTACTTATATAATTGTTAAAAGTAAAATGTATTTTCTTCTGAAATGTTTTACTTACATATATAATTAAGCAAGATTAAAAGTTGTAAGTTAAATTAATTTTTGGAACATAAATTTATAATAATAATAATAAATTAATAATATTGATAAATTATTAAATTGAAATTTCTACAAAATTCTACAAATTTTGAATTTAGACTCATAGTTTACAGTTTAATAGTTATGTATAACTACAATTATACTTATATTATGCTATAGCATACTATAAGTATTCACTGAAATCATAATTTAAGAATTTCTTACACGACTGTAGCCAGAAATTTGGTTCGGAGGGGCTGGAAAATAGTTGGTTCAAAGGGGAGAAAAGGGTGTCACATGAATATTTCTGTTATCAAAGCAGGAATAATTGAAATGAAATTTATATTTACACCGTTCATGTGCATATTTTTCGTCTTGTGTATATAAACGTCTATCGGAAAATTTCAGAATTCGCAGAAAATATGCGAGGTTTTCCAAATTTTAGGGGGGGACAGGCTCTACAAGCCCTATCACTGGCTACGGCCCTGATTTTTTATGTTTAGATTTATAAGTAATTATATGTAATCAAAAAAAAAATCTACATACAAAAAAATTACATATAATTATAGCATTGTTCATTAGTAATATGATCAAATAAAACAGTTAAAAAAAAGTTAATACCATCTGAACTATCAGTTTAGAATATATGAAAATATTATTTTATTTTAAAAAACTATCGACATTTATTTTATTGTTTTATATATATATATTGAGAGCATGGCAGTAGATTTTATCCCCACCTACTTCCTCCTAATAATAATAAATTCTCAGCGTACCCATCACTGCGTACACCTATTATGTACATTATTATTTTAATACATATATATATATTTATTTATTTATTTATATACATTGCATGCAATACCATTATTGTAATTTACATTTAGTTAATTAGTGCGTAAATGATGATTGGTAAAGATGAAATATTTAAATTAAATTCATTACCTGCAGGAAACTCAGGTACATGTGGCTGTACATTTGCAGGTTTCAAACTTGTTGCTAATGGTGTCTGGGGGCCATTTACTAAAACTTCTCCCAAATAGTTAAGTAGTTTTTGTGCTCTATTTTGAGACGATTCAAAGGTAAACAATTGAGGGTTTTCATCAATAAAATATGTGTCAACTGATCCATTTACAAACTTTTCATTAGTTAACACATTTAAAAGGAATGGTATATTGGTCTAAATTATAAACAAAACACATGTAAAATATATAATTTTATAGTTTGTGTAACTAATAAAGAATTTTCAATTTACTTTTACTCCTCGAACTCTAAATTCACGTAAGGCACGATTCATTTTTGCACAACTTGATTGTAAATCAGCAGCATGAGCAATGACTTTAACAAGTAATGAATCGTAGTATGGACTAATTATTGCACCAGCAAATGCAGAAGCACCGTCCAATCTGATACCCATACCTTCACCACTTCTGAATACCTATATAATATATATTTTAAGTATTCCCACTGATGTTTAAACAATTACAAGTTTTATCTTTGAAAGTCAAAAACTTACTTCAATACGGCCAGTGTCAGGTTGAAAACCTTTAGCAGGATCTTCAGTGGTAACACGACATTGAATAGCGAAACCTTGAGGTTGAATTTTATCTTGTGTTAAACCAAGTTCAGGCAAAGTAACACCTTCAGCAATACGAATTTGAGATTGTACTAAATCAATACTATAATAACAAATAGTAAAAGTCAAATTTAATTTTAAATATATATATATATATGTATATATTAGAAAATTCAAATCAATATTTACCCAGTGATTTCTTCAGTGACAGTATGTTCCACTTGTAGTCTAGCATTAACTTCAATGAAGTAGAAATTACCCTTGCTATCTGCTAAAAATTCTACAGTACCAGCATTCGAATAACCAACATGTTTAGCTAATTTGACTGCACGTTCAGTCATTAAGTCTCGGACCTACCAAATGGAGAACTTTCGTATATGACGATAATACATGACATTTTAGTCGATTAAAAATTTATTTACTTTAGGATCCAAATGAGGAGCCGGTGCCAACTCGACAACTTTTTGATGACGACGTTGTACTGAACAGTCTCTTTCATACAAATGAACAATATTTCCAGCTTGATCACCCAAAAGTTGAACTTCGATGTGACGGGGCCTTTCGACGAATTTCTCAATAAACATGGCACCATCGCCAAAAGCTGCTTTTGCTTCTGAGCTGGCACGTTCGAAACTTTCTTTGACATCCTTAAATAGACAAACAATATACAAGTAAAATAAAATAAATGTATATGCAAATATATTTACAAATAATCAACTCACTTCCATTTTCCTAACGACCCTCATACCTCGGCCACCACCTCCATAAGCTGCTTTGAAAATAACCGGCAAGTCGTGTTTCAGACAAAATTCAACAGCTTCTTCAGAAGTTCTAATTGGACCCGGAGTACCAGCCACAATTGGAACACCGGCATCAATAGCCGCTTGTCTGGCAGCAACTTTATCACCCATTTGTTGTACAACATAAGGCGAAGGTCCGATGAATCGGATTCCAGCATCAATGACAGCTTGGGCGAAGTCAGATCGCTCTGATAGAAAACCATAACCGGGGTGAATGGCGTCAACATCGTTTTCCTTTTAAAAATTTCGTTTTAACAAATAATGACCACAATATTTATGTTTTCAGTATAATTGTTTTTTATCATGAATTAAAAAAAAAAAATCCTTATTTTTATAATTGTTTATTTTGCATATATATATAGGCATGCTAATATGATTTACTTTTGCGACTCTGATAATTTCAGGTATATCAAGGTAAGCTTCTACGGGAGCTTTTCCTTTGCCGACTAAGTATGATTCGTCAGCCTTCAGTCTGTGCATATGCATTTTATCTTGTTCAGAATATATGGCAACAGACTTGATACCCAATTCATTACATGCTCTAAACACGCGTATAGCGATTTCACCTACATTTATAAATATATAAAATCATATAAATGACATAAATTTATAATAACATTTATTTTGAAAACTGACCTCTGTTAGCTACAAGAACACTTCTTATAGGTTTGTATTCGACTTTTGATGAATACCTTGCTCGTGATATGGACAGAACAATGAACTGGTTCCGTACGTGGTTCCGGACGGAACCACTTACACTCGAAATTAGCATAGTGAATGCACAGTTAGAACTTCACTATATAATCTACATTTCAAAAAAAACATCTAAATAAAAAATGTAATAAAAAATAAAATAAATAATTTTATTTTAAATTGCATATAGTTTATAAATATGTATATTAAAAATATTTGATGTATATAGATATAGATAATGACTTATTAATAGAATTATAAATAATAATAATAATAATAATAATAATAATAATAATAATATTTTATAAATACCAAAAACGTTGTTTCAAGATTTTTTAAAACAATCACATATTAATATGTATTAAGTATTAAGTCGAGTCACAAGGATAACACAAGGACATAATACACACTACCTTTTTTTTCATATGAAATCGCTCAGATGCTAGGAACCACGTGAGTATTACTTTCGACAAATACACACTACCTGCAAGTCTGTAAAACGACTGAAAATATTTGTGCGCATAAAATTTAAATTGTCATATTAAATTAATGTATGCTGTGCAGTGAAACACTAGCATAAACAAAAAATTGTGAAATGTCTATGTATGAATTTATTAGAGTGTAATAGTTATAATTAAAACTGATAAGTCATTAATATTATTTATGTATAATATATTAACTAGAATAGTGTTATTTATGTATCAATTAAACACAATTATAATATCATGTAGTATTATTTATAAAACTATCTAGATTTTAAGTGGATATTATTAAAAATGTTTGTTTAAAATGATACTTAATATTTGTATTAAACTATATGATTATAGGTTAATTAAAACGTCTTTTAGTGAGATATCTCATGGGTATTACTAAGTAAAAACGGAATAGTTATATTAGTTTAGAATTTATAAGGTTAAAATTATTTGGCCTAAGTAAAAATCATTACAATCAGTGTATTATATTAATGTTTTCAATATGATTGCTATTTGCGCACTCAAAAAACGACTAAGTGTTTACGTTTTAAATTTTCATAAAAATAAATCAAAATGTTTGTCAAGATTTTCGAAATAAATTAGACATTATCCATGTTTTCAAATTTCAAATCTAAATACTCAGCACTACAGAATATACGTTTTATTATAATAACATATACAATTTATTTGTAAACATAATTAATTTTATTAATATGTTATCAGTGTATTCACGACAGTCAGACGTGCACTACACACTCGGAGGTTGGAATTTGTACCTGTTCCGAAACGTGAAAACAACATTCACCACATGGATATTTCCGAAAACCACACAAATAAAAAATAAAAAACATAATTAATTTTTATAAGCGCACATAAGTATATAATTTAAATTTAAAACTTTTAATGTTTAATGTTTTTCAAAAAGAAATTATCCGAGCCGAGTTTTTTAATTTTCGGAAATTTTCAAGCCTGAAATTAAATATTCAAACTATATTAATGTTTAAATATATTATATTATTTTTGAATTTTTTAACGTTTATTATAATTATAACTAATTTAGATTGTACTAAGAATTATTTTGTTATTTTGTAATTGATTTATTTTGACTGATCTTTTAAGTGTTCATAAATAATAATATAAACTTAATCAAAACTAAAATATATTTAAATTGTTTCAAAAAATCTTAAAAAAAACACTTTTTAACGATTTTTAAAATTTTATTATTCAAATCTATAAAATAAAATAAACGATCAATGTTATTTTATTAAACATTTTTAACTATAGTTAACCTAATAGTTCTTGATTTTAGTAAAGTATTTTTACTTATTCACTTGTTGTATAAAATGAGAATTGTGTTTATTATATTGCTTTTGTTATTTGTGTACAAAGTATAATGAAATATTCAGTCAACTTTATGAAACCATAAAAAAATACCAATGACGTTCATATATTAATGAAATTGAAAAATACTGTTTAATTACTTAAATGTTCAAACTTCCAAATATTCAGTATCAAAATAATAAATAAATATTTTGTTTCACAGAAAACATTTATTTTTCATCATTGTAATTTGTCGATAATAACCACGTTTGATATTTTCACATAGTTCATTACAACTTTGAACTGTTAATTAATATTTCACTACATTAAAATAAATCAATGAGAAACTAACAAGGCATATTATTTTCTTAAAAAATTTAATTAAAAAAACCATTATAACAAATTTATTATAAAAAAAAACAGAATGTTATAAATCATGGCAATAAAATATATAGTAAATAAAAAAATCGTATGAAACTTGGAAGTAAAAATAATTATAAAAGTTTTAAGGTACATATATTTTAAAGAGACCAAGGGGAAGACCTCGGAAAAGATGGAAGGACAACGTAAAAGAATTATTAGAAGAAACTGGAGTGGACTGGGAGCAGGCATATAATAGAGAGCGATGGAAGGAAGTAGTTTTGGCGGCCAAGAATCTAAATGGTTCGTAAAGCCTAAAAAAATAAAGAAAAGGTATACATATATTAAAATAGAAAATACGATAAAATGTGTTGATTAAGAAATTATTTAAAGAAAAAAATCATTATTCATTATATACACGAATGATCCACGAGTCGTCGTGACCTTCAATAACTAATGTTATACCTACTTAAGAATATGTTTAAGGTCACAAAAATAGCATATACATAAAACCGTATAACAAATGTAATTTAAGAAAAAAAATGTATATATCATTCATATTAATATCAAATTTTCCGTATAAAACATGGTGTTCAATATTAATTTTTCATTTATTAGTGTGAATGTAATCTTCAGAATAAAACATATTTAATGCTGCAAAAAATGTTTAAAATTAAACTATATTATATTTGATTTTTGAAATGCAACTTGAAATTTTAAGTATGAAATTTTTTTTTTTTATTTAGTGGCGATGGAACTGAGATTTAGTTCATTTCCGAGAATATTTTTGATGATCCAATGTCTCAAAGACAAGCATAATAATTGTAAACCTACATATACGCTATAAATAAAATAATTTAAAACTACGAGTCCCTTCTTAATGTGTTAATTCTTTTTTAACTAAAATCTGATAAAAAAATAAGTAAACACAATAGATATTTTATATACTTTTAAATGTGCAGCTACCTAAATATAAACATTTAGTATATATCAATGATTTGAAATAAACATTCGTATTTTAGAATAACAATATTTAAAAGTTTATAAAGTGCTTAGACTACACAGTCTACATACATATTTATATTAACTGTACATATTAAAGCACTAAATTACTTAATTACATGTGTTTACACATATGTATATGTATTATACAATTTATTTTAAAATTCACATCTCAATAACTATTTTACATGATTTTAATTCAAATTTAGTTAGTTGAAAATGTTAATACACATGTGTATATCTGTTTAAGTTCTATTACGTGTAAATTGTTATTTGGTTATTTGAATCTATATAATAAATGGTGGTCGTTGTCTCTATGAATAAGACATGATAATCTGGTTAGTTAGAAAAAAAAGGTTAAAAACTTTAATTTTAAAACGTATTTTTAATAATTTAGTTTAAACCGGTCTTACTGAAAAACCAAAGTATATTAAAAAAAAAAATATTGTTCCGTATTATAGCTATATACCTTTTTTAAGGTCATATAATTACTCTAACAAATGTTTATATTCAAAAAATTAATAAACGCCTTCTTATAATTATAATGTTAATGAGGTCAAATTTGCTATAAATATTTTTAAATCAAATTTTGTAGTTATTTGTTTGCTTAAATTGCATTAAAATTAAAATATAAATTATGATTCTCCAGAAAGAATACTAATTTGTTATTGTGTTTTCAATTAACTAGACTGTAACAACAGATATGTTACATTAATAAGTACATTTTTTTTGAAAAGACGATTTTTTTTCGTTCTTTAGCTATTAGAATTTTACTGAATATCTTGTAACTGAAATTTATTTTTAACTTATTGTAAATGTTTAATAAATATTGAATATAAACTAAAGATTTATTATAAAAATATGTAGTATACTATATATATATATATATATATATACATACTTATTTTTAAATACGATTAAAACGATAGCTGACCTTAAAGAATAACTCAATGTCTTTTGTTATCAGTATACATATTTATTTTTGAACTCGGTATTTATTATAGTCAATAGATACTAGATAGGTCAAGTGTTCTTTAGATAAACCGTGCCATATACATCGATATAAAAATTATATTATATTGTATAATAGTTAATTGGAGTGTATATTCCAGGCAATTATAAAACCCAAAGAAAAAATTATGCACAGTTCTAATCCTATAAAAAAATTATATTCTAATTAGTAATTTTGTCAATATTAAAGAATGATATGACCTTCAAAATTAACTTTATTTACCTATTATTTTATGTGTTAATAATATTAGCCACTATCTTATACCAATATATTACATTAAAAAAAAGTAGCTACACTAGCCGGTTATACTAGATTAATGAAATGAATACATTTCTAAATATTTTAAAATCAGTTTTTAAAACAATAAGTAAATTGTACAGAAAACCAAAATTCACACACTTATATAAGTATAAACAATATAATTTATAGACAGTAAATTATAGATATAGTTATATCAATTTTAAGTTATTTGAAAAAAGTAAAAAATGTAATATTTATTTATTATATTCAATTTAATATCAATTGTATTCATGTATAACCATATAAGATTGATAAAATATTGTTCACGCATAAAAATTATTCGATAGCCAATTAAATATTCATAAATCTTTAAAATTAATTTTTGCTTGAATAACTTTACTTTCAAACATATTTCGATACGATACGAATACGGTTATAAATCCATCACGCAAATTTAATACTATAATATTAAGAATATTTTTAATTTTGTAAATTGTTAAACCATTGCAATTGGATAATATAAACATGCTCGATGTTAAAACTATATAAACTATACAACTTTTCGGAAATATAACATATTAGTCTGATGAATTACATATTATGTATATCGATTTAACCATAACAATTACGGATCAATAATTCTGTATATAATAAATAATTGTACTCTGAAAAGAAACTTTAAAAACGTGTAACAGATTTATATAACTCATAATTCTACAAGCAGAAATCCATTACTATAATTACGATCAAAATATAGAATAAAAATTTAATTATTTTTTGATGGCAGGTCTGTAATAATTCAAATAATTTAAGTTATTTTTTTATCTTAATATCTGTCTAAATATTTTATAACATTGGAAAATTTAATAAACATATTATCAAATTATCATTTATTTGTAATATGCAGGTAATAATATACATTATAGTAATTATATTTTTGACTGTTTATCCAAATGCGGGTTTTTTGTAATAGTATTTAAGAAAACGTTTTAATATTTCTGAAATCAGTACCAACAATAATATAAATTAAAAGAAGAGAAAGTAGAAATTATTCTGTTAAGATTAGACATTTAATTTACTCATTATCTATATTATGTTTCATATTAATGAATATTTGTTTTTATTTTTTTAAATAACTAATTATGATTAAAAAAATTATAAGTAGTTTTAATTTGACTAATATTATGACCCCCTCCCACCCCCACTTAAATTATTACTATACCATATAGTAATATTGTCTTAATAATACCGTGTATAATATATAATTTATGATAGTAATTTTAAAGACATTGTTATTTGAATGACAATTTATTTAGTATGTATGTATAGTATATACTATGTATTCAAGGGCATTTCTAGAGAAATGAAGAAGCAAGAAATAGAAGCAAGGTAAAGAATAATTTCGAAGCAGTTTCTTCTGCTTCGAAATTATTTTCACTTTTTTTTTTTTAATAATCTAATTAAGTGATAATAATATATTTATATATATTATTTATTATTTATAAAATAAACAAATAATATAAACATGTATACAAATTTAAAGTCAAAGAAAACTACTTTATCACAATTACCCTTTCCTCAGGAAAAGTATACTGTAGACGCCCTTGAGTAAAACATAAATAGATAAATATCTTAATATTAATTAAATAATTAAAAATATGTATATTCAATTAAAATAAATTTAAAAATATATAAGTAATACTTAAGTAATAATTATTCTGTTCCATAATTTAAGAGTTTTAAAAAAAAAGTTAAAATCTATATCAACTTATTTCAACGAAATAATTACGAAATACAAATATAACAGATTTACATAAAACTATATATATAGTATATAGGTACTTAACTTATATCTAATATCTATACACGTTTTAGTATTTTTTTAAATAACATTATATTACATTGAGATAGGAACTTGTAATTTATTGATTGTGATTAATGAATTATTAAATTATTATATATCATACGTCATATCACACTCATACACACATATACATATATATTATGTCTTTTCTAAAATATTTAGTCGTCAAAATGGTAACAATCGTTTGTTTTTAATTTGACATTATTTCAGTTGAAGTGATTATGAACGTTTTTTATGAATAAACATATTTTACGAGTTTTATTTAAACGTGTAAATAATATCTCAATATGTCATTTACAACATGAAAATTATAAAAAATATTTTTTTTTAATCTCTACTAAATAATATATATATAATATATATATATATAACAAGATCGTTTAGAGATCAACGCCCTTCCAATGTAATTTATATAGAAACAGCACTCGATTTGACAGGAAATAAATTATAAACTATTTAATAAACCTCAATGAACATATATAATGTATATATAATGTATTAATAATTTTCATATGTATGAAATACGCAACTAATACGTATATCGTATTTTTTAAATAAAAAAAAAAATAAAAGGGAAATTGATTAACTTACAATAATTTTTTGTGAAAACGAGATGAACTATTTGACGGTATTAATTATACTATAAAATAAAAATAAATAAAAAGACGCACACACCTGTTGACCGTCCGAGGACTAACGTGCTGCTGTCTAATGGATACTGATGAAAAAAAATTAAATTACCGCGCTCCGCGTTTGACCCATATAACCTCAAAACTCGTTCACCTTGCCCAACCTTGCAGCTGTATGATGTGATCTGCGCACTGCGCCGTCATGATAAGTTTTCCGTCAATAACAATACAATGCACGATTATATGCACGAATTTCTTTTTATTAAACACACACACACATGTATGTATACACTACACAGTATAGCGATCAAAACAATATTATTTACACGATGAAAATTTACCAGTAGGTATGTTTTTCACGGATAATATCAATACTTATTTCGGTGTTATTCGTCTACATACATTATATTTTACGCACAAAGAAAGTTTTTATTATGCGTGTGTACTTACGGAATATATCTTATCGAGTGCTTCCTACACGTAGGTATATCATGCGATAAAAGTGCGTAACACAATAGAGACGTCCGTCCGCCGATCGAGTCCAATGTCTAGTGAACCTTCTACAAATATTCATACAAAATTTATTTACATATATGCTAATATAATAAAACGATAATGTTCTTTTAATAATATTACAATTTTGTTCCACTACATGTTTACTGACCGCTGATAACCGGCAATAAAAACTCAAATCATTACGATCAATGACATCACAAGTTCCCTCCCCTTCCCATCACTCTTTGGCGGTACGCAAATTGAACAAGGCCCAAGGTATTCAACTGTGAAATGTTAATTATTATTATATAATTTATGTATATTTATATATATATTAGAACGTTTGACAACTTTTGACGCAGAAATTGTCTGATCGTGCTGCTATCTAACAACAAACAAAATGCGCTTTTCTGGGATAACTTTCGTGAGATAGTTGAGCTTTCGATTTGAAATCAATTAATATTTTGTATTTTCAAAATTTGAAACGACCATAATTTAATATTTATCATTTATGTATTATTATGACATTGTGTGCGTTGAAAATGTATTTTAGCTAATATGTACACCACCCAGTGGCGGCCTAAAACATTTTGCGGGGCTTCATATAAAAATTACACAATTGATAGTCACATCACAAATTACAATTTGTGTACGAGAAAAAATTATTTAGAATAACTATTTTTTTCTTGATATGGTAGTGTGGTTAAATGGTCAACGGGGTCCTATACAAGCGCGAAACTTGGTACGAACGTATCGTTCACTCCCCCCACCCTCCACCATTAAAGCTGGTACTGGGTATCCATTTATATTCAAATTATTAAAAATGTTTAGTCTGCGCGTTAAAAATGCGTTTACGATAGACAATTTTTTGACTATAAAACTTGTTCACTTCGAATACGTGTTGTGTAATATTTGTATGACCTATTGAATGGTTTGGAAGAATATTATCATAATACACCTAGTTTACACACAATGTGGGTCAAATCGTCTTTTTTATTGTTATAATTTATTTTGAGGCACTCACAAGCTAAGTCGATTTATTCCATTTTTTTTTAAATTGTGAGTAATAATATAGTTGGATTAAAAAATTGAATACTTTTTTATGTATTTATAAAGTGCTAAATACATACCCTTAATTATAAGAAAATAAATGAGTTTATTCAAAATATACTGAATATTTAATGAGAAGGATGTATCTGGTATGTTTCGGTGAAGATTTATCTCTATTTGTGTGAGGAACATTCTTTTTTTTATTAAAAGCCACCAAATTGCGCTTATAGAACTATTGTCTATTTGAATCATACTAGCGCCCCCTTGGACTGTAATATTGTCCCTTTTGGAAACCACTGATATACATCATACGTATATACGTTCAACGTTTGTATTGTATGACATAAATGAATAATTAAAATGTCTTATAATACAAATGTCAAACTATGTATTTACTTAAAATAATGAAAAAATATAAATGAAATGTGCAATTCCCACTTAAAAAATTAATAAACCAGCGACGTAATTAGGATATTTCATAAGATATACTCATAGCACCAAATATGTTTGAGTTATTGTACATATATCGTTTTGCAATACAACAATTATCTCAGTGAAAGATCATTTTTTAAAATTAAAAAAAATGAAATAAATAAATAATAAATATCGTATATACTATTTGTCTTATCACTTATAATTACATAGATCAGCATAAATTCATTTTTATACATATAATAAATGCTAATTAAAAATTATATATGAAAAAAGTAAAAGTTCACATTATTATTAAATAATATAATTAAAAATTAAAAAACGTAAATTAAATTAAAATATGATAAATAATAAAAAAGTTTGTGAATTACGTTTGTAATTAAACACAAAATGTATTTAATCTATACAATTTTATTTTAATTAAAGTAAAAAATTTAATTTGTATTCTGTTGTGATTATGAAGTTGTATGTAAAACAGTCAAGAATTATTACATGTATTAATGTATAGTACATTAATAACTATTATGACGTATAGACATATAGAGATTACGTTATTGACTAATGATTAGTTTAAGACTTGGGTTAATGTTCATTTTTAAATGTTCTTAAAATATTAAGTGAATCATATAGGTGGTTTGTGCTCATGTACAAACCACCTATATGATTCACTTCTGGTTTGTACATGAGCGAGCGTAATTTAAAATCACTACAAGGCATAAATAATCGCTCAAAATAAAAGATTCTAAAATATTTCCATAAGTAGTTAATAAAATACATAGCACCTAGTACATAATAATTAATATAATACTATGAAAACGGTTCACAATTGTATGAAATAAACAATAATTTTGAGCAAACATTATTGTCAATAGCCACTAATATTATTTGTTTACTAAAAATTAATCTATTTAGTTTAAATGAAAGTCAAATTTATTAAAAAATCAATCTATTTTATATATTTTTAATTTAATTTGAACAGCGACATAACCTAAACATTTTGATATCGATGTAGGTAAAGACTAAAAACTCAATCCCACTCATTAATGCTTTCGTAAAAAACAAAGTCTAGAATCTAAATTAAAATTGAAGAGATTTATTTAAAAAAAAAAAGATTGTTTGTATTTTCTATATGTAAATCACCAGATATAGAAAGGACACATGTGCCATATTTTACAAAAATAATTTTATTGGTTTAACCTCCATCAAGAGTTTTATAATATTTTATAAAATTACTGTAAATACTTATAGATGATATTTTTCACTGTAATATAATTATTGACATACAAAGTATTTTGTTTTTCTTAAAAAAAAAAATTAATGTAGACATGTACTCTTTCAATATTTAGCGATTTATATATATATGTATATATAATAGTAGTTTGTAGACATTTTTATTTCTCTTTAAAAAAAACTATTTGCTGAAATTTTAAGGTCTCCAATGTGACAGCATCGTCTATTATATCTATACGGCCTGATTATTTACGTCACTAAATTTTGGGTATTCAAAACTGGTATTGACATACTATTTAATACAATTATTATATTTAAAATAATTATTTTTGCTAAGTATTGAAATATTAGTATATGAATATGTTGGTACATATAGCCTTTTTATTATGTCTACGACATAACGGGGAGTAATTTAAGGATAATTTATATGAATGAGCCGGGAGGCATGAATGTCCAAAACGTAATCTGGAGAAAGATATTATAGTTTTTCTATTGATTTCCATATGATTGGATTATGGTGGAAAGGTTTGGGACAGTGTGCCTATACCAAGTGATATAACCTAATGGGAGCTTTTTCCAGTGTGCTAACCAGGATTTGAAACAATATAACATTATAAATTTAGGTTATTTTTCAACCCAATCTTGTAAAAATATTAATTTATTAGTTAACATATTTCAGTGCAAATTTTTACTTAATTTCTACCAACGTAATTATCAAATGTATAAAGTATTTATTGATATTTTATTCTAATGTAATCAACTACAATTATTGTGCATCGATATTAGATAACTGCCTAAACCTTCTACAAAATATTACGATACTAAATCACGAGAAGCTCTAAATAAATCAATATCGCAGATGATACAAATTTAAAGTACAACTTTTACTTTGAAATAATAGTCGGGGTTCCAGTAGAATAGACGCTATAATAGCACAAAAAGGGTTGGTGGAAAATCAGCAAATAATTTAAATGAAATAAAATTATAATCATAATAATTATATAATTTATATTTAAAATATATTCAAAATATAATATTTTAAGATACTCTTAAAAATATCATTAAAGGATCATGTGATGAATGGAAATGATATCTAAGATTGTAATTAAAGATTAAAAACTAAATACAACATATATTTGAGTATGTATAATCAGTGGTGGTCGAATGATTTAGTCATGGGGGTAGGGGATAAGGCTAATTTTTCAATATGAATTTTGATCATTGAAAACATAAGTCATAATTTAAGGATATAAGACCATTTTATTTTATAATTTTATTATTATTAAGTTATTAAATCTAATTTTTTTTGCCAATTCAACCAATACTTCATCTATGTAAACGCAGGGGAGAGGGCGGTTAAAACCCTCCAGAAATTTAAAGAGATATATAAGATATGTAAGTAATTTTAAATTATTTACATAAGAGTAATACGACCAATGAACATTTATTAACGAATGTCTCCCCAGTCCCCTCATTAAATTTTTTCCAATTTTTTTTATACAGATATTTAGTATACAATTAGTATGACTTATTACGATCAAATTTGGAATTTATACGTCACTCGCTTATTTAGAAAAACGATTTTTTTATGTAAAGGGGCTTTAGATTAGGTTCGGGGACCTAGTGAGTTTTATTAATTATTTTGTTTTAATTAATTTTGTAATATCAAAACTCTACCAGAAGGAATATTTCGATCGTTACAGTCATATCTTGTTCCCGATAGCTTGGTACTTTAGAGAGGTAATTTATCTTTGATGGAGTCAATCCTCACACACTGCTAGATAATATAGAAATATAATAACTAAGTGAAAACCATGGTTGTGAAACAGCTGCAGCTGTAAGTTAGCAGTTAGTTGTTTCTATCATCATAAAAAAAATTTATATTAAACTTTGTGAATAATTTTATCAGATTATTGTAAACAAAAGTTATCTACATTAATATATTCTTTTTTATTATTAATAAATACGTAATTAACGGCATACTGATTTAACTAATACATAATAACAAAAAGGTCATGAGGGGGATATATCCTCCTCACCCCCCTCCGATTGACCGCCGCTGAGTATAATAATAAAAGAAACACGATTTAGAAATCATTTCACTCGTCAAATGCCTGTTTATGGTATGTATATTCTATACTGACTATTGATTACGATTGATTATTTTTGAGTAAAAAATGTAATGTAAAAAATAATTTATACTTGATTAAAAACAGCTCCAGATATCGTACTAACATAATTTATTTAATTAATGGCTATAATTATTTTATATTTGTTGTTTAAATCTAAATTAGACATACACAACAAACATATTACAAATACAATTTCTGTATTAGGTAGGTATCAATATTTTTTTTAAAAAAAAGTTACAGTAATATAGGTTTTTATATCCGTTATGATAAATGTATTATATTATATATATTTATTTATTTATTTATCAACGTTATGAATTTATAATTAAAAATTTATAAAATATTACAATATAAATAATAATCTATACAAATATAATTTATTATGTTTCCATAATATGTACTATCGGTTTCGGTAAAAAGCCATTATTAGAAAATAAAAACCGTTCGTTTCACCCTCTCTCATAAATTGAAATCAAATACGCCACTTTAAATATATATTACAATAAGTCAATAAGTAAATATGTGAAAAAATTAAATTTAAATAAAATTCAACTTTTATCATCAATACAATAACAAAACGTACATGGAAAATCTTAAATCAATAAGTTCTTCATTGTACGCGTATATAACATAACCTTTACTCCTACTAACCTAACTTTAAAATGCAAATTTTTTATATTCTATAAAAGACTTATGACTAATCCCAACAACATTTTATATATACATATTAAATTAAATAAATCAATAAGGTTGCTCAAAAATGATAAATAAACCACAGAGATCAGAAATATTTTAATTTAATGATTATGAATTTCAAAACATTTCTCAAAGAAACTTACATGTTTACTTTGAGAAATGTTTGTAAATAATATACCGCTAATTTTATGCGAAAAATACCTTACCTTACTGTTGTGGCCGCGTCGCGAGTATTCGATGAACGTATACATTTTATCAGTTATAGAGACTGTCTCTAATTTCTGATCACAGTCGTAATATTCCTGAAAATATACTTTTGGACCGACGACATATTTACACTGTGAAATATAAATTATATTATAAAGATCGAATCATACGATACGTTTGAAGATTAAGCAGCTTTTTGTATGCGACGGTCTCGCTGTGATCAGCATTAACATGTACCGTACCTACTTATTATAGCCATTAGGTAGGTAGGATACTGGGAGGGATGAGATTATTTGTGTTGCAACTTTTGATCAATGTGATGAATTATGGGACACGTATCGAAAACGGTACGATATGAAACACCAATTACCGATTGGCCGGCATCAAGACGACAAAGAGATCCGTGTGGCCTATCAGCCTAACCTGTAACTTGTAATAGGTCATCACGTCCTTGAAACGGTGACATTTTTTTTTTTATTATTATGTTTAAGCCGTTTCATTTAACATTATCCATATCCAGAAAAAGTCGATTGTATATAGTATATATGGAGGTACTCGACAAAAATGAAAATTAATTACTAAATAAAATCTTTTTTTTTATTATTCATTTACCTATACTCCGATTGACCATCTACTCGCCACTATCGTTTTAGACTTATCTGTTCCAAATATTTTTAGTTGGTAACAAATGACAACATAAATATATTATTGACTATTTCGTATTTTAATTATTGTAGATAGATTTTGTTGAAATGACGAATTTGGTAAATTCGGGTAGTTAGTTACTTCATTGTGTACCTACTTCTATAATCTGTTGATATTGAGGAAAATAGTTCATTTTTTTGTATGGAGTACAGCGGTCTTACACTATATACAGCAGTAACGATTATTCGAGGGGTTTGATATAAAACGATCTTGATGAAATATTCGGAAAAACAAAAATCAATATTCTTAAGTTTTTAAAGAATATGTACGATTTATTCCGCATTAGTGTATATTCAGTGGCAAATATAGGCACCCACCCTCCCCCCCCATTTCGGAAATCTGAAAGAATGAATTGAAAAATGAATGTTTATTCTATACACGTTGCTGAATATATTTTTGTATAACACTAAAACTTGTTTCTCATACAATTTTCAACAATTAAAAAATTTGTTAAAAATTACAACTTTTGCAAAAACTTGAAAAATTGTATATTTTTTTCATTTTTTTAAAGCTTCAAGTTAGACCATACACCACATCAGAGTATAATATATAATAATATTATGTTAATAAATTATTGTCTTTCTTTTATGGATCCTAAGGCTACTAGGTTGACACTGACTGTGAAGGGGTTAGAAGTGAGACCACACACTATAGTAACATCAGATTTTGAATTGTATATTAATATTTGAAAATTTTTAAACTTTGGTTTGCAAAGTTGCAAAATTGCAAATAAAACAAAGTAACAATCTAGGGTAGGAAAACATTTTTCATGGAAGATCTAAGCTATATAATAAAAACAAACTATTTTTGTTATGAAATTTTTAATCAATACCCTAAATCAAATAACCTAATAATAACTACTGACAACAAACTTATGGACTAAAATATCATTCAGACTAAATTATATAAGGGGTCATAGTTTGCTCCTCCTTGGTATTCATTATAGTATAATGTTATAAAATACACATCTCTATTTCATTTTGACACCGACCAATAAACATTTCAAAAGTAAATAGGTACAAGTTCATTTATTTTCAATCTTATTTTATTTTTCAAGTAAGATTTAAATATCATTATTATTAGTATTACAATATATATTTTAATGTATAAAAACATTTCGTAAATCATAAAATGTTTAATTAAAAACAACAATTAGAAATTAAACTTCATTTTAAATTATTATATTTCAACAGCAAATAAAATAGTTTTATAAAAAAAATGATAGATCACAAAAACATTAAACTAATATAATACTTCATAAATACACATAAGATTTTAATAAGATATATTAAGATAGATATAAGTAAACATATTTAGTTAGGAATTTTTTGTGATGTATGAAAAAGGATTACACTTTGAGTAGTTGGTGGTATATAAACATGAATTGAACATATTCTGTTTAATATATAAGTTATATAGTATAACATATTATAAGTGTAACATAAAATAATATATTAAAAATCAGTTTCAAGCATGGAAAAATTAAAACATTGATTTCACATTTTAAATGCAAATAATAGTATTATTCATTTAATTTATCACCTGTAACTATTACTGTTTCCTGGAGGAAAATCTGTTTCAAAATTATTATTTGATCGATCTCGTCTTCTCGAAAGAACATCAGATAATGTGTAAACTTCAGGTTCAAAAACAGGTGGATAGTCAAAAGATTCGTTGTCACTAATTTGATCCATAGCCTGTTACATAATTTTGAGTAGGTATGTTAATATTCAGTTTAAACTAAATGTATAAATACTAAAGAAATGTGAACATAAACATTATGTAAAACAAAAAACAAATTTAATTATTTCAAGAAGATAGATATTAGATGTTTTAAAAATCAAAACTGACTTCAAAAGGCCAGACTATACATTTTAAGTTGAACCCACTTCAATTATCTAGAAAAAATATTAATGGCAAAACAGTACTAACATAACGATTGGAATATGTGAACTGATGTTCATGTGATTCTGGCAATTGCGGCATAAATGGTCCATCACGAGGACATGGAATAGTTTTAGCATTTCTATTTCCATTGAAGTCATTAGATTGTATTAAGCCTTCAGTTAGCCCTGAAAATATTTTAAAATTAGTATTTGATATTAAATAAATATGAATAGGTAAAACAATATGTGTATAAATTATTTAATATAAAAATGAAATTGTTTATTAAATATACAAAATGAGAATTTATTTAACATTTCTACATTTGCTTAAACATTTAACTTACAAGGTGGTAACACACTTAAATTATAATTGTGTTCAACACTAGTCAATGCAGTGATTGGTTGCCTTGATCGAGGTTCACTTTCAGCAGCAATTCTAAAAAGCAAGAATAAATGCAATACTATAAGTATAGAAGTATAGTAGACTAATAAATTTAAGTAAACAAAATGATGTTAAGTAATATTAAAAGATTTTATAATTTAATGTACATTGTAAATTATGAGAGATATACCTGAAACTAGATTGATCCAAAAGTTGTTGATTTTGGTCTTCTCTAATATCTATTTAACAATGAGTTATTGAATATTATATAATTAATACTTTTAAAATTATATTAATATTATTACCTTGTGGTGGCGGTGGAGCTGTGTATTGAGGAACACGCATTCCTAAATGTAAGTGTTGTATACGTCTTTCATCTTGACGAGATTGTATGAACGATTCTAATGTGATTTCAGAATTGATTGTAGGATCTGCTTGTCTATGGAATTGAAAATTAATGCTTACAAAAACAATATATTTAAAAAATAAATAATAATTATTAGTACCTTTGAATATTATCTGTTTTTGTTATTGAAGCTAATCGGTAGTCAACCATATCTGCTGGGCGATTATGATTAATTTGAGGTACAGGATATATATCAGAGCTGAAATAAAATAATTTTAATTATACATTTATATTGATGAAAAAATATTAATTTATTTTAATAAGAAAGTTACTTTTGGTTATAAGAGTTAGAAAGTGCTGATGTATCTAATGTGCACTTAGGAACTGTTGGAGGTACTTTTCGGTAACTACGATATTGAGATGTTGGAACTGGTTCATTTGAATCTCGTCCAATCATACCCATTCCTAAAAATTTCCAATGTTTTCTATCTAGACTGCTACCTTTTGCTTGGTCTTCTTTTGCTAAATTCTTTTTTTGTTTTTTTAATGAATGAAAACTTTTGTCACTAAAAAAATTATTTAATAGTATTAAAATATACATATTTTATAAGTAAAAAAGTTAATTTGAAATTAGCATTTGATAATCTACCTTCATATTTAGTTATCTTAATTTTTTTAATTCAACCATATCAGAGTTCACTATTACAAACTGTAGTGAACACATTTCTGACATTTACTTTTACTACTAAAATATACAATTAAAGAAAAATGATATAGAATTATACTAACTATATTATAATATTATATATTTTTTATAAATTATTAATAGCTATATATTATAACTACTAATTATATATAAACTACTATATTAAAATATAATAAATAATAATAACTAACTTAGACAGTCATATTATTAAATATAGATGACTTATAAATAAAAATAACCAATTACATTCTTTTGTCAAACAAAATATTGGATTCCAAATAATATATTTTTAAATTGAAATTGTCAACTTGAATTCTAATTGATATTAATTGTGAAATACTTTTAAATATTTAACTCCTTGAAAAATAATTAACATAAGATTATGAAAAACTATATAAACAATAAAATAATTAATTGTAAAACTCTTACTTTTTATTTTTATTAGAACTTGTACTAGGATGTGAATGTGACCCCATGTGACTTGAAAGAAAAGTAGAAATATTCTTAAAAGCTGAACTTGTAAAAGATGATTCATGGGATGTTTCTGATTTTGATGTAAATGCTTCTACAAATTCATGACTATTATTTAAGACTTCATCTTCTTCACCATCAGTCTCACTAACAGCCACAATATCTGTCAAATTACAAGTTTGTATTTTTTTGTATTAAGAGTAATTATGAATAAATAATGAATAATGCAAACAATATGTTTTTCATAAAAAAATTACATATTATCTCATAATTTTTATTTGGAAATCTACATAAATAAATATTAAAATTAATTATACTTGAATTATGTCCATCACCAATAGTAGCGGTTGAAAACCAATCCAACCACATTGATAAGTCGTCTGTTGTTTCAGCCGCAAAATAGAACATGGTTCCCATGTGGTATACTTTAAAGGCATTAGTTCTTGACTTCACTTCGTCAGCAATAGATACAGTAAACCCGGATAAAATGATCATAAGTCGGGCTTTTGTTGACTAAACAATATTAATAATACATAATAATTAACATAAATATAGTTTACAAATATATATTTATAATACCTCCTTATTATTAAATCCATAAAAAGTTGTTCCTTTTATTATAAACCATCCTTTAATCCACTGCATTCGAGGAGATATTTTTTTAGATCTTTGGTACAACCATCCTTGATATTCACACAAGCCTAATTCTTTAGCACTTATACTTCGGCGTTCTAAAAACACACAAGTAATAATATAATGAAGTATTATTAATGTTTAAAAAATTATAATATAGTAATAATAATTACTAGCTATTAATGCGTTTCTTTGGAATAATTGTTTCTGCCCTTTATTTTCTTTTTTGCCAATAGCTTTAGCACCAAGCATTGCTCTATAGCTGGTTCTTTTTATCAATTCAGAAGGTTTAGTTGGTCTAGGGGGTGGTATTGGAGGTTGAGATTTTTTCACTTCAGTTTTTTGTCTGGGAAATGTAGCTGGAGCATTAAGTACAGCTTGATGAGGTATGATGGCTGTTCGTTCAGATGGTAAAGATATGTTATCTTTGGTATCTACTCGAAATATATTATCATCACTGCCACTAAGATCAGTTAATGACAATGGTGGGTAATCAGACAAATCAGAAAATGAATTTTTTTCAAAATCTGGTGGATCTTGATGTTTGTTGTTTATGAAAGATTTATTTTTATACTGGTTCATTGAATATTTGGAAGGATCTATTGATAGTGGAAAACTATTATGAGATAAATGTGTTATAATGTTATTATAATCTAAGAAATTTTCATTTTGACTTTCTATATGTTCTTCATGTTTTATATTCAATGAAAATCCACTACTGGATTCTGAAGCTCTACTTATTGATTGTTCTAAACTTCTATTAATTTGATGTTCAAATCCAAAATTGTCAATTATATCAGTATCTTTAATTTTTGAAAAATCTATATCTTCAACCTTAGGCGGTGGAGGCTTTGGGAAATATAAAATTGGTTTAACTGATTTGTTCATACAATTAATACTAGCAGTTTCTGTCACATTTGCAAAAGAAATATCATCATCATTTCTTGGTGAAGGAGGCTTAGGAAAAATAAGTACAGGTTTATCTGGTCTTTTAATTTTTTCTTCATTAATATCACTGTTAGTAGTAATATCTTCTGTATCATAATTTTTTACATCTTCAACTGATATTCTCAAATCAGAATCAAAATATTCAAAATCATTATGATTATGGCCATCTGCAGAAAAGTCATAAGATGGAGTACTGTAACTTTTATCTAATTTACCACGAACTTTGGTAATTAATGGATTATCAACTGGTTTAGATATTTTAGTAACAATTGGTTTTGGCATTATTTTAGGCTTTATATTGTTTATTTGTTCTGGACTGTTATTAATTTTCAATTTATTAATTCGTTCTTTTAAAGAAACTAAATTACTGCTATTTAAAACATCATCTCTAATAGAAGTATCTACAAGTTTCTTATCACTAATCTTCTGATTTTCAAGTTTTTCTTCATTTGGTGGTAATGACGTCCAATGAACCTTTGTTGGTTTAGAACGTTTGCTAAGTTGCATTTCGCTATTAGATTTTTCGTTATTATTTTTGTTGTTATTATGAGCTTCATTAACTTGTTTTAACTCATTCCAAAACTGTAAATAAAATAATATGCAATTAAATTTAATAATATTAACATTTTAAATAAGGTTTTTATTATTGCAAAACATTGAAAATAGGGAAAAATTCAATCCATGCAAATAAAACAGTAGAATACGATTGAGAATTAACAGGCAATTTCTGACAAATGACAGTGTATGTTAATTTTTAAAATTAGAACGTAATTTATATAATGATTATATATAGAACATATTTCCACTTATATAATAAAATAATAAATTTTGTAAAAAAAAATTATAAAAACACTTAACAAGTTATTTATTATTAATTGAGACCTGCAATATTTATAATAATGTTCTTAAATTTATCAAAATAGTAACTTAAAAAATGATATTTATATTTGTCAATGAATACACCCAATTTTTTTACACCTTGAAATAAATTATAAATGTAGAATTTCAATTTGATTAAAGTGTAATAGTATTTTTTATTAAGGGTCTTCTTATCCTAATTTTCAAAATATAATTGTTAAATATAGAGATAAATATAGTATCCATACATAAAGCTATAATGATAATATTTGAGTAAAAAGAAAGAAAAACTTTATTTCTATATTCTGATTACAAGTATAACTACTATTGTGATTATTTGATTATTTTATCCTGTATTTAATATATACTATATGATTTTTAATGTAAAAATCCTAAATCTTCATGGCTTTATTTAACATTTTATAAAAAAAATTTAAAATTAAATAGTAAATATATAAAGTTAAAAAGACTAATAAAAGGTTTTAAAAATTGGAATATTCGACATACTAACTTACAACATAATATCAAAACTACACTACATAATAATAATTTTATACCAAATAATTATCAGTCATTTGAAATATTTTAGTAAAATAAACCATTCAAATATATTTGCATAATATTTTTAATTGATTTATCTTTTATAGAAGACCCTTAAAGAAATTCTACTGTAACTTGTACACACATATACGCGCTCGCACACACACACACAACTCACACAACATTCTTCTAAGAAATAGTACCCTTAGGGATACTACCCTAATTTATAGTTTAAAATAAATAATAATAAAAATGCATAAATTGTATGAAATTAAAAAAATTGAATATTGAATAAACTAAAAAAAATAAACCTTTATCCAAAGTGTTTATCATATTAACTAGGTTGTTTATTAAACTACACAAATTTGTATGATTAAAGTTTATAGAAAAATAATTACATAAATAATAATGTTTTTTGTTATAAAAACTTAATATAAATAAAAATATATTTTGGCAGAGGAGGAAGCACGAAAAACAAATACTATAATAATTTAATAATAATTTAAATTTTTGTTTTAAATCAATAAAACTTAAATCCTTTACATTAATTGATTACTAATATATTGTATTATTTTTATCTTAAGCAAATTTAATAAATTCAAATTTTTTGTATTATTAACAAAAATATAATACTTGTAAGGAAACTTTAATACCCTGCCAAATACATTAAACATTATAAGTACATTATTAATTTTTTTTATCAAAACTTATAAAAAATTTAATAAACTGATCTTAGTTAATACTCGTTATAATATGATTTAAATTGTAAAACAAATAATAAAACATAAAGTCAAAATGGCAGATCAATAAGAATTCCTTTTAAACATAAACATATAAGTAATAACCAATACAGAAAGAGAAGGCGGTTGTTACCTGGAATTATTTTTTTATTCATATACCACTTGTAACTCGTTCTTAAGTATATATTAGTAATCCAATACTTTAGATTTATGTATTAGGCCTTTTTTTTGAATGTTCACCAGAATAATTAATTCTTATTGAACTTTGGAGAAAAACGTTGACATTAATGTAAGAAGTAAATTACTTAATAAGTATAATATTATGTTTATGTATGTACTTAAATATTTTTAAGACAAATAAAATTGTTATTTTATACACAAATATTTGAATAAGAATGTTAAAATGAATGAAACTGGCATGACAAATCAACTAACCTTTCATATAGGTTTATTTAGGCACGTCTAGTGTTACCTGTTCAAAAAAATAACAAACTTTAAAGTGCACTTAATACGCACACCATCAATCGTATTGAGAAAGTTAGATTTAAAATTTTTATCAAAAATTTCATTTTTATATGTGATAGATTAATAGGGTAACATTTATTAAAATTTATATAGATTTTATTTTTTATGTAATGCTATTTATTATTTACTAAAGTACCTGATCAAAATTGAATGGTGCATGTTTTCCGATAGGACTGGCTCCACTTATTGTTGCCCGTCTTTGAACAGGTATATGTGGTTTTGGAAGATATAGTCTAACAGAAGTTGGTGAAGAGCAATTGGCACTCTCTAGTTCACTTTCGTCACCACTACTACTATTACTGTGTGAACAAATTTCAGGAGAAATTGAACGCCCCCCTAAGTGAATAACTGGTGGTGGACTCAACAAATGATCACTTAAGAGTTGACTTTCTTGATTCTTTGGTACTTTCTTTTTTTCTTGTCTAAAAATTTAAATTATTTAAATTACTACACACAATTTAAAAATAAAAATTGTATTTAAAGTTGTAAAAATGTGTTAATTTATTCAAAACTATCATAATAATAATAAGTTTCTTTGTAAAAAAAATTTAATATTTTTACAATTTTACTTAAGTACTTACTTGTTAACTGGAAAACTGAAATTAGGAATTGTCAATAGATCACTTGGTCTTGGTGGAGTAAGTTGGTCAAAATATCTTTGAGGATAATTAAACAGTTTTTTACTTGGTAGACGATATGGTTTCATATATATCTGTCCAAATACTTTACTGTGTCGTGGCCGTTTTTTAAGTGTTAAAAATATATCAGTAGATGCTTCTTCCAACAAAGCCATTACTTGTCTTGCTTGCCAACCAACCTGTATTTTAAGAAATATTTTTAATAAAATCAAAGAAGTATTTTCAACAGTACAAAAAATTAATAATTTAAATACAAGTTAAATTATTTATCATATTAATAACATGATAGTTTGTTCTTAGTGTCAATACAAATCAAATTAAAATAAAAGAATGAACAATTTATACTTATTACTTACTACAGTTTGATAATTAACTTGTACTATTTCATCACCAGCCTCAATTTTTCCACACTGATGAGCCACACTATTACATTTTACTTCTCCTACTTGATGAACTCCATGAAATGATGGTACAATATAAAATCCCTAAAAATGTAAATAAAATAATAATTAATTAATAGACATAAGCAAAACTTATTGCAAAAATTATATTTACCATAAATTATAAGAATTTTGTTATTAGTGTTAAGAGTATTTTTAGTTATTGAAAATCTCTATTAGAAAATAAGAATGAGTTATAATGCTCGGACAATATCTGATTTTTAATATTCAAATCTTACATTAATACGTTCATAAATATGATAATATGTAAATATAAGTACTTGAGTACATTACCAGAGATTCTCCAGATCTTTTTTTAAGTGTTGCAACATCTAAAGTAGCTGGTTGTAAAATTAAAGAATCTTGACTTTCTTGAATGATATGATCAGCATGTTGAGCTAATTGTTTGGCAATCTCAAAAATGTTCTCCACAGGATTCTCTGCAAAACGATCACGCTGGCCACTAGTTACAATTTCAAGAGCCAACTTAAGTAGATCATTTTTCATACTTATATAATGTGGTTGACCACAAAATGGAGGCCTAAAATAATATATTAAATAAATAAATAATACATAACCAATAACATACCCAATAGTTTTAAATCAAACCTGTTTAACCAATTAACTAATGGCTTTAGAGCAGCTACTGTGTTAGCTACATCGGTAAGAATTTTAGTTGGAACTTGATGTGTAGGATTTAAATAGTTTTGTTTTATGTCTTTATATAAGCTATGAGCACTACAAGACAACCTTAATGCTAATAATTGCACATTTTCTTTATCCAGTTCATAATGCTGGAAAAATAAATAAGTATCAAATATAGCTATGTCATGAAACAGATAAAAGACATATTATAGACAACTAACAAAATATATAACTTATGAATAATGAAATATGTTTATTATTATTTATTAAAATAATAAGAAAATTAAATCAAAAATTAATAATTGTATATATTTACATAAATTATATCAAAATTACCAAAATAAATTTAACTATATTTACCTAATATTTTTTACCAATCATAAGTAATCAAAATATAATATCAATAAAAATAAATTGTATGATGAAATGTTAAGAATTTAAATTTAATTAAATTACATTTTGATATAAATTGTATAATAATCACTTACAAAATTTCTAAGTAGATCTACTGTTTCTAATATTAATTCTTGGTGTCCGATTTTTCGTACACCAATTTTATCCAAGTCATTAGGTTGCATATCTAATAGTTTTTGTCCATTTACATCTGTATCAATGAAATACTTGATATAAGGTAAAATAACACTGTCCAAACCTATAAAATAAAATTCTTAGAATATTTGAAGATTTTTTCTTCTGTAAAGATTTTTTTCTGTATTAATATATAATTTGTTAATTTACCTTTAAGCCAATCAGCTACTTGGTCAGATTTCCAATCAGCCACATTAACATAAGCCATTATTCACAATGTAATTTTGTCAGAATCTTACCTTGAGTTGTTTATTTTAGATAAAACATAGACAATATTCCTAGGTTATTTCCTAGATTAAACAAAAATGTATGTAATTTATGTTATTTGTCTTGAGTTCATAAATATTATTTTATGGAAACATCAAACTTGAAATGTTTCGTTAAAAAAAAAATGTATAAATATAGAATGACTTACTTTATAGTAATTGACAGAATAATACTGATAACCATTAACCATAAATAAATAATAACTGAAAGTTTTAATTAATTTTATGACATATTCTTACTTATCAAGCAAGGACAAATAATGAACACCTTATCTGATTGGTTCTAATTCCTTCCATATTATCTAAAATATTGACAACAAAGTTTTTTACCAAATTTGGCAACATCTTTGACCCCTCCCCCCCTAAAATGATGGAATAATAAAATGAAAAATATCTATAAAACATGATATTTCATTTTGGTTACAAAACAAAAGCATATATTACATATTGTGAATACTTTAGATAATAATTTTTAAAAATAAAATAATTGTTGATAAACATAAATCCACATACTATGTTACTAAATATATGTTCATCGATTTTATATCTTATCTCTGTGGCGATACACCTAGATAATAATATTTTCTATGTTGATCATAGTTGATATTCTTTATCATAAATGTCCACAGTTAAGCTAACAGATCCATAATTTATGTCAATTATACATATTATTTATGTATAATAAACCGATTACCGGAGTTCATGTTTACATTCACCATTCGTTATTTGTGTTGTATATGTTCTTAGCTCATGAGCTTTATAGATTAAGAACTGTAGCAGTTTCTGTTCGTTCACTATTTTTACATAGTGTTTACCGACTTCATTGTACACGTGGCCTGAAGTAATCATGTCTTTCATTGAAAAGAAAACTTTAATCTTACGGAATTTGCAAGAGGTTCTCGGTGAAGACAAACTGGATACTATATTGAAGGAGAGAGATTTGAAAATTTATTGGGGTACAGCTACAACAGGACGGCCACACATTGCATATTTTGTGGCTATATCCAAAATAGCTGACTACTTAAAAGCTGGCTGTGAGGCATGTATTTACAAATATACGTTGATTAATAATGTTTAATAATTTATTTACAACATTATATCACCACATTTGATAGTTTTTAAGTAAAAAAGGAGTTAAAATCAGTAATATATTACTATATTCATTACTTTTTTTAGCAAATTGCTTAATTAAAATAACTTTGTAAAAAGTGAGGAACTTGGGTTACATAGATTTTTATATATTTGTATGTATATTTCTTATCTTTTTCTTATAAATTATATATTAACTATATACCAGTGCCTAACATTTTTGTGTTTTACTACTGGACACAATATTTTCTTTATTATATCCCTTCCAAAAAATTACTATAAATATTAGTTGAGTTAAATACGAGCATAAATTATAAGCATTGACCTATGTCAATAAAAGTTCCAGGTGTCATGGTAATTTTTTTTACGGACGTCACAAAATTCAACTATGAATAAATATTATATACAAAAAATAATGAAAATAATTGGTTAAAAATGTATTGCACACTTGTCCTTTTGCTATTGCACATTCGGTATTTCTTACTGCATACAATTTTAAGCCTTGCTATGTACAAGTTTGTGTAAATTAATTTCAGATTATTTTTAAACACTACCTATTTATTTAAAATGGTTAATAAATTTTAGCCTTTAAAAACGTTTATTATCTTATTTTAAATATAAATATATCTTTTAAAATTTCTTTAAAATAATATAAACTTCAATCAACTAATTTAACATATTATATTTAAATTTAAATGATGCAAATAGGTAACAATATTATTTGCCGATTTACATGCTTATTTGGATAATATGAAAGCTCCTTGGGAGCTATTAGAACTCAGAGTACAATATTATGAGCATTTAATTAAAGCCATGTTAAGCTCAATTGATGTTCCATTGGATAAATTAAAATTTGTTCGAGGAACAGAATATCAACTTTCAAAGTAAATTCTAATTTACTTGAGAATTATTTTTTACTAAGAATTTTCTATTTTTATTTTAGAGAATATACAATGGATGTATACAGATTAAGTTCTTCAATTACTGAACATGACGCTAAAAAAGCTGGAGCTGAAGTTGTAAAACAAGTTGATAATCCTCTTTTATCTGGATTACTGTATCCTGGTTTGTTATTAATATCTTTACTGAAAATTGTTTTTATTAAATAGTACAAATATACAGTTCTTTAATTAATTTAAATATAATATTTTGTAGTGTGTCTAAGAATCCTGTAATTTATTTATGTTTGTATATTATGCTAAAATTAATTATAACAAATAGTTATATATAGTTTATACACGTTTTCATGATTTTCAATACATTTTTAGATTCTGATCAAAATTAGTTAAATAATTTTTTTTATATTTGTACTTTAAAATATGATGTGTAGGAATGCTCTAACAGTTTGTTAGGATTATTTAAACATTTTAGTCTTTATTATATATTAAAAAAAAATTTAAAAAAGTAAAATTAGTTTGATCCTTATAATTCGTATAAACTATTTTGATTTAATACTTATAATATAATACATACGAATAAATATATTTTTCTTTAGGGCTGCAAGCATTGGATGAAGAGTATCTTAAAGTTGATGCTCAATTTGGTGGAGCAGATCAGCGTAAAATATTTACTATGTCTGAAAAATATCTTCCTCAATTGGGTTATGCTAAAAGAATACATTTGATGAATCCAATGGGTTAGTTTTATTAATTTAAAAATAACTATGTTAGTAATTTCATTAACCAATATTTTAGTACTAATATGTTATATGTTTAGTTCCTGGATTAGCTGGAGGTAAAATGTCATCTTCGGAAGAAGATAGTAAGATTGACATATTAGATTCACCTTCAGCAGTGAAAAAAAAATTAAAAAAAGCATTCTGTGAACCAGGAAACGTTGCAGAAAATGGTCTACTTGCATTTGCCAAACATGTAATATTTGGATTATTTGAACCAGATGAAAGTATGACAAAAGTTTATTAAAATATTTTTAATATACAGAACTCTAATTACATTTTCTTGAAGAATTTAAAATATCTAGAAATGAAGCCAACGGAGGTGATTTAAATTTTAACACTTATGAAGAACTGGAAATTTGTTTTTCTGAAGAGAAGCTTCATCCAGCTGACTTAAAAGCAGCTGTTGAGTTTTATATCAATAGACTATTAGATCCAATTAGAAACATATTTGAAAATCCAGAATTACAAAAATTGGTTGCTAAAGCATATCCAGCTCCTGTGAAACCCCAAAAAACTGGTAAGATATACTAATTTAAATAAATAATATCTTTTGAATTTGTAGAATATTTGATTTCTACATTTTGATAAAAACAAAACAAAATTAGTAATTTAAATAAATTGAAAATTTGTTATTTTACAAATTTGTTTTAAAATTAAAACTATTAATATTTAAGCAGTTTAATACTTTGCATTTCAATGTAGTAGAATAAAGATGAATACATATTGTAAGTCACCAATGACTCAACCAGTCATGTGTTTGGGATAAGAAAGGATTATTTTTTTGGCTATGAAACTTTGTAATAAACAAATTATTATGATTTTATACACAAACTACAAAATAAAATGGTAAAATTTGAAATCCAGTTAATAGGAAAAATAAAGCAAAACACTAGCCAAAGTTTTAAATGATCTAAATTAAAAATTAAAAAAAAAAAGCACTTACTATTTATTTGTAGTTAAGACTTATACCAATTTTAATAATCTGTTAATTATAATTTTACAGAAAAAGCCAACAGTAATAATCAAACAGATGAAATTTCTCCGCATCGTTTGGATATTCGTATTGGTAAAATAATAGAAGTATCTAAACATCCAGAAGCTAATGCATTGTATGTTGAAAAGATTGATGTAGGTATGTTCATTAAAATAATTATTGTGTTAGTGATTATTTAAGACTCAGATTTTTTATATATACTTATTTTTAATGGATCGAGAAAGTTAAAATCTTATAAAGGATTAATTAATTTCATACACTATAATAAATGTAATAGGAATTTCATGATTTAAAAATAATTGAGACTATACATTTTTTTTTTTTAATGGAGCATAATTTATAAATACATAGAAATCAGAGTCCTATATTATTAATTTAATTATACACTAATATTGTATGTTTATGAATATTATTTATAGGAGAAAAACAGCCTAGAACAATAGTTAGTGGTCTTGTAAAATTTGTACCAATTAATGAAATGCAAGACAGATTGGTCGTTGTATTATGCAATTTAAAACCTGCTAAAATGAGAGGAATTGAATCAAGTGGAATGGTTCTTTGTGCCTCAGTGTATGAATGTTTTAATTCATTTAGATTCTTATCTCAAAATAAACATTAATATATTTTATTACTGTATTGAACAGTGAAAATGATGGCGTAAAGTCTGTTGAACCATTAAATCCTTCTGAAGGGAGTAAACCAGGCGATAAAGTATTTGTTGAAGGTTACAAACAAGGTGAACCAGACAAAATTTTAAATCCCAAGAAGAAAATCTGGGAACAACTCCAGGTTAGGTTATATATTTAATAATATTGTAATTTTTTTTTCAGTTATTGTATAAAATTTACTAAATTTCTTTTTAGGTTAACTTAAAGGTGTCTAGTTCATGTGAGGCCCAGTGGAAAACAAACAATTTACTTACAAATGCTGGAAAAATTTTTAGCAAATCATTAAAAAATGTTCATATTTCTTAATGTTTTAATGCATATTAACAAATGCAAAAAATAAACTAATTAAACAAAATGTTTTGTTGACATACATATTATATTTATATTTTACAATATTATTATGATAAACAGTATCTTTATTAAGTTTATAACTGGAAATAATTAACAATTTGACTCAGTCACAATACTCATAAAGTCTGTTACGTTGGAATGACTATCCTCATCATCGGATATGTCATTGTCGACTATAGTTGAGTTAAACAGTTTATGTGACAGATGAGTTTGCGTATTAATTGCTTCAAATAGCTGATGGATTTCTTTTTTAGCTAGTTTTATAGCTGATGCTTGTCGGTTATACTCAGTATATCGTGTATCAATATCAAGTTCAATATCTTTTTTATTATTTTCATCATATTTGATAAAATCTTTAATTAGATCATTTCCTTTCGATTTCATTGAAGTTGTTGGAACAGATTTACTATTGTGATTTTCTAATTCAGTCAACACAATTTGCTTCATTTGTCTAAAAATAAAATATACATATATATATATTTATAACATCAAAATTTCTGTGTATATTGTCTTACAATTATGACAAAATCCAATTAAAATTAGTCAATTTAAAAAAAAATATATTTATAAGTAAATATTTCAACTTTAATATTGTATCTAATCATCTACTGTACTGAATCATCAGTATCAGTTCACTGGATCAACAGATAAAAATATAAAATTATAATATATATGTAAATAAGTGCTTAGGTTTTTAATAATTTTCATTGAAAATAAAATAATCTTAATCAATGAAACACATTTTATACGCCATTAAATTGATAATTGTTTAAGTTTTTTCAATTTCTCTTTACCTACTTATCAAAAATTACAATTGTAAACTCATCTTTATACTACCTATAATGAAATCAACTTATAAAACTTACTATCTTCACACTTAAATGAATTATTTAAGGAATTAAAAAAATCAGTATAATAATACATAAAAATCTAATAATTACTTTATATCTGATGTGAGCTTGCCAACTTCTGTATCATTAAATTCATTGATAATTTTCGACTTATTATTCAAATTAAATTTTGTAAAATTATAATTTTGTTTTAACTCATTTTTTTCTTTTAATACTGCTTTGTATTCATTATTATATTGTTCAGTTGACATATCTCCAATCTCTTTATCCTTCAAAATATTATATATTATTATATATTCAAAAATATTTTGTTGTAAAATTTATTAATTAAATTAATACAAACTCGATTTTTAATTGGTAAAGTAATCAATCTTTTATTTAAATTTATAATTATAGCTTCCTGTTTGCTAATAAGTTTTTCTGAAGCTATTAGTTTTGATTTAAGTTCCATAATTGTATCTAAATATTCACGTTCGCGGTTATTTAACATTTCCAACGAATCACATGATTCTTTAAACTTTCTATTAAAATAATACAATATTAAACAATTATAATTACAAAACAATTGTTTGAAATTTATTTACTCAATTAATTTATCTCTTTCAGATGTAATTTTCAGGAGTTTTTCTTCAGATTTAGTGTAATTTTTGGTTAGTTGACTATAACTAGTTTCAAGTTCTGATATTTTTCCAAGCAAAACTAACCAATACTTTCTAAAATTTAAACAATAATTAATAAAATATTAAAACAATTAAAAAGATTATACATACATTTTCTTGCGGATTGTATTCATATTTTAAATCCTTACAATAATCATTTTCTTTCGTTGGAATCATGGAATCGCCATTCACAGCAGACATATGTAATTTAGAATAAGGTATATTTTCAAAACTTTCATTAGCAATTCTTTCAACAACAATTTTCATTTCATCAATAATTTTTTTAATGTCTGTATCTAACAATAATTAAGTTTTAAAATATTAAATGTATAATTGAAAACAGTATAGTTTCTACTGACTTTGAACACTTGGCAATTCAAGAACTTCTTTTAGTAGAAATTGTAATGTTCTAATTGGATTAAATACAGAAAGTGAAGTACTTTGGCACGTTTTTTCATTAGATAAATCATCATTTGGATTACTCTGACTTTTCGCTAACAAATCAATTATAATTAATAGTTAAAAATTATTTTCATCCAGACATTAATTGTAATACTTTTAGTAATTCTCTCAGAAATAAGAAAATTTTGTTTAGGTTTCTTTTTGGAAGCTATTACAGTATTGGTATTTGTTGATTTTGTATTTAATAGGTTACTCCATGTGTTTTGTTTTTTGAATCCAACATTTGTATGTTTTGATTTTTCTAAAGAAATCATACAGTATTTTTGTTGATTTAATTTTGATTCCATAATAATTTAAAAATATTTTATCTCTGAAAAGCATTAAAATAATTAATTATTAAAATACTTTAAGGTATAATAAATTATATTACTTGTAAAAATAGTATATTTTTGATTTAATTATTAGTAAATATAGAATATTTGTCTTTACAAGAAGGAATTATATGACAACTATATTTATGACTGTCATTTTTTTATTTTGCTGTTTATAAGATATGATATTAGCTATTTTTTTATTGTGTCATATTACTTACCTATTTTTAAGTAATTTATTGTTTTATATTCTTATATAAAACTTATTTTATGGTATTTTTGAGTTGTTAAAATTGTTGTCATAGCATTGGTTTATGTTATAGGAATGAAAAATTAATAACCATAAGGAATACTGTTTGAGATAAACACTAGAAACTAATAGAATTTTACAAAAATAAATTAAATGTTCATGGTTATTATATATATACTTTAATTGACTGTTACCTATAACCACAAACATAGTTTTGTTTATCAATGCTTATATTGATATTTCCCAATTTTTTTTATAATGTATTTAAAATTAAAATAAGTCGTGAATAATAATCAAAGTTTATAAAAGTCCATAAAATAAACCTTGTACTTAAAAGTATATAGGTACTGTAAAATGTACACAATATTTTACCACATTATGTAGACAATTGTTTAAATTTTATTAATCAAATATAATCATCGTACAAATGTCCAATTTCATCTATATATCATTTATTACCATTACAGTAAAAGTTGCTACTTGATAGGTACTAATTATCATCACCTATACTACACCATTGTACTTTAATAAAATAATATTTTAAAATTCACAAATAATCAAATACTTTCAGTATTTAATTAACATATATACATACAAGGGTCATGTTTTTATACTTATTCTAAATTATAAACATAGAGTTATGTAAGAGTTATGTTAATACTCTTAACTTACATTTTTCTATTTAAAATAAAATCCCAGGTAATCTACTTACTTTTAATAAGTAATACATACCATTCAAAAATCGATTTCATTTGGTTTAAATCCGCCATAATAATACAACATTCGAACAAAAAAATATAGTTTTGATTGAAAATTTTGTGAGAAAAATGTAAAAGCTTTCAACTTTGTAAAATACTAAATTTACTAAAAATCTGTGGAGACGGAAACACCAAATCGAATATTGATTAAAAAAAACCCGTTGTGCGTTATCAAATAATAATTGTAGCTTTGATAAAACACATATTTATATATATAATATCTTTGGTAATAAACCTCTCCAAACATATAATTAATCGTAGAGGGATTTATGAATTTTGAGAGTTGCTACGTTGTATGACACATGTCGTCATTATTTATCACATAGATCGTGTTTTATGATGTCGAATTTGCAAACCATATTGTTCAATATTACCATTTATGAGATCGTTATTGAAGAGACGTTACACAGTACAAAATTATGCTTAAGAACTTGTGACTGTTTTATACTATAAACTATAAACCCAAAATCATAAAAATAATAATACACTATCCGTGAATATGTATTACGACAACTATGTTGTCATCTTCAACGCGTGAATGTGAAATGTGAATGTTTCAATGTGAAACATAGAATTAAGTGCGGGTAGATAAAGTGGAGAGAAACGTCCGGTGTTTTATGCGATAAGAGAATTCCAATGAAGCTAAAAGGTAAGTTCTATAAGAGTGTAGTGAGACCAACTATGTTGTATGGTTCAGAGTGTTGGTCGGTTTTCAAGAAATTAGAGCAGAGAAGAAGTGTAGCAGAGATGAGGATGCTTAGATGAATGAATGGAGTGACAAGAGAAGATAGGATAAGGAATTAATATGTAAGAAGAGGCGATGGAGGAGCGTCGTTCGTGAATAAGATGAGATAAATAGACTTAGATGGTATGATCATGTTATGAGGAAAGAAAATTTGGAAGCTTAAGAGCGGTTATGGAAATAAACGTTAAAAAAAGAAGAGGAAAAGGAAGACTGAAGAAGTGATTGGATGCAATTGGGTGTGATATTAGGACTGCTGGTGTGTGCTTAGAAGATATGGAAGATTGTGTCAAGTGGAGGTTTAGGACACAGGTGGCTGACCCCAAATAGCTGGTATAGAGGCGAGCAGTGGCGTAGAGTCCTATGAGACAACGAGACAGTGTCTACCCTAATTTATATTTTAATAATTCATTTTAAATATTTTATTTTATAATTACGAATTTGGTATAAATGTCAACTGATAAACCTGATTTTATTGCAAGTTATTTTTCATCCAATTAATTGCATATCGCTGAGTAATATTGTATTCGTTTTCAATCGTATATTTCAGGCGTTCAGTATAGACAACGGGCCTGTGTTGTCTCTTGCCTTTACGTATATTGTCAGCAGTGGGTTGACGGAGCGTGCGCGGGGTTTGGGAATACACGTTATAACGTTTGGTGTGAGACATATCTCGTTCAATATTCGGTGGAAGGGGAACGTACCTCGTCCTGTCAAGCCATACTGTACAGCGTCAATGATGATCGGTCTTACACCATACCCCGTCATTGTCGAACACGTCCTGTCAACATTAGTATACGGACCGCCGATATTGATATTTTGTCATGCAGTTCGGTACAATACGTTTATTTTTAACTCGTGGTTTCCCACCGGTTGTCTGTATATCAATTGTCAAACTTGTGTACTTTACCAATTGAGAAAAAAATGTTACGCGAGTTAATTATTGATCCCACGTTCATTGATAGGGAAATCGATGTTTTTTCCAATACAAAAAACAGAAAGTTTAACTTGAAATATAAAATTTAGTTAATTAATTAATTTTAAATTGTATTTGATATTCTTTATTAATTTATAATTTTATACCTAGATCTTGTAAATTTTATGAATTTAAAAATACTGTAAAACGAAAATGCTGGACGACGTGTATACTGTATATGTTGTAGCAATATATTAGGTAAGCACTCGGAACATAGTGAAAATGGTGTGTAAGTGTATTATTATTATTTATAGAATTTGTTTAAAATTAGTCTACACATCTAGTTTATCTACACTACGCCACTGGTGGCGAGAGAAAAGATCAGATATAACGATAATTATTGCAACAAGATGGCGCATTTGAAGATAAATTGAAATTTACAGTGTACAAAATATTGTAATTAAAAAAAAAAAATGAAATAGTAGAAAAAAAATTTGCATTTGGCGTGGTCAACATAAAAAATTACTTTATATCTGACGATCACTTTTAATAAAAACCATTAGTAAACTAACAGAAATTACTCCGCTGCACGGAGGTATATATATATATATGTTTTTGGGGTGCCTAGCTATTAATGGCATGAATAGTAAACAAAATAGTAAATACAAAGTATTAGGTATTTTTTTCTATGGTATTAGGCGTTGCATTTCGATCAGTAGTGAACTGATAATAGTGGTGACAGTGATTGCAGCAGCTGTGGTATCAGTGGGCGTTGGTGTAGCTTAATGCAAGATCGATTATACGAATTCAGCCACGAAAAAAAAATTTGTATTCAGCTCAAAACCATAAATATGTTAAAAAAATATAAAAAAATTCCAAGGAAAAATAAACTTTAAATCGGCCTAATCGAACAAAAAAAAAATCGATTCAATGACAAAATTGTCCTGAAAGAATCGATTCGATAAAAAATCGATTGAAATCGCCCATTACTATCTCTAACTATAATTCGAGTTCCTAAGTCCGATTACAATAAGTCGTACGAAATTTCCGAAAAAAAAAAATATACCTATATTAGTGGGTGTGCGTTTAACAATATCGTTTCGTTTTTGTTTTACATAAAAAAAATTATATTTAATAACTAGATACCGACATGGTTTTAACGATGTCATTGGTACATATATTTCAGCAACCGTTCCAAACGATCAAAACGTTCTATAATCAGATCAGACAAAAAGACGAGGTAGTTAAAATTTCGGAATTAATTGACGAACACATCGGTAATATATATTTTTCTGTTATGGAATGTAGGTATAATGTCGATTCGCGAATATTTAATTTTGTTACATTATGAATAAAAATAATGTGCGATAAACGATTTGTAGATGAACACGGATTTGAGTACACAAAACATAGACTAGTGTGCCATAATATCATTCCTCAAGTATTGAGACGTGATGAAATGCTACATATACCAGAATTTCTTATCGAAGAAGAATGTTGGTATGATGAAAAAGGACAAAAATTTTGGGCAAGAACAAGGAATTTGAGTTGGTCAGAAATAGCTACATTGTCCAACATAATTACACTGTCTATTACACCCAATCCATTGTGGTAAATTGATATACTTTGTTCAAAATAACTATTCATTTTATTTGAATATTGTTAAATGTAATATAAAATTATTAATTTGTTTTTGTGTGTATTTTCTATTAGGACCAAGTATGAAATCGATGGAATAACTGATTTTTTCGGTACACAACCTCATGGAGTTGGATGTGCAATAGAGTACTTTTTAAAAAAATACTTTGAAAAAAAACTGTTAGAGCATATTAATATAATTGAACAGGAATGTTTAAAATCTGATATGAAGCATGATTAATTTACTATTAATTTTTGTAGAGAATATTAAATTTTAAATGTTTTGTTAATATTTATTTTAGTATATAAATGTATAAAAAGTGCACATAAATAATGTGTAAGATTAAAATCCATTATGGAATAGTAATTACACAAAAAATAAAATGTATCAAATTGTGTTGGATGCTAGTGATCAATTCCATTTTTGTTAAATTAAAATACATCTCAACTAATTTTATCAACGTATACAAATATATTAATTAATTTAATACTTTATGAGAAATCTTTTAAAAATAGCTAATTGGTTTCAGAACAGTGTAATGATATTTATTAAGTTAAAATAAATAATAAACATCAACAAATTAATTAATATAAGTTGAAATATAAATTAGTAAATTTAGTTCATGTTTTCATTTTTTTTTTATTAACTTTGTAATTAAATAATCAGTCATGATAATTAATTACATACAGATATTTACATTAAATTATAAATGTAGTCTGTCTCATGAAGGAAACTGTCAAACAAATGATAGGAATTAAAAGAATAAGAGATTATTAAATTAGAAAGGATTTTGCAATGAGAGATAAACATTGGACAATAAAAAAGAATGTGTGATACGTCACAAATGCATTCGGTAATATAGAGGATACATAAAGGAAGACGTTATTGATAATTAGTGTGCGTGGGATAGAAGTAAGGTGTGGCCTACTCTTAAGCATGAAAAAGAAAAAATTGTTTTCCTACTAAGTTTTAGGTTATAAAACCAAGGCTGAGTAGGTACCGTAGGATAGATGTTTCTATACCAGGTGGCAATGTAAGAAGGTAGATTAGTCCATTGGTTCAACCATAATTTGACAATATGGGTTCTAAATATTGAGTAGAAATCAGTCCACGGGATTAAAGTGGGGAAAAGACTAAGAAAGAACGAGGACAATTTAGCTAAAAAATCGACAACTTTGTTCCCTTGGATGTCCGAGTGACTAGAGACCCATTATAATTGTACAACATATCCAGAGAGACTGAGCTCATAGAGGAGTTATTTAATACTAATTGAAAAAGAAGAAGGGTGATAATTGAATATATTGGAAGGGAGGCCTTGTAGCTAGATAGTCGGATACAATGAAAAATTTGTTACAAATTAAGATTGATACAATTTTAAGAGCTTCTAAAATAGCGAAACATTCTGCTGTGTATGAAGAGGCAGAAGGGGAAGATTGCTGGATAAAGAAATGTATAAGTCCGGAATGTAAAAAGCATAGCCAGCCGATATAGAAGAAACAGAACCAACTGTGAAGGTTTGAGTGGAGAGATTTGGGAATTAAAGATTCAGAAAATGTTGTTGAGAATAAATTTACCCATGTTAAATCTGTGATAGATTTGTTTGGATCCTGGGAGTGATTATTGGTAACATAATCTAAGAAATGATTGTTTGATTATATGTGGAAGTGTGAAATTGTTTTGACTAGGAGCTTCAAAATGTGCAATTTTTGAAAGTGGAGAGTGGTTTGTGTACTTTCTACACAGGAGTTGATAAGTTTCTGGATGTATCGATAAATGAGAAAAGGAACAGTTGGAAATAGGTGGAGGTTGTTGAAAAGAGAATAATTTAGACTGTTTATTTAAAATATTAGCATAACTAAAAGCACTAGATGAATATTTTTTTTCTTTAAGGTATTGCTTCACGGAAAGGTATGTTTTCAGCAGTCATAATTTTTTTGACATTCTGTTTGAAGTCCCATTCATGACATTTGCGATCAGGGGAAAGGTGGGAAGTTTACTGAATAGTAGATGAGTTCAGTAGTCAGCTTATGGACAGACGTTTATTGAATGATGTTTTCACTATAATGGCTGCATCTGGTCTTGCTACGGCAGAATTTGGTGGTGTCCAAAACATACGCAATTATTGCATTTAAGTGGATAACAAATACTGGGAGTAACCTTGAATATGACGTTGTAGATCAATAATGAATTGGATATTTTTGAGGATAAGAATTTAAGCCCGACGACGCTAGTTAGAGTAAGTGCCTTATTTTTTTGTTGAGTTGCGTTTAAATGAAATGTCAATTCTTATACAATTTAAACTGTCTTAAAAATCTTCTTCCATCAAATCCACTTTTATAATGCCAAAGGAATAAATTAATGTAGATGGAATGTATGTTTATGTTTTAATTATTGCACAGAAATTTTAGGTATGGTTTTTTCAACGTTTAATGCTGCACATGCTTTGATAAATTTCTCAAACATTTTTGAAGTCACTCTGGCTGTAATATTTAAATTATGTTGAAATGGATCTTGAACATACATGTTATATTTTATAGTTCCTAAAAATAATAACTTCTGATGGTCCTTGTTTTCTTCATAAAATTGTTTATACCTCAATAATTCCTCTGGAAGTTGATCTACATTTTCAAAATCACTTTTGAGTATTCGACAGCCGGTAAATGGACTTATTACAAATGTTTCAAAATTGAAATCTGAATAATATGTATAAATTGCATTTAATATGTCATTAACACTAAGAGTTTTATGCTCATCTATAATAACTGTTTGTTGCTCTTTGGAAAATGCACAATTCCAATGTCCTACTACAAGTTCTGGTATGGATTTTTGTAAATTGCAAATGGCTGGCAATATTCCTATAACTTGCATATAAAATAATCCTAGCCAATAGAACGAATAACTAGAAAATCCATTTGTACAAATTAGACCAATGTTTTTGGCCCATGTCTTTAACTTCATTAAAACAGGCTTGACACGACTATCCATAGTTATAATATGATTAAGAAGATGCGAGTTATGAACAGCGCTGACATTATTAAATGATATATCACAATCAATACCTGTATCTTTATGAACACATTTTATGATAGGAATCTTGGCATGCACTATAGGTACAATATTATTGAATTCGCAGCTCTTACGAAGACTTTTGACAAAGGATAGTATAACATTTTTGATTGGAAGTTTTGATTCTGAAAAAAATGTTTTTTAATAACATAAGAAATTGTATTTCAATTTACTATTTTTAAGTATTAATATACAAACAAAAAATAATTATAATACATTGGAGATTTAAAGAATTAATTTGTTCAAATATTAATTTATTAAAGTATGGATTAATACAGAATTACATAAATTTAGCTATTTAAAAGTTATAATAATTTTGAGAAAGAATATATTCAGATCATAGTTTAAATATAAAATGTAAGATTACATATTACTTTAACAGGGTTATTTAAAAGACTTAATATCTTTAAATATAAATATAAATTATAATTAATATTATATTAATAAATATGTATGATAAAGATAAAAATGTAAGTTACCTTACACCAAAAATTATTATAGATATAACCATTTAAATCATAACAAAATAAATATAACCAATCTCTTGTTATGTTAAACTTTACGTTAATATATAATATTTTTAAGTTGGTATTAATAGTAATATATTGTTAATATTGTCTGTTAAATTATTGAATGTATGATTGTTAATTTTGAACTACAAATATTCAAGAATAATAAAAACATAAATATAATAATAAAAGTACAAACTGTAGTTTATATGAAAATCGGCATCACTATCATCAGTATAAGTGCCGGTAACTCTTGATCCATATGGTTGTATATCCTCTATAGTTGTGTTTATATTTGTTGTATTATTATGAATTAAAATGGTTTCAAATTTTAATTTTAACAACCTAAGAATATCAACATTTGATTTATAAACCACTTCAGTTTTATTTTGTTTGTATTTTTCTAAAATTTACATCAAATATATAAATAAAAGATTAAAAAATATTTAATAACTAAAATATTACTATGTAAAGGTTTGTAAGATTCTTTATTGGGTTGCAATCTTCTTTTATTGTAATTTGAATGGTTATTTTCTGAACTAAAAATAAATTACAAAATACTTAGATAAAAATATAAAATGTTGATTAAATAGTATGTTTATTAATATGTTAAAGGATAATTTTTGAAAATAAATATATAATAGGAAACACTTTTAAGATGAAAGATCACTATTGGGAAATCCACTACCCCAAGCATTGTTTAACAGGCTTTCAGGGTAGTGAATGTATTGTTGATTTATATAGAAAAAAAAGTTCACCATTGAAAAAGTAAATTTCCAATTAGTTAGAATTAGAGCTCTTGATTTGGTATATTATATTAACATATTTTAATATATTAATATCAATATATTTGTGTATACATAGTCCATTCCTTAAATCATAAAATGTATGAATGTATGTCTATTAAAATTACCCGTGTATTTAAGATTCAGAAGTTTGTATAACATTTTTTTTAAATAATTAATTATATTACCATGTAATTCTGTCATGTAGTATACAATTTTCATGGTATTCTTAAACTTAGTTAATGTGGTTAATTAATACTCTTAATACACATTAATATTTTTTTATAAAGAAAAAAGATTTTGGATTTAAAAAAAAAATGAATATTATACATTATTTCTTTATAAACAACAATAAGGAGAGCACATACACATTACACGGGTACACACATTTTTAACACTCGTATAGACACAGATACATGGTTTTTAAATACTAACTAAATCCTATCCTACCTAATACGTGTATTTTAATTACATGTACTTTAATACAGTTTCCACAAATACATGTATATTCGTGTTTTTACATAGAAATAGAGACATTTAATTAAGATGCTATATAGGTAGTATAAACATACAAATTTTTGTTCACTTCTTCGAAACAGATAGATGAATAGATTTAATGCAAATAATATAAATAAAACACATTTGCCTTTGGTACTAATAGTGCTGTCCCAATGTTTATGATAGACAGAAACTATTATTACTCTAAGAAACCAAACACCCAATTATTTGAAATTAAAGGTTTAATCATTTTTAAAGTCAATTAAGTTATTTTATCATAAACATGTTGAGTAAATAAGAAAACAAGAAACAATCCAACATCACAAATCACAAAGTTGATATTTTAATTTGTGAATTATGTCTTTTTTTTCTTTTTTGTGGAAATTATATTAATCAACAATCATCATATATATTTTAAACTAATCTAATGTCATTTTCATATATTCTTATTCAATAATTACCTGCGTTTATATGGAGTATATCGACTATTCATTTTATATATATTTCCTGAAATTTTATCGGAAAAAAAGATGATTATATATTCAATATTATTTTATATATTCATGCTTTATATAGTGGTAGTCTGTAAGTATGTAAACTTCGAAGAAACGTTTTTATTTTTAAATTCTTATAATTTTTGTTTTAGTTTATCAATTTTATATTTCACAATAAGAATACATAACTGATAACAAATTTTATTAATGGTTGAACCTCATACTTCAATAAGTGTGGTATATCTAATGTGCATTCTGGTATATAAAATACCACGATTACTTACCAGTTGTACTTTTTTAATCAACCGGACTTTACTCTTACCACGATATTACATACTTATACCATGGTTATGGGGAAAACTATGGTTTTAGGACATATTTACAGCAGCACAATTTTCTATGCTATAACCGCGCGTCCGTGAGCAAATCGCCATTTCGCTTTTCTATAAAATTAAGCCTTATACATTTGGTCTGTGTTCATACCTGTTTTGTCATTCTTAATACTGTTATATTATGTAACTAGAATTTAAAAACTGTTTAGGGCTTAACTAGTTATTAGTTATGAATATTTAATGAATAATAATTAGTAATTGTTATTAATATCAATCTATTTCTGTTTACTCAATATTATTAATACTTTATATGATTTGATTATGTAGACATAGTAGATACAGGTTGAAACATAAAAGTTTTAATTATTTCACGTGAAATATATATTTGTTTGTATATTGTTAATTTAAAATGTCTACAAATTTCCAGGTATGTGAAGTTCTTACAATATTAATCATAAAGACATAATTTTTAATACTATTTAAATAATAAATACATCTAAACTTAAGAAAATCACATGTTTTAATGTTTATACAAGTTGGGAATGAATGTATTTTACTAGCAAATAAGAATTAAATTTTTCTATTCCAAAATTTCACTTTATATTCTACAAACACTATAAATGATAACACATACCAGTATTAAGTAGTTGTATTGTCTAAACATAGTGTATAATCTAGTTTTATGAGTAATTACATAGGAATACTAAATAATTAATATTTATCAATTTTTATACTGTCTGGCATTTACCCAAATAATGTGAGGTTTTAGTTTCATAATTACTCAAGATAAAAATGGGTTATTTAATTTTCTAATAAAAAAAAAATTTAAAAGGTAAATTTGGTTATCATTTGGCTATCATATTTTGAATATATATATATATATATATATATATATATATATATATATATTCTTTTTCAAAAATTAAGCATATCATAAAGTAAATTTATACATAGCTTAACAAAAAAATTATGTGTTATATTTATAATTATATACTAATTTTTAAAATTATTTTTATTTAAATTGTAAAAGTATATATATTTTCATGTATTAGGATATATATATATATATTTAAATTAATTAATATTAATATTATATTATATTATATTATATATTAATTAAAATTGATTGTTTCATTTTTTTTAGGTGAAATGTCTATTACAGCAATTGGATTAGGCGCTACTATTTTAATTGGACTTTGGTCGTCATCTTTTATTTTGTGTCTTCTGTCCCTTAGAACACGTCATAGCGTTGGACCAATTGTTTTTCTATTTACAATCCTAATAACAATTATATTACTTTCAATACCTCGCAGCTCAACTGATACACCTAAAATTAATAATAAGGTATGTCAAAATATTACTTATTTTCCCTACATCTATATATATCTATAGCTATGATTTTATTTCATATTACACTAAAATTATGTCAATACCGATAAGTTAAACTAAAATACTTTGATTAAACTTGATTTTTATTTTATATGATTTTAAATATAAATAAAATTTATAAGGTACTGTCTGTTATTGCCTCGTCATAGGCCATATAAATTTTATCATCCTGTAAATTTTACCACTTATCAACCATAAATGTACTGCGATATGAATGAAACCTCAGGAAGTACATGAAATGTGGAAATGCATTTTAATTATTAGGTAGTTAAGTACTTTAAATGGTTGGCATTCGTTGCTTTGCAAATTGAAAATTAATTCCCATTTGTTGTGGAAAACCACCTTGGGCAAATAACAAGTAATATGAAAATACATTTTTAGATAGTCGTATTTTACTGCTCCAAAATTTGCCATTTCATGATTTCCCAATTACGCTTTTAGAGAGATTAGATTTGTTACATTTTATGATGTTCTGATGGCTTAATTAATATTTTAGGTTTCTCACATTTAAGTTTTCAAATGAAAAACTAAATTAAATCAACCTTATCCGATTGAATTTAAAAATTTACATATTTCCTGTTATCAGTAATTTTTCACAACGAATCTTTGTTAATTTTTGATTTACAAAGTGAAGGAACTATACAGAGAAGTAGAACAATAAGTGAATCAAAATACATTTTCATGTTTCCTATTATCTACTCAAGCTAGTTTAAATGTTTGCATATCTAATCTTTAAGAAAATGAATATAAGAAAACAATTATGAAAAATTTACAATTTGATATATATTACTGTGGTAGGACAATAAAATGTGTATGGACCATGGCTGGACAATAACAGAACAATACCTTTAATAATTTTCTATTTTTAGATTGTAGATCCACTATTTATTTGGCGTTTAGCAACATTAAGTGTACTTTTTGTCAGCACTGCAATTGGATTAACAGGACTGTTTTCTTCACATGTTATGAGTCGTAAGACTGTACCACAACTTAAATCTTGGGTATTATAAACTAAAATAAAAGCAATGTCATTCAATAAAATTCGTTGTTTGGAAAAAATTCACCAAACAACTAAAAGATCGATGTCAGTCGGTCGTGTAAATCATAAATCATTTACAGTAAATGGAAGTGAAGACTTTATACAGAATGTATTAAAAAGTGATGTTCCTGTCATTGTCAACTTCCATGCAGATTGGTGTGATCCTTGTTTAACATTAACGCCAATGTTAAAAAAAATGGTGGGAGATTCATCATCTGTACATTTAGCACTAGTGGATGTGGAAAAAAATGCTGATTTGGTTCACACTTTTGAGGTAAAAGCAGTTCCAGCTGTCTTAGCAATTCGCAATGGTCATGTCATTGACAAATATATTGGACTTATTGATAATGATATGATTAATGAAATGGTGAAAAAAATAACTATACCAGAAGAAATATAGACATTTCACATAATTTTTATAATTACTTATTCAAAACTAATAATGTGACATTTAAATTTATTATTTTATTAGTTATATTATTAGTTCTCATTTATACCATTTTTTAAGTAGCACATTTATAATTAAATTATTAATTTTCTTTTAACATAGTCAAAATTTAATTATGTAGTTCACTGGATACTTATTTTATTTGAACTTCAATTTATTGTTTATATTTCGTAATATTCTAAATATTTGCTTTCGTTTCTAGTCATTATTATTCTATTAGTTTTTATATTTGTTTTCAAATATTCATATATACTAACTCTTGTGTTTTTGTAAGTATCAAAAATATGTATTATTACATTTTAATATTCTATATAAATATAGTGATTTAAACATTACATAGCTTTACATTTCTTTAGTTCATAGAATACAAACATCATAAAACTAAGAATATTACAATATTCATTTAGTACAATGTAAAGGTTTATTAAATCATGGCAAAGATAAGAATTTTATTTTAACATTTTAATTGGAATACATATAAATTATGATTAAAATTTAAAAAATATTCAATCTGTCAATTCTACAGCATAGTTTATATGTAAAATACTAACGTTTAAAATTCAGTTAAAAATTTTAATACAATATTATTTTATTAATTTCTATTTCTAGTTAAAATATTCTTTTATTACTTTTAGATAATAGCAAGCGAAGAAAGTATTAGTTTTATGTCGACGTAGATTTTATGTATGTGATAATTTTTCGATTACAAGTAACACGAAAAGTTTCAAGTAGCTAGTTTGGGAATTTGACACAGATGGATTATCTGGCATTTGAAACACATACATAAAGTAATCAAGAATAATAAATAGGTACAAATTAATCATTAAATATTTTTTTTTTTAAATCATTTATAAATTATTATTAGTACTGCTTGTCATATATTTAATGATGATTAACAATTAGCTGGAAATTTGATGGAAAGACTTTCCAATATTATGTTTTTTGATTTTCTCAAAGTCTATTTCTGTGATATGCGAGTAAAATTCAGTATTATTGAACCCTATTAATAAATGTAACACAGATAATTCATATAAAATGAAAATATTTCATTATACTTTATAACTCCGCGCAATGAAAAAACGCAACCAGCATACGGCCAGCAAAATGAATGTAGTTGCTTGCATTAATTTGTTGACTGCACAATTTGTTTTTTTGTGGCATAAAGTATATAATTATTCTGTATATGTTTTGGTTTTAAATGGTTTTCTTTTTCTTTTTATATTTGGTGTTTATTTAATAAAAAATTTGTCGTTTCTGTATGTTTAATTTTCATCTGTCAATTTACTTTTATTTAATGTTTGTTTTTGGAAAAATGCAAACTTAGATTCTCTTTTTTATTAATTGGAGACATTTCTTTTAATAGTTTTGGTAAAATATCAGTAGTTAAAAAATGATGAATTTTTACACATTTTTTGTGTTTTTGTTTTTTTTCCATTCTTGAGATTCAACAGTATTGTTCCATTGTTTTCTCATTATATTCAATTTATTTATTGCTGTTTTAATTTCATTTTTTGGTGTCCCGTAAATATCATTTTCAAAAGGAAGACGTCCAACCTGTTTTGTTATAGTATCTATAAAAACCCTATACTGTAATTCATTTAACTTTGTTTCATCAGCCAATTCTAATGGTATATTCAATCTTAATATTTTAATATCTTTATTCTTATTTGTAAAATAATTTACCATATTTTTTACAATTATTTTATTGTTCATAAATGTATTTTCTGCTTTATTTTCAATTTTGTCTTGAATATCAACATTATTAAAATTGACATTGTATTCAATACAAGTATCAACGTTTTTGCATTTGTTTCTATTAGAATTAGATACAGTATTTTTTATTAAAGTATCATAATTTAAATGTATACTACTTCCATTTGTAACAGTCGAACAAGAAGTATCTTTGCAAAATATTGGAATATTTGTACTACACGATTGTAAAATTATGAAATTTGGATAACTAATATCTTTATTGAATATAAATTCCATCTGTTCAATAGATAAAGGCAATATGTCAAGTATATATCCTTGCTTACGGCAAGAAGCAAGTGATTCTTTAATTAATGGCAATAAGTAATGATCTTCTAACTGTCCATTGTTTTTACTTAAAGTGTTTTCATAATCTTTATATTTATTATTCAAATTTTCTATCATGTATTTCATATCACTAATTTCTTTATCTATTTTAACCAGATCGTTTTTATTTTGTATATTTATATTATAAGTATTTTCTTGTAAATAATTTTTACGTTCTAAATTGATAATTTTTGAGCTAATTTCTGATGGTACTTTGATGATTTTGTTTTCTAATGTATACAATTCATTATTATACATTTCATGTGTTCGATTGTTTTCATTTATCATTTTGTTTTTAACAGAATATATAGTTTCATTTAACCAATCATCTTCAAATGAATTATCCAGTTTGGTTAATGATTGTATGATATATTTATGTTTTTCATAAATATTGTTCATTCTTAACATTAACTTATTTTTATTATTTTTCAACAATTCTAAATAATTATTCATTAAATTGGGAACATTAATTAGTTGAACATTATAATATTGAGCTAGACGTTCAGCGATATTAGAAGATATGTGTGTTGGTTGCCCAGACACAATACATTTTAAAGAATATAAATTATTTGTTTCAATGAATTCACTTGTTAATTCTTTTATGTTAAATATAATTGGTGTTCGTAGTGTGTGGTAATTAGGAACAATAATGTCCAACATAGGATCTATGGTGATATTGCTGCATATCAAATCCCACGTAAAACTATTAAATTTGTATTTATCTATTATTAGACTGTCCTCTTTTAAAACCAATTGGCAATTGCATAATTCATCACATATTAATTTGATAATATTATTTAAACTATATGATTCTTGTTCAATAGCCATTATGTAGTTATCTTTAATATCATATGTTGAAATAATAAACACTAATTTAGCTAATTCATCTACATGAAATACAGGCATTGTGTGATTTAATTTTGTAATATACATTTCTTTAGGATTGTTCCAAGCATTAGTAAAAACATCATGAAAAGCATTTTCCTCATGACCATAAATAATACCAGTACCAATTATATAGGTCTTAAAAATGTCTTTGATTTTTGATATTTTCAATTTCAACATTAATTTTTCAAATTCAAAAATTGCCTGATATTTAGTGATTGGTAATCGTTCTAAGATATTTTTTTCTGTAAGATTAAGGCGTACTTCTTCATCTTCACTATTAATTAAATTATTGCTGGCTTCATTAACCCAAGTCATAACGGTTGATATTAAGATAAACTTTTTAATAATTCCATTTTTTTTAGATTCTTCTATTTCCTGATCTGTATATTTAAATAATTCATTATATATATAATTGAAAGACATTCTAGCTTCTGGTAATTCATTTTCTGAATCATTCGTAATATCAAATATAAAAATACTGCAATACATTAGTTTAGATAAACTATCTTTCTTTTCTATAATTTCACATTCATTCAAATGATGTTGAGTTTTATTTATGTGTCCATGAAATAATGTTGTTAAAATTTTAAAACTGTGATCATTTTTATTGCATTTTTTAGCAAACTTCTTTAGACCATCTATGTTCTTTAAATATGAAGATTTATCTAAAAATGCTTTGTATTGTTTTTTTGTGAGATATCCAATACTATTAATAATATTGATTTCATCAGTAAATATTCTTCTATCTTGAGTTTCATTAATTATTTTATGTAATTCAGTAGTATCAAAACTATTTTTTAACTTATTTGAAAGTGTAATATCAGAAATATTGTTAGAATAATCATTAATCTCTTTAATATTTGTATTATTTTTAAAATAATTTACAATATACTTGCCATTAAATGTATCACCATTGTTTATGAAAACATTATCCTTTGAAAAACATTGTCTACTTTCATTCATGCGTTTGGCATAAACTTGAGCACCACAGTATTCAAAAATTGTTGGAAACTCAAAAAATAAAGAAGCATCAGTTTCGGTTGAATAGTTTAACAAATTCATATTTCATAAATATTTAAACTTATTAATTTAAAATATAAATATTATAATAATGAAGAAAAACACATCTATACAGTATAGTTAATAATCAAAAGGAAATTTCCATGGTAATAGTAAAAGTTTCTAAAACTGTGGTTCACTAAAAGTATTTTTGAATTATCTATAATCAAATCAATCAAAACTTTTTCATTCAAATATTTTCTTAATACACAAAATTAAATAAATGTTGACAGTTAATATAGTTAAATATAAAATATTTAACAACTCTTCAAATAATTGTTATTAGCTAAGCTCTTGTTTTTAGCTTATGAAGATTCAATTTTATTTTAAATAATGTATTCACAAACATTTAGCAAATTTAAAATAATAACAATATATTAATTTAAATTAACATTTAAAGTATATTTTAATGAAATACTCAAATGATTTAAACATTAATGCCATTATCTTCACTATTATTTTCAATTTGCTTGTCCCAATCTTTAATTTTAGTTCCACCCATAAAATCATCTCGAAGAACATCCCATCCAACTTCATCATTTTCCTAAATAAAGGGAAAAAGTTTATTTCTCATTTTGAAATATTTATTTAACTATATCATAAATATACCTTTCTATGATCAATGGAATCTATAAATGTTTTTTTATCTAGAGTTTCCAATACTTTATCTTGTTTTAAAATAGACGGTCCAATGTTTTTTAACTTTTTCTCAACAGTTCTTTGTTGTTGTTTAACCAAATTGAATAACTGTACAACACCTCTATACAAATTTTATGTAAATCTTATTAAAATTATTATGTTTTAATTAAATAGAAATCTACTTACTTTGTAGCAATTTTAGATAAATTCTTTTCTTTAACTCTATCAGTAACAGAAGGTTTTTGTCTTCCAATCAATACTTGTTCTCTTATCTATAAACATATTCTATTAATTAAAATCAGAATTTTATAATTTAATTTCCTTTACCAATTATAACCGTACTATTCATATTTATGTACATTTATATATCAAAATGCAGAGAAGTAACCAACGACATCTCTCTCTCTCTCTTTCTATATATATATGTCAACTAACAACTTATACTATTTTAAATTTAAAAAACGAATAATACATACTCTAATTCGCTTTGGTATCTTAGATTCCAAATTTTCAAAATCAGATTTTTCTTCTTTAATTTCATTGACTGCCATAGCAATTTTCTGACCACCTTTATCTACAATGTCAAACGATTCTATTACATCGTTTTTTTCTTGTTTTATTTTATTAACATTGGTTGCTGAAATTAATTTAGCCTTAGACAGTATTAATGGTTTTCCTTTCCGGTTTTTTGTTTTCAAAATTTTGCTTATTGCATCAGCCCATGCAGGATTTGACATTTTAAGATCTTTGTCTTCATTTGCTGCTAAGGTATCGTTTTGAATGTCCATGATGATGGTTATTCTTTCAATAAATACAAGTTTATGAACAAGAAATTATAATCAAATATTTTAGAAAACAGTATAACAAACAAGTAACTACATGAGACAGAATTCAATATTAATCACAAACGTAGATGATTACAGATTGTGATAACATGTCTACTATAAAAAGTATAGGTTACAATTGCGCAGGGGCTGGCGCTATCTATTAGTGAATATCTTTATATTAACCAATTCTAGTAGCCGTAAACTTAATAGACCGAGCACTTGTGTAGTTTCTGTGATTGAGGTGAATTTATTGAATGACTAGATATTTTTGTCTATGCACCTGTACACTAGAACCTTCTAGTTTGGCATATACTTAAAAACTATTGTTTAATGACGGTTATCAGTCTCTGCCTAAACATTATTGCCATCACCTAACAAGCCAATTACGTCTCACGTGATGTTCTGTTTATAAGTAACACAATGTAGACAAAAAAACGTGATAATAATTCATAAAATAAATTTAAAAATAGATATGACTATAGTTTTTTATTTTTTTTCTCTCAGCACACACTATATATAGGTACAATTATTTAATATAAAAATATGTATAAACTAACAATATAGATGAAACTATAGTCATAAAATATAAATAAACAGATAGATAAACAAATATATAAATTAAATTAAATTAAATAAATAATTAAAATGTCAATAAGTAGTAACAAAATTGTGGCTTCTTTGGTTCATATCAGCCCAAAATGGGGCTACGCGTTTGGTGTTGTCAATTGCATTTATGACATCCTTTTGTGTAAATGAATATAGACAAATTAGGCATTGTAAAATATGTTTCATTGTCTGTTCCATTACACATTCATATATTGTAGATGTCTCTTAAATATAAATAGTCCCTATTTCTTCAAATTATCCTTTGTACTCCGACTCCTGTTCTTATACAATATAGTGTTCTCTAAATAGGCCATTCTAATTGTTTACTTGGTAGTAATGCTTTAATGGGGTCCATTTTTTTATCATTTATTTGGTTTGTCCATTGCATAGTTCTTTCTTGTTCCTTAGTTGTTAAAAATTTCGTCTCTTTAAGGAAACTATTTCTTGATTTTAGTTGGAAATTATTTGCCTCAACTTCATGCATCGGATGTCTATAGTATTTTATTATTTTAGTCCTTTCCCTATCTGCTAGTACTGACCTGATTACCGTTGGTGCGATTCCAGCTATTTAGTGCCATTATATCCAGTCACTATAGTGTGAAAGCGGTTATTCGCTATCATCAGGTTGTGGTATCACGAGGGTACTTTAATTTTCTATGTATTTTTATAGTTCTATATGTTTATACATAGTCTATTAACAAAAAGTTATCTTTTAAGCTCAGTATTATGTTTTATAATAAGTACCGTATCTATCGATAGGTAAATAAAAATTATTATTTAGTTGCTGATATTACAATTATAATAATATAATTATGTATAACACATTGTAGGATCTATTCTCTACATTGTGTTAGTTCTGTGTATCTTGGTTCGTAGGTATCAAGTTAATACTACTAAAATATCAAATTCAATACATATCACATTATCGCGTCTTTACTACTATTTGTGATTAAGTTATCATTTGATACAACTTTATTATCAATTAGGTTAAGTCCGGTTACTTCAAAAGTGATTATTAATAATTATTTTATTTATATCTTTTTTTTTAAAATTTTTAATATATATTTACTAGACTGAATGACATGATTGAATGGGGTGTCCAATGACACTACATCAATTTATATATCTATGGATGTTGTATAAAAACTTAATTGACTTGACAAGTTTTCACATTTTTCATTCACTGTTAACTGTTATCAGAGGTATTTTATTTTATTTTGTAACACTGTTTCCTAGTTAGTAAACAAATTTCTCTCATTTAATTTTTCATTTCGATAAATGATAAACTTGCTTTTTATTTTTAACGTTTTTGATATAGATTATATAATTTGTAATTTTAAACTTTATTCTAGTCCTTATTTGAATTTTTCTTAAATATTTAATTTATTTAGAAATATTAAATGTATAATTTAGTACAAAATAAATACTGATTAACTTTGTATATGTGTTGGTTTTATACTTGAAACAAAAACATGTTCATTATTAAAATAAATTATAACTATGTATGTTAACTAAACATTTTAGACCAATGTATTACGCATCAATTAAGTAATAATCTTGGATCTCTAACAATGTCTACTGTTACAAGGTAAATAATAAATATACATTTGTTTTAATAATTATCAAAAAAAAAATTGAAAATATTTGCTAAATCAGTTTTAATAGGGAGAAAAGCATCGTTTATTTGACTTTTATAGTTATTTTGATGTTGAAAAATTGTATTTATATATATTTTTACTAGAACTATGTATTTTAATTGCAATGTGTTAAATATTATATTAAATTAATTGTATAGTGTTATTACAAATTGATTTATGGCTGTTTACTTGTTTATAATTCAAATAATTATTACTCATTAATATTTGTTTCAGCAGTGATAATTCAGAAGTTATTGCTAGTGGAATTCAGAATATATCTGATAAAAACGAAGAAAGTGGATCAGAGGATATAATACATAAAGCTGTATCTGAGGTTACTGAAAAAGTTTCAAGTATCCCATACGATAAGAAAAACCTTGTAGAACTTTCTGCATCATCATCTTATAGTTCTTCAGATTCAAATAGTTCAGACTCGGACACAGATAATAGTTCCGGTAAAGACGATTTAAAAAAAATCTTATTAAATTTCTTAATTGAATTATTTTTAATTTTTTTTAGACCTAAACGAAGAAGAAAACGAAAAAGAACAGAAGCGGTGTGACGAAAAACTACGAGAAATTGAAAGTGGATTTTATCTCTTGAAAGAAATGTAATATATATATATATATATATATATATTTATATATTTATATTTAATATGTACTTACATGTTTGTTGTCGAAGTTTTTTCATTTCATAATATTTTTATTATGTAGGTTATATAAAGAGAGGATACGAGAAGTCGAAGAAAAGTTAATTGAAGTTAGATTGGGTACAGCTAAAGAATATCGAATACCTTTTCAAGAGTTAAAAGATCAAATGAAATCTCGACTTGAAGTAGCTTCTGTGTTGAGACAATTTAAATTAGCAAATTTAAAACATAAATATGAAGCAGAAGAACAAGCAATAAGACAAAATTTTGAAGTAATTTTATTTATTGATTAATTGTCTTTACAATAACTAAAATAATTATAAATATGTGGTATAACTAAAATAATATAAATATATTAACTAATTTCATAAGTTCTAATAATTAATTGATTGAATTTCATTATTACAGAATAATAAAGAAATATTATATGATACTATAAAAGCTGATTTAGAAGAAAAAATTCAACGATTAGAAGAAGCACGTAATGAAGTTGATATAGATGCTTCACTGTGGCTAGGCCGAAGTTTAACACGAAGTGGGCGTGGACGTGGTCGACGTCCTTATGGCTATGTACAACCCAAGCGTAAACCAGTTATTATATCCGGACCATGTATAGTATACATGCTTAAAGAACATGAAATACTTGAAGATTGGTCTACTATTAAAAAGTTATTGTCATCATCAAGACGGAGAGAAAATGCAGATCAACGATATAAACCATATAATTGATTAACAAATTATTTCTAAGTGTTGCTTTTATTGTATTTTTCAAAATGGGACAACATCTAGCATAGTTTATTAATAAAGAAAAAATAACTAATTATTTGATTTGGGACTTGCTAGTAACTTGAGTTCCAAAAATCAATTCATTCAGTATAATATAGTTAGTAATGTGTACCAATATTAAGCTACTCTTATTTATAAATTGTGTTTTTAACTTTTAAAACTTTTTTTATATGAAACAGAGACTTGTAAACTTAATTGTAATTTAGAATTAAGATAGAATACACTAATTTATTGTGTAAATCATTGTGATTTATGTTTTTTGCATTATATTCTGAAAATGTTGATTGGTAAAAACATGTTTAATGTGTTAAATGAACGTTTGTCTTAGTAATTATTGTTGTAAATAGTAATATAACAGCTCAATATGCACTATTATTTAAACAAACAAGTATAATTGACTTAAAAATTGTAACAATTTTTTCATAAATCTAGTGTTATGAGTATATTAAATGTAAAAGTTATGCCACAACTTAGTATATTACCTTGTCTTAGAAACTTGTTAGTTTTGTAACAAATAATTTTAAACATGTATATGTATTTTTTGGTAAAATACATTATTTTAAAATTTATATAATATAATTATATTTTGTATACAAATTATGTGGTTTTATACAAAGTTATATTAAATATAGGTACTACGAATTATTCAGTCTTTATGTATTGTTTTAGCAGTTTGGAAAAATGTATTTTTACTAATTGTTGGTGAACCGTCATATATAATTTGCCTAGTGATTGGATACTGTGGTGTTTTAGGCGATTGATATTGATGTTGTCTTGAATAGAGGCCTTGACTAAATGGACTAGAGTTACTGATCGGATATTTTGTTTGTATAACTCTATCTAGGAAATTGTTAAGCTTTAAAGTTACAATTGTATTTGGTTCCAATGATTTTGAATCATGACAGTTCTGAAAAAAACAGTAATAAGTATACTTTTAGTGTTTGACATGAATTAATTCTCAATAACATCAATATTTACAATTAATATTTCATCAGCGCCACATTCTGCAGCAACAGTGGATGGTGACTTTTTACCACGTTCTGGAGCCATGTCCAATTTGGTACCACAGACTAAAATAGGTACCTAATGTATATTTAATTTTAATTTTTGAGATGTTTAATATACTCAGATAAACTAAATAAAAAGTATATTGTAAATAATATATGAAATTTTGCTTGTATTTATATACTGCATTCTATTATTTTAATTCTTATATTAAAATACTTTAAGTAAAGAAGAATATGTCACAATTATTTTGAATATAAATGTAATTTAATTGATTACACGAATATAAAACATATTTGATTGAATATAGAGAATAACTGAGCAATACAAATTTAAAGTTAATAAAACTAATGTTCAAATGTTGTATATTTACTTATATTATTACTTTATTCGAACCAACTAATTGTTCCATATCAAATCCATCTGTACATTTATATTTAGAGTTATTATCTTTATTCAGAATTTCCGCTAACCATTTATGTAAATTTTCACTAGACTTAAGGTTAGTTAAATCATACACCAGAATTATACCTGTTAAAATAATACAAATGTAATTTGACAAACAATAGTCTAAAAAAATATATAATTAAAATCATACCATGTATAGTACTATAAAATATATCTCTAGTATTTTTGTGATTTGAACTTCCTCCAATATCCCACATTTCTACAAAACAGTTTCGTTGTCTAGGCGTACCTTCCATAAATTTATACAGTTTTATTTCAACTGTTACTCCGACAGTCCATTTTGGGTTTTTCACAGCTTTATTACTACTAATGAGATTCACTAAACATGTTTTACCAACGCCTAAATAATTTCAAATATAAATTGATTGTTTATCAATGAAATAATAGAATTGCAATACAAATGTTGAGAAAACATATTAAAAAAAATGTACAAAATATTGTGATATGTATTTAAATGACAATCGTATTTATAACCACAACAGTTCATGTAACTCCAGAAGTTACACAGATTATTTTAATAAATATTTTCATTAAATGAAAATAATATAGAATCACATATAGCAATGTATATAATTTAGTTGTCTTAACAAAATATAAAAATGGAATTTTAAATTTGAATGGTAAAATTATTTTGTGTAAATGTTATTATTAGTTAAACAGATCGATTTAAAAAAAAAACAATGCATGATCGAATTAAACAATAAATAATAACGTGATTATTAAACAATTACCCGAATCTCCGACAACCAACACTTTAACGCTGTCGGTTGAAGCCATTGAAATCTCCATTTTCAAATTATTATAAATTTTAAACAGATATATTCAAGTAGGATTTAAATTTAATAAGTCACGTAAACAAAAATGAATTGACCGTCAAATATAGATACACGATCAATCAATTTGTGTTAGGTTATATTTTATTAATTTCACGATAATTATACAAGCCCAACAAATGTTTTAAATCTAGAAAACATTTGTGTCCAATTCTATATTTCGCTCTTATCAATTAAGACAAATAAACAGCCGCATTTATTTTGAAAATTTATTATCACACATACACATTGTACATAAAACGTGTTAAAAGTAGTGAAAAACGTTGACAGACCTTGGGAATTAGTTGATGTGACGTGGTCTTGTCCGGACGATCGAGAAACAATCCAAAAAATGGCGTAACGCAGTGTTAAACATTGGTCACACCGTATTTTTCCCACCCACAATAATGGCGGTGACGATCAGACACCTCGTGGATGGGGGCCTCTATGCCGGAATAAACAGTTCGGCCTATTCTTTTGCTTTCCGCTTCCATAACGTGCACTTCTTTGTAGCTCAGCGCTGCGAATTTTGTCATCTTTTTTTCTTCATCGTGCATTCACGTTTACGTACCGACGATAACTTTAGGACAATTAATTGTAGCTATCGAAATGACGAGTACCGAGACCGTAAACGCTTTGGTGTTCGATTATCTGAACTCGATGGATCAAAATTTGGCAACTATGTTCCAGACCAAGACGAAAACCGTGAGTGTTACGTTACATATACACCATTTACGATTTTCCATAGGTCGTAGATACGTGTTGTGGAAACCACGTGTGAGTTTCTCGGCCACTGTTCGTTATTTGGTATGGTGGTTTGCACTATTCGTTGAAGTCTAAGTTGTAATGTATACAACACCGTGCGCTATTCATTTAATTTTGAAAATTTAATTTTGTATTCGCCGGCATCCGTCGTGTGGGGAACATGCACGTGGCGCTGATATTTTTGGTCGCGGTCTACTCGGGTCTTTTTCGAACTTAGAGGTTTTGTGGTTGTTTGAAAAATTAATTGCATGGTTGAACTGATAATTTTTCCAAATAGATTTCATTGGAAACACGTGTATCTGTATTGACCTTGAACTTTCGATTTCGTATTGTATAATTTATTCCTTACTGCTTTAGACATTTATATTGTTTTTAACATAGTGAGATGGCTGCTTCGTATTTTTCTTTTTATGAAATACAACAAATTCGTTTCATGGGTTTTATTACATATGTTTCTGGTCTTGTTCATGTGTTACCATTACTATATTTAGGTTATTTAAATTTTGTTTTTCGATTATTTTATAATTATGTATTATTATTTTCTTTTTACATACTTTTTTTTTCTAGGCAAAAGTACAGAGAGGGCAAATAAAATTAGCCCAGTTAATTGAAGACTATTTAAAGTATGTACATTATAATGTTTGTTTTAATATAATATGGTAATTTATTTCAATATACTTTATGTATTTTTGCCAGGACTTCCAAGAAGACAATAAAATTACAAAAAAAAGGACCTTGTAAGTTAACATTTTTATTTTATAATTGATTAATATGAATAGGGTATTATACTTTGTACTATTTAAATTTTTCTTTTTGATTGATAATGAAATTATTTTGAAGTTTCATATTTATTATATCATTCTGTTAATACAAAACTTAACTCAATTTATGATTGATTCCTTTAGCAATAGATCAAGTACTAAAGATTAACAATGGTAAAACAGCTCTTGCTGCTGAAGAAGAATCTGATGAAGAAGAAACGTCCGATGATGAACAACCTCCAGTAAAAAAAGGTATAACTATTTTTAATGTTGTTTTATCACATTTAACGAATACCAATATACATATACACATACATAAATTAATAAATATGTTGTAGCTTGTATTTCATCGGCTAAAAGTGCATCTAAAACAAATTCTAGTTCTGAAGAGGAAAGTTCTTCAGAAGAAGAAACTCCTGCTCCAAAAAAGATAATAACTAAACCAGTTACGATGCCGGCTGCAATTAAGAAGAATAATGGAGAAGAGTCATCAGATGATAGTTCTGATGAAGAGAATTCAGTTGGAGAAAAGTCTGTTGTTAAGAAAGTTGTCACTTTAACTCCTGCTAAACAAGAGTCTAGTTCTGAAGAAGAAAGTTCAGAAGATGATAAGGCTCCTGCTAAAAGTAATTATAAATTAAAACAATAAAAAATAGCACATTAATAATATACTTAATTACGTTTTAAAATCTTTAATGAAACTCTTATAAATATTTTAATCATATGATTTTGTCAGTTGCATAATAGGTACTTTTAAAACTTCATTTTTTTCTAATGGAAACTACAAAATCTTGTATTTCTATTTATCATTTAAAAACAAAGTCAGTTTTATGTGATATCAATTATAATATTAGATCCTTGGAAAATGTTTGCAAATAATTAATTATTGCTGTATGTTTTATATATATTTTAGTAACAGCTGTACTTTCTAAAAATGGTAAAGGTTCTAGCTCAGAAGATGAAAGTTCTGAAGAAGAAAAACCTGCAGTTAAGAAAGTTATTCCTGTAAAAAAAGTACAAGAATCTAGTTCTGAAGAAGATGACAGTTCAGAAGAAGAACTTCCTGTTGTTAAATCTCCCCATAAAGGTTTTTTAAATTATATTAAATATTGATTATTATATTAACATCTATATTAATTTATTTTAGCTCCTGTTTCTGCAAAAATAACAAACGATGAATCAAGTTCAGAAGAGGAAACTTCAGATGAAGAAGTCCCAGCCACATCTAAGCCTACTAAAAAAAGTAAGTTATATAATTATTGATATAGAATCTTTATAAAAATATGTTTATTGCTAAAAACAAGAAATTTATGTATATTTATATGAATATACTGTATTATAGCTGTAAACAAACCAATTGTGGTTAAAAAAGATGATAGTGATGAAGAATCTGAAGACGACGATGAAGATGAATCTCCTCCAAAGACTCCAAATAGTCAGGTAAAGTTAATATTATATTACCCTTATTATATTAATGTAATTATTAAACTAGAATTTTTATTTATTTTACAGATCAAATCTCAGACATTTGTAAAAGCAACAAATGGAGATGTAAGTAAATAATGAGTAAATTACTATTTTGGAAGAATTTTTGTATTTGATAGATAGGTTAAAACATTTAAAAACTCTAAATAATTTCATTTAAAACATTTAGAAATTATTGGAGGGTAACAAGAAACAATATGATAATGGGAACAACAGATTTATGTTTTCTATTGACTCCAATAAAAAGAAACAGCAAAATAGACGATCAGATCCTTATAGACGTGTTCGTGATGATAATGTCAGTGTTGATGAACGTCTTTTGAATAATTCACTAAAAGCAAAGGTAAGGTTAGCCTTGATTTTAGTGGCTAACCAAACTGGCGCATGAAAATAAAACTGCTTTCATATTAAGATATTTAGAAAATATTAATTCTTCCAAAATAGTACACTTATACTAGTTTTTGTAATATTTTTCATGCTCGGTTTGGATTAGTTGACTAATAAATATTTATTTCTATATAGGATGAAACTGGAACTGACAAAAAATGGGGTGATGATCACCAGGGCAATTTCAGAGGTGGTAGAAGTAATAGAGGATTTGGTGGTCGAGGGGGTCGTGGGAGTTTCAATCGTGATGATCAAAATGGAGGAGGTAGAGGTGGATTTGGTCGTGGTGGTGGTGGACGTGGAGGAGGTTTTAAGCGTAAATTTAATGATGAAGGTGATGGAAATGGTGAAGGTGGTAGTTTCAAGAAGAGTTTTGGTAGCGGCGATGAAAATGGTGGGGAACGTCGTAGTTTTGGTGATAAAAGAGGTTTTGGTGGAAATAGGTTTGGTGGTGGTGGTCGTGGAGGTGGTAATGATAGAGGTAGAGGAGGATTTAGTAGCCGTGGTGGTGGTGGTTTTGGTGGTCGAGGTGGTGGTTTTGGTGGTCGAGGTGGTGGTTTTGGTGGTCGTGGAGGGGGACGTGGTGGTGGAGACCGTGGTAGAGGTGGTTTTAGTAAAGATAGATATTTTAATAAAAGTATTGATGCAAGTAACTCTGCACCTCAAAATAAAAAAATTAAATTTGATGAATGAGTAAGTATTACACAAAAGTAATATTGTATTTCATTCATGTTCATATTATTACTATCATTATAATTATGAAAATAAAAATGATATTTGATAAATTTGAATTTTCAGAAAGGCCAATATGAAAACTGGGGTAAGAAAGCTGCTCTAGACTTACAATACACTAAAGGAAAATCATTTAAACATGAAAAAACAAAAAAAAAACGTGGTTCTTATCGCGGCGGACAAATTGATGTGGGTGTTAATTCCATTAAATTTGACGATTAATTATTAAATCATCTTTGAACCATAACTTTTTGTTAAATTTTTTTCTTAACCATTGTTTTATAAAACAATTGCTATAACATAAAATAAAAGTTTTCTCCTTTCATTATTAAATACAAACTACAGAATTTTGTAATTTCATTATTATAATAAATTAGATTTGTGTATTTTAAGTTTTAATGTAAGACTTGTATATAATTAATATTTAAGTAATTGTAATTAAAAATTGTATATTCATTTTTGAATTGATATATAATTATTATTATTAATTGCCTCATTTATGAAATATAATTTATGTTAAAAATTTATTTTTTATGAAATATAATTGCTACCATAAACAATACAAATAAGTCTTAATATTTTTAAAGTTAAAATAGTAAGATCTGTATAGTATATACTTATATACAAAGCTGGGAAATGAGTTGCCATAGTACTATAATGTAAGTAGTATCTAAAAATTATAGCATATTGGATTTTTAGTGAAGAATTGAATTTTTGAAAACTAAACAAAATGGTTAATCAATTTAATTTTTATCTCGAAAAATCTTTAATATTAAAGAATATTTTCAAAATATTCATACATAAGTAACTTTATTATTAATACCATTTTTAATAAGTAACTAAAGGAATTTTGGTTTTTACTTTCATATACACAGTGAGTTCATGTATATAATTCTAATATGCAGTCATATAAAGCTATTTTAATTAATTAAATAATTTTCGTTTTTCGTACTGCATATGTTAAGAGTTTCGAGATCGATTTAATTAAGAATGTTATTTATTTTCTAAGTAAAATTGGTAAAATCAGATAATGAACAATTATATTCGTTAAACATTAGTTTTCTGATAAATGAATTGTTTTGAATAATAAAGTCAACGTTATAAAAACAATCATGCTGTACTCGTTATTTTTTGTACTGTAGAAAATGTGTTGTAAATTTTAGTCCTGTAATTCAATTTGCATCTATATAACACACACTATACATTGAACAGCTTAATATGTATATGGAATGCTCATATATAGTTGTATGATATATAATATAGATGATATAAATATAATAGAAAACTGTATTATATTTATTATATTATATGAAGTAAAAAAAAATTGACATATTTAGTTATAAAATTATATCTGCCCATAACGAGTGTCATCACTACTAAAAAAACCAATCAATCATATATTTTGGGTACGTGTGATGTAATATAACACACAAATCTGTAAGTTAAATACAACAGTGATCTCTGTATAGTATACTTGTGTTATTGTACAGGTATACATGCGTCGAAGGACTATTCGGTATCCACGAGTGAAGTAAAAACAGTATTGAAAACGTTTTGGCATGCCCGTAATTTACTATGTATATAGTATTTCATGGCAATATTGTATTCGTCGCGACGGGTGCCAGTGGTTCTCAAAGGCACATAATCCGTAATCAATAGAGATTGCAGGTTATGAAGAATTTAGTGTTCTTTTGCTGCTTCTTGTTCTTCATCGTTCTCTCTCCATCACACTGTCACTCACTCTGTCACTATGTTTACTTTCAAAATGTTTTGATAAAATTTTTAATCGAAGAAATAATAAAAATATATTCACACACAATAAAAACCAGATACGGTTTTTTTGTTTTTGTTTTTTCATTGTTTCGCCGCAATTGCGTTTGAGAATCCGACAGCGACGACGACTACGATCGTTTCGTCAGACGGACGAATAGTGATCGACAATATGCACTGTTGTCCGCCGAACGCTTCATGACGTTCTCGCGGTGTCCTATTCAATTTCGGATGACCTACGGGGTAGTATGGCCAAAGTCACTAAGAAATGGGAAGCGTTCCCTGGTCGAAACCGATTCTGTTGTGATGGACGGCTCATGATGGCACCGCATGCAGCAGTATTTTACATCAACGTGATCCTGATCATCGGCACGAGCTTTATGTTCTTCGTGTTTGAGTGAGTCAACGATGACAGACTGTTCGTCCGTCAGTCTTGTGCCGTACCGACCTACGTTAATTTTTCCCAGTGTGTCAATTTTTTATTTTTATTTTTATTTTTTCATTTTCTAGTTGCCCGTACCTTACTTATCGCGTATCTCCTGTCATTCCAATCATATCAGGAGTGTTATTTCTCTTCGTTATTGGCTCATTGTTCAAAACAAGTTTCACAGACCCGGGTATCATTCCAAGAGCGACTGCTGATGAAGCCGCCTATATCGAGAAACAAGTTTGTAAGTAACATGGAATTGATTTTCTGATAACATTTTAATGATGGCTATCCTAGTGATATGTTTACATAAATATTAAAAAAAAAGGAATTTTAATAATAATAATTTATTATTCTAATTTTTTTTTTACTAATTTATGTACCTTAATTAGGTAATCATATTTTTTTTTAAAAGAGGATATAGATATACATTTATAGATTCTAGTATATTTGACAAGTAGATTCTTATTTAATTTAAAATTTGATTTCTGGTTGTATATTGTAATTCAGATATTAGTGTGCCAAACAATGGAGGAACACCAACTATACGACCACCTCCTAGGACCAAAGAAATAGTAATCAAAGGTCATTCGATCAAGTTGAAGTATTGTGTAACGTGCAAAATTTTTAGACCTCCTAGAGCTTCTCATTGTAGCTTATGCAATAATTGTGTTGGTAAGTTTATGGTTAAAAAAAAGTTGTTTCGCTTGCGTATTTATGATATACCATGTTTTTAACACTTAGAAAACTTTGATCATCACTGTCCATGGGTAGGAAATTGTGTTGGTCGTCGGAACTACAGGTTTTTCTATATGTTTATTATTTGTTTATCATTACTTATTATTATCGTGTTCATTGGAGCAGCACTACATTTATATTACCGTAAGTTATGTTAATTTTAAATTTATTTAAATATTTATACTTATTGTGTGTGATTTTTTTTAATTTAGTGAATGAACATCTAATAATGATAGATGCTATTACTGAGTCGCCAACTAGTGTGATTGTAGTAATTATTACTTTCTTCAGTTGTTGGAGCGTGATTGGACTAGCTGGATTTCATACATTTCTTGCTGCATCCAATCAAACCACCAATGAAGATGTTAGTGCATATTTTATATTCATATAACTATATGACTTCATATAACTACCTTTTAAGTTGGATGTCATCATTAGATGTAATACGTAATACATAATATATTATGACTAGATTAAAGGGTCATTTGCCAATCGGACAGGACGGCCAAATTCCAATCCATATAGTCGAGGTAACATCTGTGCCAATTATTGTTATGTATTGTGTTCTCCTCGTCCTCCAAGTCTTTTAGGTATTGATAAATTAATTAATACATTATATTAAATAATTTTAATTTACTATATTATATTTTATGATATTATAGACAGACGTGGTGTTGTCTTATCAATTACTGAAACTAAATCTTTGAACAAAAGTCAGAGTAGAGATACTGTGATATCTAATAAAGGGTTTGAAGCTCCAGATGTATCTGTAAATCAAGTATGTGTGATAATTTATTTTTAATTCTTTATATATGTATTTAGTACAGCTTAAACTTTCAGAATGGCAAAGCACACATGGATGAAATCCAATTACATCAATATGGTTCGTCAAGTATGTTGCAACCAGATAATCTCGATCACAATCAACATACATTCACTACATCAATGCCGAGTATTAATCATATGCAAAACAATCATGTTCATCAAAGTCATATTATAAATGGTTTGTACAAAAAACCTTCTTCTAACTCCCATTCATCAATTCTAATATCATCAAATCACCATTGTCCAGCTGACTATTTCTTAGTACCCACCAACCCAAATTATTTTTATGCAAGTCTACCTTTACGTAGGGACCGTGCAGCAATGTATTATTCAGCCGTTTCTCGTGTACCTAGTTATCGATGTAGGAACAATCAAAAACTCTATTACAGTCACTGTCGTGAGCATGAGGGTACTCTTGCAACTAGGATACGCTTTACGAATAATATTACAAATAATACTAATTAAGTTATTGCTTATTTTTTATTTTTGTTTGGTGTGGTTAGAAAAGGGTGGAAAGAGATGAAGAGAATTAAATTTTACATTAATTGTTATATGTATTTTGTTTCTTTTTAAATGCTATTCACTACCATGTAAGTTGGTTAGGATTTATATTTGTTGGTAAGTGAATTAGTGACTAAGGTTAAATTATATTGATTTATGTTATACTGATTGATTATCAATTTTTAATTAAATTTATTTATCTTATTCAGGTGTGAAATTCAACAAAAGTGTAACATCATTAACTAACACATTCAATGATACTGGCATTTATGAGACCATTGAACCGAGTCGAATCGATCCAGATTTAGATTTGGACGATGGATCAAAAACCACATTTGGTGTTCCACCTTTGAGTGCTAGTCGGCTTCAACTACTTCAGGACACGACAATGATCGAGTCTGCATTAGATCTGGACTTCATTAGAAGATACATCATCAGTTGGTACTGGCAGCCAAGTGAAATTGGTTAAAAACAAAAATATGTTATGACTAAAGTAGATAGAAGGAAACAAATTATTATGTACCTGATAATTTTTTTTAGTCATTCGTAAAATGTGCAATTCCTTAAAACGTTTAGGCACTTATTTAAAATTTGTTTGTTATTTACTACACATTGACTGTCCAGTTAAATTATAGATTTAGGTTAAATAGTTTAAATATCTTTAAATAAGTGCCTTCTTGCTTTATTCATTATTCTAATTAGGTCATAATTTAACTAAGACCTGACATTGTATTCATATATTTTTTAAAGTGATTCCATTTTATTACAAAACACTATGTCATGTTTTGCACTTTTCTAATTTGCTCCTTAAAAGTTATTATTAATACATATATATATTTTGTAATATAAGTAAACTAAATTTAATTTGTACTATTGTTATGTGGCATTACATGTGTGTTCACATTTGTTGTGTCTTCAGTTTGACTTACATATGGCCATTGAAGAGTACATGTTTTTTTTTTTGTCAATAGTCAGGGTTTTATTAATAGTTTATTGTTAATTTTATTTTTATTAATAAACTAACAATTTGTTCGGGTGTTACCATCTTCCATAAGACTTTTAAACATTCTAATAGGAAAATTAACTATTTATATTATTATTATTAATTAGAATGTATATTTTTTCTTTTTTAAGAAAAAAAATTGTTTATTAAAAATGTGGTTGTGCTTTTACTTGAATTAATGCTTTAGTGCCTATTTATTTATTTTTTTTTTTATATATAATTAATGTTATTGAAAAATGTTTATTAATTTAGATGAAATGTATTATATATTTTTATATTTAAACTGTTTAAATTATTATTTTAAAATTGTAATTTGTTTCCAAATGTAAAATAGGGTTTATTTACCTTAAATGAGGAGGTCAAAGATTCATTTTATTGTAAAAAGTCAAAATAGTTTAAAAAAAAATATATATATATATATATATATATATATATATATAATATATATAATTGAAGTTAGCCAGTTTTTCTTTATAAAATATATCAATGTTACAATTTGAAAAGAGATATTGTAATGTGAATATCATTTAAAACAGTAATAATAAACAATTATTTTTCAAATCAGCATTATTGTATTATCATTCTTTTGACCTTTTATAATAATAATAGATACATAATATTATAAATATTCAACTAAAAACTAAAACACAGATTTAAAATTCAGTTTTGCATTTTATGGTGTTTTTTGTTGAGATTATTACATTCAAATTTCTTTAAATTGTACACATATTTCGAGCAATATATTGTCAATGTTAAATACAGTATTAATAATTTAAAAAAAATGTATAAATTGATAAATAATTTGTACATTTTTATTTAAATAACTAAATATATAGTTGTAAATGTAATTCTGATGATTTTTTTAAAAAATGTTTATTTATACAATAGTTTTATTTGTTATTTTTTATTAATAATATTGTATTATTGTTACAGTCCCAATCAATACATCAGGCTGTGATGGCTGTATTGCCAAATATTGGAAATGTTTCTAAATTTGGAAATAACATTGGATAGTGGTTCATTATAATTTAAAAAAATTTTTTATTGACATGTGATTCTAGGATATTAATTAAATACATGACTCATTTGTGTTGGTAATACAACTATAGTTTAAATAATTAATAAAACAATTATTTTAAAATATATTCAGTTCACATAATTGTTATTATATTAAAGCAAGCTCAAACATTTAAATTAATTTTTTTAAATCCAGTTATAAAAACACGTTTTTATTTTCAAAGTTATTGAAACACTTCACATTTAGAAGATATAATTAAAAATACAACAAAATTATCCAGAATAAATAAATATAAAAATATACAGAATAAAAACATAGTCTTTGATGACCAGTTACTGGAATGCACAATAGCATAGGTTTACTATCACGCCATATTCATTTTATTATAACTCTGTATGCGTATCTTCCTCTTTCTCATCTATAAAAAATAAAAAATAAATAATTAGAGTAAATAGTAAATGATCTCACAATTAGATTAGAGAAAAATTAATTGTATTTGTTTTTAATTAATGAAAAATGGTTACATAACATATATTTAATAAAAAATGTTAAATATATTTTTAGTTAAAAAATGAATATCAAAAAATATAATTAATACTTTCAAAATTTCACAAGTTGTTTAGAATGACATATAATAAATTTATAATTTATATTAAATAAATAAGAGGAAACAAATTTAAGAATTGTAACTAATATTAATAAACAAATAAAAACATAATCAAATTTAATTTAATGGTGTATTGAAATTAATATACAAAAAAATTTAAGTGTTAGTTTTTAAAACATGTCCACTGCTTTTTAAAATTCAATTAATTTGTACATATAAAATTTTTAGTTGAGTAACATTGAATTAAATTTTTTATTTTTATTTCCAAATTGTTATGCATTTATATACAGTGAAACCTCCCAATAACAGACTTTTTTTTTGGAAATAGAGATATTTTCACTACTTTTTAATGGGGAAACCTCTAAAAAGCACTCTCTGAATAACAGACATCTATATTAGTCTTAATTTTAAAAAATTACATAACGGCAACAGCAAAATGCGCTCACATTAGGTTTAACGATAATGAATTCGTTCAATAAACTTTTGTGAATTGAATGAGAAATTATCGAACAATGAAATAAAATTATAACTGACACTGATTGTGACGAAAATATTAATATCTTGACCGCCAATGTTTTGTATGTTTTATTAGCCAGTTTGACAACATAAGTGGGTTAAACCAAAAAATGTTGTCACTTTGCGAAAAAATTGAAATTCTTGACTTCTGTCAAAACAACGCAAATGTAGAAATTCGTGTACTTGCAGATAAGTTTCAAGTTGGAAAAACCCAGATTACGGATATTGTGTCAAATAAAGATGAAATTATAAAGCATGGATTCAAAATGGAAATGACAAGCATTAATGATGAAAGTAAAGAAATCTGAAGCTAGTATGATAGATAACAAACATAATAATAAATAAATAAAATTAAAGAATAATAATAAACATACCATATTATTAAGGACAAAAGAAAATTTTTCAATTTAATGTATTTATATGTAATAATAAAATATAATAGAGCACTTGTGACTGTTTATAAATTTAAATATATGTAATAATTTAATTATAATGAAAAATAGACAATCATATTTTATATGAAATTTTGATTAATATTTCCAATTAAAATAAGCAAAATTATAAAATAGCAAAACATATATGCTTAGTTTCAAAATTTAGTATTATAATATTTATAATATTTAAAATACGTGAAACACAATTTGTATGAAACAAATAACCAGCGCTGATGAAATGCCCTTTTTTAAATTAGAAAGCAATTTGGATATGTTTTCTATACAAATATACATTTCAGAGCTGAGCAAGCATTGTACAATAAGCATCTATGATAAAATAAAAAAAAGTAAACCATGCTCCACCACCATTAATAAATTTGTTTTGATGTTCTCACCAGTTTTGGTAGGATCAACTGGTGGTTCAAAAATAGGTTTGGATTCTTTGGTTTTTAATTTACTTTCAAAATCAACATTATCTTCTACAATACTACTACTTGACTCCTTTATAATAAGCTTTTTTACTTCATCGTCTTGTGAATTTGTATTAACAACGGTATCATTAACTTGTTCATCTGGCATTTTAGTCTTTTCTTTATCAGTTGGTAAGGTTGGTGCTTCATGAGCAACAATTTATTTATTTTAGTTGTTTTAGTTAGTTAAATAAAACATTCATACTCTAAATCCAAATAACAATCTTGAAATAATCAAAGAAAGTACTAACTTTTAACTTTGGGTTCTTCTTTCTTCTTTGCTTTCCATGATGCAAACTTACTCATTAAATATCTCATCTAAAAGTAATATATTATTATAATAAATATAAATTAATTTTAAAATAAATAAATATTATGTTTATTAAATACCTCACGTTCTATGGATGAATGTTTCATGGTAATTGTTTGTACTGTCAACACGGGATCAACAGACTTTGGAAGCTTTTCTTGTTCTTCAACTTGCTTATCTCTCCAACTCTACAAATAAAATACAAAATATTTTCACGGTGGTCTAAAAAATATTAATCTTTTTTAAGTATGTAAATTTGAATGTACTTACTATAACTTCTGAAATCAATTTGTTAAGAGTATCTATTTCAACTTGTGTAAATGGAGTATCTTCCAATGTCGTATTTTTTATTTTTTCCAAAAACGAATTACTGTTGTTTATTGCACTATTTAATGCTTTTAATTTTGTTGGTCTTTCCATATGCTCATAAAATCTTTCCCAAACAGGCATTACAATTTTTTTCAAATCATCAAATTTAGAGTCTAATACATCAGCTTCGTCATCTAAATCACCATATTCTAACCAATTAGATATCTAAACCATAAATAAAGCATTTATGTAAATTGCAAAATAAAATAAAACTAATTAATTATCTTCATGATTAAATTAAATGATATTCTTTACTTTCAAAAGAAAAATGGTAAGAAATGTAAATATTTTTGTTACTAAGAAGTGTACTTACACAATATCTGAAGAAATGATACAAACAAAAATAAATGAAAGAGCAAATGATAGTAAATATTAGAAATACCAAGTTGAAGCTGGAAAGTGATTGTAGAAAATAGTAAACATATTAATTGTAATGCATATTACCTCAGAACATTTATCCAAAATTGATTTACTTTCTACATCGGTAGCAACACTAGCATAATCTGGTTGTTCTATTTTTCACGAGTTTCAATAATGGCAGTTATCAAATTATTTAATGATGATTCTTTATGTGCTTTTGCTAAATCTATTTCTTTGAGTTTCGTTATCCTAAGCCATAATAATTAATAAAAAATCTAATTATAAATTAGATTATTTATCAATTACTTATTAATTGATTTTCGCAAATCATCTTCTTGAGGAGGATGTACAAATAAATGTTTGTGATTAACATTAATTGTTTCTTTAATAATTACAACTTTCAAATTCTGTCTCAAATCTGTTGTTAGGATTGTATCATTTAATTTTACTTGTTCTGTACTGTTTGTTTTATTAAATGTTTCAGTGCTATTAAATGTACTATTATCAGATTGGGGAACAGGGCCTTCTTCGGGAGTTTCATGAGCAGGCTTTTCTTCTTTTAATACTTTTTCAGAGCCTAAAATAAAAATAGTTTTATAAATGTTTAAATATTATTTAATAATTTCCAATACCATTGTGACCTTTGAATAAATTGCTAATAGTATTTCCAATTTTCGACAAAGTGAATTCTTCTTCACCACTTATAGTTTTTTCAACTACCAACTTTATGTTTTGTAAAACTAATAGACCACTATCATCCATTGCGAAGTATGCTTTTATACCTTTAATATCTACATTTTCTTGTTCCTGGTATTTATAATAAGCATCTTTCACACCTTTTAATTTAATAACGCTTAATGATAATGGCCCTAAACATTTAACTTCATTTTCATCCAACTGACTAAGTTCGGCATAACCCACAGTAAAATTAAAATCTTGTTGATGCTTATTAAATGTTATTATTTTGCGTTGTGGATATGGATTCATATGACCAAACAAAATGTGTTTTACTTGTTTTGCAGGTTTATCTTCATCTATTAACTCTTTATCAAATGTAATCTTCAAATGTTCAAAGATACAAAAATATATCTAGTTAAAAATTTTGAAAAACAAAAATGAAATACAGTGAACTAAATAATTAACCTGTATAGGAAATAATGTAGCTTCCTTGATAATAAATGGTTTAACTTTAAATCCATTACTAAGATCTGCTGCTTTATATGCAGCCCCTAAAGAAGCAGCTTCATCAGTATTCAAAGACCGCCCTAGTGGTTGATTACTTTTTAAATCTTTAACTAAACGATCTTGAACTCGAGGAACTCTTGTACCGGCACCAGTTAGCATCACCTAAAATATTATGTAATAAATATACCTATCAATTAAATTTGGTTGAAAATAAAATATGAATATACTTGGTCAATGAGATCAATAGTAAGTCCAGAAGCAACTAATGCTCTTTGAGCTGGAAGTGCAACTTTATCGAATAAATCTTTACATAATTCTTCTAGTTCTTCTCTGGTAACTTTTATACGCATATCTTTTTCATCAATCAACCCTTCAACCTAATATATGTAATTATTTTTATTATTAGATTCAAATAGTATTAATTTGTATAATTTGTAATTACCTGAGCAAAATGATCACTATTAGCACTTAATATGTTCTTCAATCGTTCAGCTTCTTTAAACAATTTTGCCATTGATCGGGCATTTTTAGTTACATCATTAGGTGTTAATTTAAGAGCATTAAATTTTTTTGCTAAATAATCTCTTAATCGCAATTGTATTTCTAAACCACCCAAATTGCGTTCATAACTGGTGAAATATGTTTACATATAAGTATGTAAATTCTAATTATTATAAATATAAATTTAAAATTATATGTATATATATATATATATCTACCAACCCAACTCCTAATATAGTAAGTTGTGGTTGAAGTTCAGAAGCTATTCTGTCCTTGGATTTTACTAACTGATAGGAGACAATTGATACTTGTGTGGCATATGCACCCATATCATAAAACATCATGTACATAGGAGATGTTTCATTAAAACTTTTTGTATGGAATATACCATAATTTAAGGCAGCTAAAAAAAACATTGTTTTCTTTTTTAATTTTGCACCATTTAACATGTTTTTGTTTCAAAAATAAATTTTCAATTTTAATAAATGAAAAGCAAGATGATATTTTGACACATTATTATTTGATATCAGCTTCAACCAATGTGGCTGAAAATTATATGTATGTTCTTAACAAAAGAATTTATCTGTGTATTTATATAAATAAATCTTTTTAGAGAACTCACATTATTTAAGATTTTGCTCATAAAATATATACATTTTATATTCTAAGATTCAATTTAAAAACATTTTTCATGAAAATAAGAGACTATTAAATATTTAAGACGTTTAGGTCTTAATTTGAGATGTTTAAATAATTAAAATATTTTATTTTTTTATATCTACTTTATCTATCATCTATAAGTTATTAAATATCATTATGAATACCACATATTATTCTAAATTAATTTTAATCTTTCAATTTTTCTTATACAAAAGATCATTATATTTTTATTATGAAAACAAAAATACAAATGGGTTACCTATTAAGTTTATAATAACTACCTGCAGTGTAACTATTGATTAGCTGTAACACTTTAATTCCAGCAATTTCTGCGGCATGTAGCATTGCAGATCGTTCGGCTTGACCAAAATAACCAGGGACTGTAATGACTGCTTCGTTTATTACTTGTCCAACGCTATCTTGTGCGAATTCTCTAGCTTTCTCTAACATCATTGCTAATAATTCTTCAGGTGAAAATTGCTTATCCCTATAATTGAAAATATAACAATTAATGACACAATATAATATATTTGTACTAAAACATACGTTTCATCGTGCTTGAAAATCACTGTATTTCTTTTTGGATCAGAAATAATGTTATAATAAGGAAACCGTTTTTTGTAAAGATCTACAACTGGATTATCAGTTTTCTTGCCGAGTAAATCTAAGAAGTAGATATAACAATTCGAAGGAAACCGGACACAAACAGTTAATGCATATTCCCCAAAAGTACGTTCACCATTGCGAAATGCTATAGCGGTTGGCGTTTTTCTCTTTGATTCTTTATTAAGAGCTATTTCCATTGGTGCACCAGGCTGTAGAAAAAAAAAATTGAAATATATTGATGATATAAAACATTTATAATAGAATAACACTTACGGAAACAATTGATACTTTCATCCATTCTGAACCAATGTCTACACTCATAACAGCTAAATTGTATACATTGGTAATTTGCAAACAAATAACCAAAAATATTGATAGTGTTGTAAGACATTTCCAAGGTGAAATGCCCATTTTGGAGAATGCAAGACTTACCTATCTAACTAAAATCAATATTGGTCAAAAACAGTTTATTTAAACAAAACGATCATACTCCAGTGTACATACCTTTTTACACTTACTTATCTAAAATGACTATAATATACTAAATTTCCCTTAAGTATATTTCAATATTGAGTTTCAACTCACGAAGACTATGAGAGTAGAACAAATCTACTGGGTCCAGAAGAAACTATCATTATGACTGATGCATTGATACTAATATCAAAAGTTGAGTTTCCACTAATACTTGAAGTCGAATATATTATACTTAATGAAATTAGAGAAGTACTTAGAATTGTGTTGAAGATGTATTCCTTACTGAATATGAAATTATGTGTGAACGAAAATAAAACAACAAACAAAATATGAACACGACACTAAAGCCATTGTCACATATCAATAGTTACATGTGAGAGTTATTATTATGAAAGTAGATGATAGTGTACTATCACATCATTAAAGGTTCATACATACATACCAGAGACATGATTTAGATATATATAGGTGTGTGTATAAAACAATAACTTTAAGTCATACTGAAAAAAATTGTATTACATATAGTGTTTTTTAATTGGTTAATTTCAATATTATTATTTTTTTAATTTGCTATTGTATAAAATTGTTACTAAAAGTAATTTTTCGGGTATTTTGTATTTTAACTACCTATTACAATGCTGTATTAAATATTTTTTTATTGGAAATAATATAAACTATTAATCATAGCAAAAATAGAAAATTATATGGTTACTATATTTATGAGAAATAACTATTTATACAGACTTATTTTAAAAACGAGTTCTACGGGTCCTTAAGTTACGCCATTGTCTATTACAAATGAATACGTAATATTATATTGATAATATAGCAAATAATAAATAATTTTTTTCTTATACAGTTATACTATATTATTATGTATTTGGATTATTATAATATACTAAGATTTTAAGAAATTGTTTCTCATTTGTCATAAACCCATATAGGTTGACAATAGATAAAGAATACATTTTATAAATTATAAAATTCTTAAATATATAAAATAAGAGCATTTAAATTTCACCAAAATAACATTTTAATATTTTATGTCACTTTAATATAAAATTAAACTTAAATATTTTTTGCTCAAAATTTTCACATTGCAGTACTTATGTGTATATTATCTTGTCTGTTTTGACTTTTAATGTTGATTTAGTTATTACTTCAGTGAGTGTTTTTGATATTGACTAGTTCATACCAGTTGGGTATATAGTCTATTTATATCCAAAATAACTATAGTTGTAAATGATAAAAAATAAGATTGAAATTATCATTAGATTAATATTAACTAGCTTACCAATAAATATCTGCAGACTGGTCGGTTGCTTACTGTCTTCCTCTGAATATTACATTAATTCTTTCATACATTTTTTGTATAATCAGAAATAATTATAATCAATAAAATTGATTTTATCATGGAAAAACGGAGAAAAATCACACCAGGAATAAAAATAGCCCCTGAGATTTGTAATTAACAAGTACAATTTCTAAATGATGTTATAAATGCTACATAATAACAGTCAAAGTTATTGAGTTTTTATTACATAAATATTATAAAAGTATATCTAATAAGTATATTTTAAAACATTAAAAAAAAAAAAAAAATAGTAAAAACCTATAATAAATTTAAATTATAAAATGCACAAATAATTAATTTTGTTTTATATTCCAGACTAATATTTCAATAGGAGAATGAATTAGTAAATATATAATGTAAATTAATTAAATTTTTTTTTTTAAATATTTACAATATTGTCTTAAATGTTGTTACATATATTTAGTGTAATTGAACATTTGATTTAAAAAGAAATTTAGTGTATAATACATCAAGCAATGTATTTTTGTTTACCATTGTTCTTCCACACGACCAAATTTGTAAATTAGAGAAGCAGCAAATATAAAAATATTTTGAAAAAATAGTTCAAGGCCAACTGTCATATTTGGTTTAGTTGAATCTAAACATTTTAATTAATTTTTAAAATCTATATTCATATTTTTCCAATTCTTAATCTTTTATGTTAATTAAAAATATTTTTTCTTACCTTTAGATGCTACAAAATCAGCAAAAAATATCCAACATGCAGCAATCAAAGCAGCAAAGCCCAAAACAAAACCCATAAATAGCCAGCTACGTGCTCCTCTGGGGCCAAACCATCCTCCTGAGTACGCCTCTCCTCGAATTTGAGAATTAGAAACTATGTTTATCCTAAAAAAACACAAAATAATTATTTATTTATTTATAGATATAGTACAATTACTAAGTTTATTAATAATTAAATTTAAAAGTAGTTTATTAATTTATGTTGATATTTTTTATGATAAATTAAAAATAGGTAATGTTTAATAATTTAAACTTATATATTTATATATTTTATTTTTTTATGGTTTTAAATCATTAATATGAATATAATATAATATAAATATAAATAAATATAATATAAATAATATAATATATCATACATATGAAAAATAATACCATTTAAAAGGAAATTATAACTCATTATCAATTAACATTGTCTATCAAGAAACTAAATTTTCTATTGATAAGAGGTCGACTGTCATTGTACTTTTATATTTATAATAATATTTACATTTGTAATTAATCATGTTTAAAAAAAAAATTATTATTTTACTTATAAAAAAAAAAACTATGTCATAGTTTATGTTTATTCCTTTTAAGGATAAATATTTCATGCCTTGACTACTGATTACTGTAGCTAGAATAATTCTTATTTATGTACAACAGTATTTTTTTATATTACAGTATAGAACAAAGATCTGTATAAACAAAAATAACAAATTTAGTTTTTTAAACTATTCTTCTTCTTCTTTCTCAGTTTAACAGTCCTTGTAGGACCTGAGTTGCCACAAGCAATCCTTTCCATCTTTCTCTTTTGAATGTCCATTCAACTAATGTATTCCCATCCACCATTCAAATAACCTTCTCTACAGCTCCTTTCCATATCGTTTTAGGTCTACCTAGTGGTCTTTTCTTGTGCATGGTTTCAGTTTAGACTTTTCTTAGTATATCACCCTCAGCCTTCCTATACATGTCCGAACCATTCTACTCTCTTGGTTCTTAAATATGAAATTATATATGGTTTTCCATGTAACTTGTACAGGTTGTCATTTTTCCTTTCAAATGTTCTTAGTTCTGTGTTATACACTAGGCCGAAAATGTTTCTCAAAACCTTTCTTTCGAATATTGTAATCTTTTGTTGTAGACCATGTCTCGCATGTATAAATTACTATTGGTCTCGGGTAAGAAGTATAGAGTAAAGTTTTTGACTTTTATGAAAACAATTTAGACTTAAGTAACTTATTGATGCTATGATAGCACTTGATGCCATTTGCTATTTTTTCGCTTAATTTGCGATGCATGTCATTTATATTATTTATATTTACTTTTAGATATTTAAAAAATTTCACTTTTTAAATGTAAAATTGTCTACTTGTAAGTTAAGCTAATTCTTCTCTCTTCTGGAGAGACCTATAAATTTAGATTTTCTTTGTTGATACAAGTCGCATATTTTCGCTAAATGCCAAGAGTTTATTATGTCTAAGTTATATCTTGTCTGGTATTACCTAAAATGACATATTTTATTGCATAAAATTGATATTATTTACAAATGCTAATACTGATTTTCTGTCAACCATCTCCACTCATAAATGATTTAGTTCTCTTACGTGACATGGCATCTTTGCCTGAATTAACTTCAAACTCTGACGACAATTCTCTGAGAAATTTTATTTTAAATACACTTTTGTTATCATATTAACGTATTTCTTTGGTATTTTAATAAGAATTGTCATTGTCTTTTATAACTCTTTCATATTTGTACTATCATACATCTGTTTATAATAGACGGATATCATATATGGGTACTTCCTATCAACAAATTCATAATGTTTTTCTATTACTTGTTTCAGTATGATAATTTAATCTGTAGTTGACTTTCCTTTTTTGAAGCCACATTGGCACCACTTTATAATTTATTTGGCATAGGGAGTTATCCTGCTTAAGATTGTTGATAGTATTTTAAAGCATATGTCTAATAAAAATATCGCTCAGTAGTTTTTTGTTTCAAGTATACCACACTTTCTAAATATTGATATAGAATTGCCATATTCCATTTTTTTCTTGTCTTTTTTCTTTTCTGTTCGCTGTGTACTCTTCTATATTTTCATTTGTTGAGTTTTTTAATGTTAATTCTTGTAGTTTAATTCTTCTATTTACTATTTTTTTTTCCATTTTTAATATATGAAATTTTTCTTTTTATATTTAAACATACTCCTAAGAATTTCTCTGCACCATTTAATACTGATGTTTTTATTTTATTTCATTCATGTTCTACATTTTTATCATTATCTTTATTATTTGTTTTTAGTATTTCACCATATATTGTGTAACCATATTCTTCCAGTCTGTTTTTCTAGGAATTTTCCAATATAATACTTTTTTGATGATCATTTTCATTTATTTTCCCTCCACTTTTAACTATTATTTAGTGTTTTTTTAATTTAGATCATAAAAAAATATTAGATTATTTAACAATTTGTTTTTACAAGATGTAATTTTACAACTTACATGAACAATGAAAATGTTCCAACCAATCCGCAAATGTGATAAGTACCGGGTACTTGACTGGGGTTTACAGCCATGCCATCAATTATTAACCACCATCCAACTGCAAACTATCAAACAATAAATTAGAATAAAAACATATTTTTGAAATGTTTTTAAGCAATAATGAAATATAAGTTATTGTTTTAACAAACCAGTAGGCCTGATATCATCCCAGAAACGACATTTCTTTTCTCACTTCCTCCTTCAAACCACAAACAGTTTCCCCAGTTAATATTATCGATACAATCCATAGGCATGGTTGTTTGAAAACGAACTAAAACTGGTTAAAATAAATATAAAATTGTCGGTAATAATAATTATTAAAGTTGAATTTCCAAAATGTTAATTTAAGACACTGTAGAGTACAGAAGAACTATTTAAATTTTTTGTTCGATTGTTTCCAATTTTTGTCATTAAAAAAGATTTGATAACATACATCGCACAATAGAAAAATCCATAGATATTCTTTATGATAATACTGATTAAAAAACATATGATTAGTTATCTTTATCCAATGCTTATAGTTAATGCTATCATAGAATAGTAAGTAACTATAATATGATTATATTATCATGAAGAAGCAAATGATTACGTTTAATTTGTACTTAGAATATGGCTCAATTTTATTATAAGAATAACTCAGACAAGTATACATTTTTGAATGCAAAATATAATTGACGTATTTAAGTTATTAAATCTTATGTCACACTGTGTTTACGTTTACATTTAAAAACTTTTTTTTTTTATACATATTTTATTCATATTAGTTGTAATTGCATTTAACTTGTGATTAGTAATCCCTAAATAATAATAACGATAGATAGGTATATCGTATTTCCATATTTTTATTTAAATTGTTACTGTAAGTCTTAACATTTTGATATATCTATTATTCTTCTTCATACAATGTTGCCTTCCAAAGGTTATTTTAAAGCTCTTGAATGTCCATATTTCATTGAATCCTTTTGCGATAGGCCATATTGCCATTTCAAGCACAGTAGACAAGAATTTTTATCAGATTCAGACAATCATATTGTCACTGAAACGCAAAAAAACTCTGAAACTATATCTAATAAACCAATATTAACTGAAGAAACAAAATTGAAACCAAAGGTGAAGTCTAAAATTATTGAGTATGTTCCACAATATATTAAATCTAAAAATTTAGACTTAGCTGACCAATTATGCGCTTTTGGATCAACTGCTGAAATGGATAAAAAAGAAACTCCTATACTTGAATATATACCTTCACGTGTTAATGACACACATTTAGATTTTAAAAGCAGTAATGAATTTAATGAAAATGATAAAACAGAATTAATCAACTATAATAAAGATATTTCAACAACTTATAATATTGTTAAACAAAACGCTGAAAATATTTCAGAATATATACCAACCGTTATTGAAAAGCCTACAGGTTATCAAGAAAATAAGCAAAAAGATAGACATCACTGTGCACATGGGTCATCGTCAAAACGTAAACATGACTCCTCAAAATGTTTTTCAAAATCTTCAAGTAGATCTAAGAAATTGAAAAAAGATAAATCTCCTAAGCATAAAAAAAATAAAAGTAGGGATAATAAAGAACATACTCTTAAGGAAATACATGAAAAAAAACATTCAAGAGACCAAAATGATAAATGTACTAAACTTCAAAGTTTGAATACTTGTTCTATTCCGGATGGACCTAAGTCATTAAGAGAAGTAATTATGGAAAAAGTAAAAAAAAAGTTAGAACCTAATACTATAAAAACTGATATAAATTGTTCAAGTGATGAAGGAAATGATCTATCAATTGCATCAATTGAGTCAAATTTAAATGATTTTTTTGGTTCAGAGGATTCTGACAATGAACAAAATGAACCAAAACCATGTATTGTTGTAGAAGCTAAAGTGAAAAAGCGAATATCTCATATTTCCACTACAAGTATATTTTCACAAGTTAATGCCAAAACAGCTATGAGATCTAAAGGTATAAAGTCACTTCATGAAATGGTAGCAAACCGAGTACAATCTGTTCAAAATAATGTTAATTCATTAAATCTTCATAGAAAAACTACATTAAATGTAAATGATAATCCTAGTTTACCTTTGTTAAAGACGAAAACTCGTACTGCTCATCAGCCCAAAGTTGAATCAGTTACTAAAGATTGTCAAACATCAATCAGTTCAAAGGTAAATAATAAAGAAATAACTCCAAGTATAAAATTAAATTTGAGGATAAAATCATTCAAAAACAGTAACAATATGCCAAATCCTTTGCGTCAAAGCTGTTTGGAAAAACTCTATACAGCATTCATTAATCATTATTCATCTGAAGAAGCAATTGATAAGGCACTTACTTCTGAAGAAGAAGCCAACAATAAGGCAAAATCATCTGGAATTTATAGAAATCTTATTGTTCAATCCTTGTTGAAAGCCAATAAATCACCTGAACTACAAATCAAAAGTAATCCTTTTTACCCTTCGCATATGCATGGTGTATGTTTGTATGAATTACTGAGGAAGTATATTCTGTCTAAAGATGATTTGGAAAAAAATGGTTATCCACTAATGGGTAATAATAAATTAGCATATGTTTCCAAAAATGCCTATTACTATCGACCACTTTCCAAAAAACGCAATGGTGATAAATTTATATGTATGAATTGCAAAAGTGAGTTTGAAGTTAATATACATGGTATGCCTATTATTACATTAACAAAGTGTATCTATCACTCTGGCAAGCTAAAATATGAAAGATCAAAAAATGAAAAATTTTGGTTATGTTGCTACCAGAGACAACACGAATCTGGTTGTGAATCAAGTATGTATCATGTACCCGATAAGTTAAATGACGATGCCTTGGAGAATTTTGTTGTTACAGAGAGTACAAAATTGAATAAGAATGCTGAAGAGCCAAATTTCTATGCTCTAGATTGTGAAATGGTCAATACTACTGAGGGTATTGAAATTGTTAGAGTTACAGTCATCAATCATGAAGGAGAAGAAGTGTATGAATCCAAAGTCAAACCTTTTAATCCAATACTTGATTATAAATCTAAGTACAGTGGAATTACTGAAGAAACACTAAGGCATTGTTCAAAGAGATTGTTTGAAGTTCAACTAGATTTATTGAAAATATTTAATAAAGATTCAATTTTGATTGGCCATAGTTTAGAAAGTGATTTAAAAGCATTAAAAATGGTCCATTATAATGTGGTAGATACAAGTATTATTTACCCACATAAATATGGTCCACCTTATAAGTGGGGTTTGAAGTTATTGTCTGAACAGCATCTACAAAGAATTATTCAAAGTGAAGAAGGTCATGATAGTAAGGAAGATGCCTTAGCTTCATTGGATTTAGTTTGGAAGAAATTAAAGGAAGACGTGAAGAAATTTAAGCCAATCAACATAATAAGTATAGATAAAAAATAGTTAATATTATAAATAAACATATCTGTAATATAGTAAATGTGGCCTTAAGCTTTACAGGATCTCAATTTATCATTTATTTATAAACAAAAATGTATAATATCTACATTAGTATAATGTTAATAATGTTGTAAAATATAATACAATTATTAATTTTCCTATAATTATGATCATCTGTATTACCACACATCAGATCAAATTATATCTATGATATTTCAATTATTTTTCCCTTTAGAATAAATAATTATGAATTACGTAATATATTATAATTTGTTTTTTAAAAAATAACTATATTATAAAATTGTGTATAATAAATCAATAAGTTAAATATGTTAATTACAAAAATTTGACTATTAGGATTAATAAGATATGTAAATATTATAATAGAGAATAGACATTTTTAATTTTATAAAAAAAATGTATAATTTGTACATGTCCATGTTCAAGAGTACTTACATGTCTTTGACTTTTATGGATTTATTATTATTAAATTATTTTTTCAAAAAATAAAATTGAATATAGAAATGATTGTTATTGTAATTAAAACATTTTTATACTTGATATTAAACAATTGTATATATACATATATATATTGCAACGTATCTTTTTTATTTTAAAATGACACAAAGGATTTTAATGAAAAGGGTGATGAATCAAATGTTTTAGCTGATAAGAAATACAACTTAATCTAGATTTTAAAACTTGGCAAAAATGAAATATAAAGAAGTTCCCAATCAAAAAGAAAAAAAATTGTTTCTCAATAGGTACTTACATAAGTTACAGCACTATGTATTTATTATAGTAAGTTAACAAATTGTAACAAGCATAAGAAGTATAGTAAACACATTTTTATTTAAAATATTTGTTTTGAAAGACAATGGTTCTAAATCTTAAATCCAAGTAGGCAAATATATTTGTAACCCTACGCATTATTCAAAACTTTAGTTAATCAGATTTAAATAATATTTTCTGTATTATTGTTTATTTATATGAGTAGTCCATAATATATAAGTATCAAATTAACGCTATCTACCATTAATAAAAATATGATAAAACTAATATATTATTATCTATCACTACTGTTTCCTGGTAGACAAATTGATGCTCTTTGTTAAAATATAAAAATTATATTTATGAGATACATAGAAAATACATAAATTATGTGTCATAGTTAAACTGTTTGATTGGTAACAAAAATTTTGCTGAAATCTAATATCAAATCATTTCCACAATGCATTCATTCAAATTTATTTAAATGCCCATAATTTATGTCAATAATTAAACAGAGTAGATGTTACAATGATATTATTGATTTAAAATGAATGCAATAAAATTTGTTTATTTGGACAATAATATAATAACCTACTTTCAATGATGATGATGTCAAGTAGGTTACAATCATTGAAACTAAAAATTTTATATTTTATTCAAATTTAGAATAGCAAAATTCAACTTTAGAGGTTTTGAATTGAGTATTAAATCAATATTATCAATTTTCCTATATATGCACTTAGGTAATTTGTTTTAATAATTTTTTGAATAAAATGATCAAAACTATTGTTGTCAGGTTACATTTTTAATAATAAAAGTTAAATCCATTAATTCAAGTTTTAACGCACAAAATTAATGCGATTTATGATATATACTTCACTATTGTAAAATGAAAATAAAAATATATATGACTGTTATTAAATATGCATAAATTATAATTATGATTTTAATTGCATGGGAGGAAAATTATATTAATTTAAAAAATAGATAAAATAACATTATCGACATACATACATATATCAAAATACCTTAGCTGAAATACATTTCACTTGTATACAATAAAAAATATTTTAAATAGCGAAATTGAATGTATAAAATATTTTATTATAATTTGTATAATAAAATTAATATGAATCATATTAGCTTTATATTATTATGTAATTTTGGATGGCAATTCTTAAAATCACAATTTTAACATTTCTTTTTTTTTTTTAAGTTTTTTCCTTTGAACTTCTTTTTTCGTTTATTTCCACTTTTTTCACTGAATTTTCCTCCAAGAGCTGAAATGTCTTCAAAGTGTGTTATTTCTTTTCCTAATTTGCCAAGAGTAATTGATGATAGTTGTTTAGCTCTATGTTTGTCTTTCTTGGTAACTGGCAACCTAGAGAAAAGTGTATTTTAATAATAGAGAAAATAAACAATTTTTATTCATTTAAATTTCAATATTTTAATGTGTACCTTGTAAAGTAGTCTTCTTCATACTTTTGTCTTTCGTAATCATACTTGGACTGTTTATTTTTTAACCCAACTGTATTAATTTGCATTTCTACAGGTGTATCTGCATATTCCTCTCGTAATTCTTGCATAACTGAAGTTTGAAGAGCTCTCTTTTTTGCTCTTTCATATTCTTTCTGTCTTTTAACGACTTGTGACTCATCTCCATTGTAAGGAACAGCAGTAACTTTAGGTGCCACATACACTACATTTTTAGTTTTCTTCAAACTACATCCCTCAGCTTCATCAGCATTTGACTGTTCATCTTCTTCATTGTCATCTGCGTCTGCTAATCCATCAATAGTAGCACGGAATCGATCTGGATCATTAGGATCAACAAAACCAGATAAAGCAGTCTTAACAAGTTTATCGATTTGATATTTGATTTTAAATTCAAGAGGGCGAATGCGTTCTAAAAAGATTCGTTGTTCAACAAGGCGTTCAATTGAAGCATCGTCTTTAATTGATTCAAATTTGCTTTTTTTTAATATAACATGAGCTAAATCACTGAGATAGCTTATTAATGTATGACATTTTATGTCTAATAAACTTATACCTTTAAATGTATTATATTCTTTGTTAGCAATCTTATTGATTGATTCTTTAGCTTCCAGAATACCAGTGTTGATCTCGTTCAGCAATTTTGTTGTTTGTGCAATATTGTTTGGTTGGGTATCTTCTTCTTCTTCCATAATTATTACATAAATTAACTGAAAACTTCTTCGAATTGAATTACTATTTTAGAATAAAAGATCTTTAATGTTTTAGGTAAAATGACTAAGCTAAAATATGGTATATAGCCAACAAAATATAAAATAGAAACTACGGTTTCTTAGAGTACAAACGCACATGTTTGGTTTGATATATTCTTTAAAGTCTTATCTCAAACCAATTATCAATAAAATGTTGTTTTCGTTTCTATCTTCAAAGTATGTCGTTCTTACTATAATAGATTAGATGAAATGTTTTCTAATTTATGATAGTATTTTAATCGCCAAAATTTAAAAAATAAATTTTAGAAATCTTTCTAATTCAAGTAGGCTTAACATTGTACAACAGTAGGATGTTATTATTTATTTGAATACAGGAATAAGTAATACCAGTCATTTATCGTACTTTATATTTAACGATAGGTAAATATATTTTTTGTCATTCTGTTTAGACTGTTGCTAACATGCACTGGTTTCGAAGAATCACTTTCCAAACCAAAGACACATATTATTTTAATAAGCACCGTTTAGAACGAGATGCAGTATAGAACAAGCAAAACACTAACATTCCAGCATGAGCCTGTATGATTTAATGTTAGATGATACATTTACAAGTGTCGTTAAAATGATATATCGGTTACAACGATTATACTAACAATCTTCAAGGTTACTGCAGGCATCTTTTTCGTTTTTGTCCAATCAAAGTTTTTTAAAAAATATCTAATTGTCAATTTATTTTTATTATAAATTAACAACTTCAATTGAGTTTAAGTAATATAAATACAGTTTTAATCTTGATTACAACTTAAATAAAATCATCTGTATTTACTGGAAGCGTTCGTTCTTGTTAAATACGAGTGATCAGTTACAATAAGAAATTCATTGGCCCTTGGAACTCATGGTAACCAATATCTACTGTATCTGCATCATTCACTGGTTTTTCTCATGTCGTTCTAAATGACAGTGGTAGCTTTTGATGATAATTGTATTAAAAACAATCAAAAATTACCATGCATTACGTCAACATAGGAATGTTAACGTCAATCGAATCTAACCCACAATATATATATAACATTGTCAAATTCAACAAATAAATACTAATAATGATGTCATCATGGTGACATGTGAGGTATTGGTCTAACATAACGGACAAATTATCGGAATGACCTACAGCTAATAAGACATATTCATGTCAAAATAGTATGTGTAGCTTGTGTGGGAAGGCGATTACAATTAATGTAAATGCTGCACTTAATAAACAAACTGTTAATGATTGTTATGGTTCACTCCCTGCCTTTAACACACAATATACTATTAAATAGACATGAATGACTTTTCCCGATTGAACAAACTTAAACATTATAAAAAATGTATACAATAAGAATTATATTGAAAAAGAATTAAAATTTTCAATGCAAAATCGATAAAACTATGTGATATACATTGCACAAATTTATAAGACAAATTTATTTAATGAGCAATTTTAAATAAATAAATACATTTTTGTAAATTTATTTTATTTTAATGGGTTTAATAGAATATATTGTAGTATTAGTGTATTATATCTTATATAAAGAAAATAATCTCTGTAAATATACACGTAATAGTAAAAATAGATGAAGAATATGATTATAATGGACTCTGTTCCCACAAGAATTCATTTTTATATTTTCGACCAACTTCACAACTTTTAGGACAAGTATATACTGCTAAAATGCCAAAATTAAATGATTTCTTGTCTGAAGATTCTGGTAATTTCAAAAAGCATAAAATTTGTGGCATTATCTAAAAATAAACGTCAATAATGATAAATTACAATTCATGTAATTTGGGTAACAACTATATAATAACTATGTAATAAGTAACATACTTGAAATTCAAAACTTCTTTGTTGACCACAAAACTGACAAGGTAGAATGTCAATAGACTGAGGAATACATTTAGTAGAAATCCATAATGGTGATCCTAAACGGTCGTACCTAAAAATTATTTAAATTTAAACTTTAAATAAACATTATTTATTATTATGATTTATGTTCAATTAAAAAAAACCTGATAATTTGTCCTGGAACTGAAGATACTGATTTTTTAAATTTATATAAATATTTATCATCCATATCACCTTCATAAGCCATAGCTAACAAAGCATCATCTAAATTCTCTATATCTACGAAAATCATAGTACATACCATGTTAATGTCATAAAGAGATTAGTAAAGTGTTAAAGTAAATCTGCAAAAATAGACACTACCTTGAAGGGAACCTTTTGGAACATCATCATTTAAACAATTTTCAATATTATCACTCTCATCATCTTCACTATTCACTGAACTGTCTTCAGAACAATCGTCTAACTCTTCGTTAATTATATATTCAGGTAACATCACAATGAATCTAAAATTATACAAATACTAACATTAACCGACAATAAAGTTTGTACTACAAATATTTAATAATTAATCTAGTACTTGTCTTCCAATTCTTTATTCAAATCAATATTTTTATGATGTAAACTACAATAGAGATTTTCATATTCCTTCAAAGACTTGCACCCACATACCTAAAAACAATATTATTGAGGTATAATAGCATAACCTTCAAAGTGAATATGTTAGATTAGTGTTTATGTACTTTACACAATTTTATTCCCCACATATCTGGTTTAATATCAGGATCATTTGGATCAGCTGGTTCATCCGAGTAGTAATCGTTTTTTCTTTGAAGTTGCGATCTGAAAATGGAAAACGTTCTATCGCCTTTGCATTCATTGCAATAGAACACGTATAATGTTCGATGAAAACAAAAACCGTGAAAATCAGGTTCGTTGATCGGCGCGTACAACTGACACAAGAACACTAGAGGAACATTACACTTGGAACAGACCATTTCGTTAGGTTCTGGTATGTGTTTCAAATCCAACCAAGCCGGTTTGCCACCCACTTTGGATGGGAAAAATCGGCTGGTGAACATGAAAGGTTCAGCGGTAGAATGTTTGTCGATCGTGCCTAGCATCAATGACGACATGATTTCGAAGATTCTCGAAAAACACCCAAGTAGCAATAAAACACAGAGTAATTACGTGACGAAAAGTGAATTCCTATTTTCTGATGATTACCAACTTTATCTTTAGATGATAAACACGTGCAACGGTGCACGTGATAAGAGAGCATGATATCACCGATTCTAAACGTTTACATACGTTCGCAACAACGATAGTACAGTATTTTATTGCTTATATCGAACGTTGCTGCCGAATTTCTGTGGTTCGTACGTTTCTTAAACGTTTCGAAGTCAAAGATTTTAGAACTCACTTTACCAGTGTTATTATTATTTTTTTTTACATTTATAATGTCAGGCATACGAAATTTTACGGCGGTCGGTCGGTGGCCTCTGTGACCTTGTAATTTCAGTGGTTCAAAATATAATACATCCATCTACAACAACGTCAGTGATTCAAAATATGAATATGTGATAAAATTGTCATTGTTATCATTTTATGATATAAATTTTTAGATTTGTATTTTAGAATTCTGTAGTTTTTTTTAATATTTTTGTCATGAATTTTACTATACATTTAATGAACTAAATCAACAAAACAGTATTTTTTTCACACACATGTTCCATTCATTGTTGAACTGAACGCATAGTGTAAATATTGATGGTGACGATAAAATCAAACTATCAGTCGCCGAAGAGTGGTCTTCTCAAGCTGTTGTGACCAGTCAAATATTGTTGACATAGCATCATGGATTAATCGGTTTCTAACATACTGAGATGGAATGAACTTCTACAACAAATTAGGAAGAATTTTAGAACGACCTAGTCGTCAATATACCATCGTTGAGACCTTTAATGTGTTATATAACGAGTTTGCTTGTGTTTCATTTTATTTTTTATACATACATAATGTTGAGTAACGAAACATGTCATAACAAGGCCACCCGCAGAAAAATAGGGCCATCAAAAAATGTACACCTTAATTTTTTTAAATATACTGAGAGTATGAAAACCAAAAATCATAAATTACAGAACACGGAGTTGGGAGTACAAATTATGTTACAACAGCTGTCCTATAAAGTTGTTTCCACGGATATGATTATCTATAGCCGTGACTGTTTTGGGCGGGATTAATAGAAATAATAATCGATAATTTGATCACAACGTAAAAAAAAACATTGAAAATTATTTGACATTTAAAAGGAATTATATCGCCAATTTAAACAAATATCAAATAAAATAACGGGGCGGAAAAGCACCTCTTGCCTCGTGTCTATTAAGCCAAACAATGAAACAATAGATTTATTTACAGATTATGTTTTAGAAACTTAACTCCCGTTCTCCTATTGTCATTTGTCTAATCCTTAATTTCATCCATAACTCAGGTTTCCTAATTTAAATTATTGTATATATATATTATATTTATTAACTGTTTTGCTATAATGACTTATACGGAGTATAATCAATTAAATTAATTGCTATTATTATTGTTAATTAATTATAATTAATTATAAAGCAATAAAAAAAAAAAATTTAGAAACATACATCTTATACGGATCTGATTTCCCTTCGTTATGAGCAGAAAACTCAGCCGCTACTATGCGAACAACAAATATGGTAGCTGCGAATCATTTCATTCTAAATTCTACGTCACACATCCAAATATTTTTAAATTCATTGATGTTTTGAAAAACGTACAGAAAGATACCTATATTAAATTATGACGTATTCTCTAAAATAATCGAAGGACACGCATACTAGAAAAAGGAGCATACATAAGAAGTACAATGACGAATAAGAGAGGAATCAAATAATGAAATGCGATTTTGTAAAAAAAATATCGTATACATTTTTACCAGCGCCATAACGGTGTTTTAAATTAATTTTAAATATGACTGATATAAAATTCAATTTTATCAAAGAAGTGGTAGATAGCGGAGTTGTCACAGTAAAATATTTAAGATCTGAAGAACAACTGGTGGATATTCTAACAAAACCACTTGGGAAACAATTATTTTTAAAATTTAGAATTGAAATAGGAATGTGTTGATTTATATGTTATTATTATATAATTATTGATGTTTGATTAATATTATGTATTTTTATGATGTATGTATTTTTACTATGGAGTCTTGCTCACATATTTGTAAAATGTTCAAATTGAGGAGGAGTGTTATAATTAATCAATTTGAGACACACAGAAACGAATAAACAATTGAATTATTTTTTAATTAATATAACAAATGCATTTGTCAAATCAATAAAAAAAAAATCTACCTGTAGTACCTAATGATGCTACTGACAGTCCTAAGTGTGTATAAAATAGGAATGGAAATGTTTTGCTTTTGGGGCGAGGTTGGTTTATTTACATATCGTGATGAATATCGTTGAACTAATGTTTTATTGATGTATGTGTATAATTTAAGTAATTCAACCGGTAGAATATTATAGTTTGTTTCGAAGTTTGATGCATAATAAGAATTAGGAAGGTATATTGTTAGTTGTCTAAAAAATTGTAAAAGCAAATACGTACTCGTATAGTAAACAATATTACGTTGTTATGAGTTTACAATATTATAAACAGTTGAACAGATTAACAGAAACATTAGACACGTCTGTGTATGACTCACCAACATATTGGAAATACACGTTTCATTATATTTTTTTTTTTTTTACCGTCTTTCGATCATAATCTTAACGTCGTTTATATTATGTAATTTATTTTCATGTTACGCACGTTGGATTTTCGCATGGGATTATGTTTAATGTATTTATGAACATGACATTTTACGTTTTAACTAGAAATCTAAGTTTGTTGCGGTAATTGATTTCTCGTCATCATCACCAGCCACACCGTAAAAAATACGAACGTGAAAAAAACGCGTACGAAAAACAAAAAATACAAAAAAAAATGTAAACAATGAAAAAAAAAAAATCCAAAACAGAAACCCTATTGTTTATTGCCCGGTAAACATCGGAACGGATGCCAAAAGTCGGGCGGTCCGACGCAACGGACGAGTTGTATTATTTTTAAACGTCCAACCGCCGCCGTCGACGAAACGCGCGCGGCTTTTTTTCCCATTCTTTTCGTCACCACCCGCCGTCGACGGCATATTCGTTAAAAATGTATTATTATTATTATAATTATTTATTTATTTTTTATGTCTTTTTGGCGCGCGTTGACCATCTGCGCCGGTCGGCCACCACCACACACGCACACACACGTAACAACGGACGTACACGGTTTCTCAAGGTCATCGCGATCGTCGCGATCGTCGTTTTTATAATGTTATTATTTTCTCCTCCTCCGCGTTCGCGCCCACGTCTTTTTCCCACCGTCGGCGACCGCTGGCCGGCGGATGACACGGCACGCTGTCGCCGTTGCGGCGGTGTCACGTTTCCGACGGTTTCGCTCATCAGAACGCGCCCGAGTACGCCGTCGTCGCACTTTTGCCGCCACGCCAGCCGCGTACCGCCGGACGACGACACCGCCGCCACCGCCGCCGACGCCGATAGGTCGGCCAACCGCGTACCGAAAACCGCGCGCGATCGCGCGTTTACGGGCCGCCGCCGGTGATGTGTTGCACCAGTGTTACGCCGCCCGTCAGGCCACAGGGTTCTCATCGCGCTGAACTGGGTGCAACGCGTGCATACGTTACCGCGACCACGGTTTCGGTCGGTTATTATGCGTTGTAGCGGTCGTGGTCGCGACGATGGACGAAACGGTCGCGCTCGTTTACGACGAGAACACGGCGGTACCGCAACAGCCCAGTGCCGACGACTCGGAAGAGCACCACCAGCAGCGGCCGCCAGCGCCGGCGGACGAAGACGACGACGAAGACGTGAAAAACACGTTCTATTGTAACGCCGCGTATAGGTGAACGGTCAATTATTTATATGCATATACATATTATGAACGAATGGTAAACGCTGAGAATGTCGGTCGGGTCTCCTCCCGTCTCGAACCGATAAATGCAGATTACTTAACTATATTTTCTGGTCGATATCATTCGTCGAAACGTTAAACATTTTCCGAAATAAACATTTATTTCACTTAAACACTTCTCTTCTAAACCTGCTTACCCTGTTATATTTCTCGGTGCGTCTTGTGTATTGTATCCACGCTGTGGATCTCAAAATATAATTTCGATAAAGTACCGCGGACATTTGTGTGTTCGCATTCCAATCGTGTTTCAACGTTGTTCTTTTCATTATTGTTGTTTATTCGAATATTCACGATGTTACTGCACTGTAATATGTTATTAATACACAACGCAGTTCAACAAGTGAACGCGGTAGTTATTATTATTATTTTTACGTATAACGTAATGAATTTGTGGAGGAATCGACCTTACCATTGGCAACGTCTTTCGATTTTTGTCATCAGTGTAACATTCGTAATATTATAACGTGGCTGAGCATTTTCAAAGTGTCAAAAACACGTCATTTAGTATGGTTAAAATGTATTTCCACACGCAATGAAATCACTCGTCGTCAATACATATACATAAAAATATATTTGTGTACTCACAATGTTCTCGGTATGTTTTACGACGCAGTCGCCGACGTTCGTGTCTTTTCGGCCGTCCCACGCGTCGTATCACCGCCACGCGAGCTAGGGATGTTCTTTCGACCGCACGTATACCTACCTGCTATGCAATAATGTTATTGTCAGTTTCGGCATTTTTAACATTACAATCTTGTCTCCCGGCGGTGGGTACTTAGAAAGAAAAGTTATCCCTACCGTCGTCGTGTGGGTTCATCGTCGTGTATTACGATTTTAACGATACTTTGATTTCGCATATGCTTAATCTAAAAACATATTCCATCCGGTATTCGAACAACGGGAAGTTTAAATCAAATTTTCTGCAAATATGTGTGATAATTGACATTATACCCGTATATATAAGGAGACATTTATTTCACAAATCTTCTCCTTCTTTTTCTTCTTCTTCGCTTCTAACCCAACTATTTGTGATCGACCACTTGTATCCTAAACCTCTAATTAACACAATCTTCCATATCATCTACATACACCCCAGCCAGTCTTCATATCACACCTAATCGCATCTAACCACTTCTTCTTTGGCCTTCCTCTTCCTCTTCTTCAATCAACGTTCATTTCTATAGCCGTTCTTACAGCTTCCAAATTGTTTCTCTTCATAATACGACAAAATTATCTAAGTTTATTCTCTCTCATTTTATCCAACACCGACGCTACTTCTATGCTTTCTTTTACATATTCATTCCTTGTCCTATCTTTTCTTGTCAATCCACTCTAAACATTCTCATCTCTGCTACACTGATTTTCTGCTCTATTTTTTTGTCAACCGCCCAACACTGAACCATACAACATAGTTAGTCTCACTTCACTCTTATAAAACTTACCTATCAGCCTCATTGGAATTCTCTTATCACACAAAACAAGAAGAAGCTTCTCTCCACTTGATCTACTCGCATTTAACCCTATGTTTCACATCCTCGTAAAAACCGTCGTTCTTTTGTACAAAGGACCTGACCTACCTCGTCCCCGCTTATTTTCATTACATATTATTACATATTATTACTTATTGATTCATCGACTTGTTCTCCTTCATCAAACTCAATTCTATATAGTCTGTCTTACTTTTAATTATCCTTAATCTTTTTTCTTCAAGGCTAATTTCCACACATCAAGCCTTTGGTTAACTTCTTCTCTATTTTCTCCTTCCAAAACTATATCATCAGCAAACATTATGTACTATGGTACCTACCTTTGTACCTATTTTGTAATTTTATCCATTACTACAAAAAACAGGTAAGGGCTTAAGGCAGATCTTTGGTGCACACCTACTCTTACCATTATATCCTCTGTTTCTTCACACATACTTTTGACATTATTTATTACACGAATACATTTATACAGAGACGAAGAGATAAAAATGACTCCACAATTACGTCGTTTCGTTGGTAAACAAAGTAACAATGTAGGTCAGTTTTTGAAAGTTTAAGAACAAACACAGATATATAATATTCATACATTTCCACCTACACATTAATTATTCTTTGTTTATAGATATCCATATTTTATAAAACGCATATAAATATGTTTATATTTGTAATTACGTATATATACATATTATATATATGTGTGTGCGATTAATGTCAGTTGACCGAAGTTTTAAGCCGATTATGTTTTTTTAAATTTAAATTTGAAACTTCAAAATGATTAATTTTATTCGTGGACAATGTTGTTAATGATTTAATGGTGATTTGGAACTATTTAGTCATCTTATAATCGTATTAGTACTTTACGTTACTATTACGAATAACATCAAATATGAGTTATTATTGTTGTTATAAACCTATTAAAGTTGTATTTGTAAACATATATTTTAAAATCAACGTTTTGTTTGTTTGTTTTTTTAAAATGAATTATTTTTATTTAAGAATTTTAAAAACTAGTTTTTAAACTAAGCATAAATAATATGTTTAGCAAGTGACTTGCTTAGCATATTCAATTCCACAAGATTGTATAGGTTTTGCTAAGACATAAACTAAAATTATACGTTTATATTTTGTTTTGAAGTTCTGAACAACAGATTAGAATTTGATGAATAGTATTATAAAATAATTGTTGTTTGTGATAATATATAAAAATAATTGATCCAAAATGTGTTTGTTTTAATTTAAGAAAATATGTATCGTTACTCTAGAAATAAACATATTTCTCATGACTCATTAAAATATCGAAACATAAATAATATTTTAAACAACTTTATACAAACTATTATAAAGATAACTATCAGAATAATATGTTGTGAGTCATGTTCTAAGAAGAAAAAATATCGTAAATTTAAATATGTAGGTGTTAATGCATAAATAATTAATGCCATTTTGACTCAAATAGTGTCGACTATTGAAATGATACATTGTTTATGGTATTTTAAAATAAAACACTTACAATAATTTCATTGGTACTTTATATAATTATTTAATATACACTACAAATAGAATCTGCATTAATATATGCGTTATTTAGATTAACCTGCAGTATCATTTTATATTTTGAGTGGAAACAATACTTTTAAACGAATAAAAATACTTAAAAAATATCATATGACATATTATTTGATTTGAAATTATTTATAAATTATACTTGAGTGGAAACAATACTTTTAAACGAATAAAAATGCTTAAAAAATATCATATGACATTTTATTTGATTTGAAATTATTTATAAATTATACTGAATATTTTGAAATTGAAATTCTTTCATTATTTTGCGTAAAAATCAAATTTGTTATACAGCGATCAGAAGACAAGAGTTTATTATTCATTGAATTTTTTTTTCATTTTTTTTTTCATTGAATTTATGCTGTCGATTACTGCAGTATTATTTTAAATAAAATAAAATTTTCAGTTTAGAGTTCTAAAATTTCAATCTAAATTTTATTTTTGCACCAAATAATAAGCCTTATTACGCTGAACTTAAAAACTAAAGAAATTAATGAGGAAAAAAATCGTTAGTTGATTTCGACTTGTTTTTGATATACAATTGAACATATTTTAATAAAATGTGATACACCCACTCTCAATCGTGACCTGCCCAAAACCGTTAGTCTACCTGACGTGAGTAGAATTAATGATTTAAAGTTGATTTTGTACGACCACGCAGCATTGCAAATATGTTTTCACATGCTTTTATATACTGTAGTTGAATAAATAAATCAGTCTAAGCCGTTGAGGTTATATTATGTCTGAATAAAAAATTATTTTCGATTTTTTTTTAGTATTTCATATTTTAATGGTTTTATTTTATTAACATATGTAATTGAATTTCGCCAGCGACGACAAATCAATTATTTAAAAAAATTAGTATTATTATAATAAATTAAATTACATTTGATTATGTATCGTATTTTATTTGCAAAACGAACAATAATCGCATAGTATGAAACCCGAATGTATTATTTATTTTTAATTTCTAATTTATTTATTCATTTATGACTATATGTATATTGAATATGATTATAGAACAAATTTTGACACAAGTCATGATCTATTACCATATATACGTGTTGTGCACGGAAACGATTAATTTCGATTGAATTATTATGGTATTATAATTATGATTCATTATTTCTCGTATAAAAACAAATCTGCACTACTATTAAACCCATCAAAGAAACTGAGCACAACATTTATTAACAATCAAACTTCAAAAAAAAAATAAATCGGGTACACTGTTTATTTAAAAACACGATAGCCGTTATGTTCAATTCATCTGATTTACGTGGTAAACGCAGACAGTTTTGTTGCCAATTTTCAAATTATATATATTTGGATTTTTGTTTTGACATATCTAAAATTGTTTCTATTCATTAATAAATATAATATGATATGCATTATACACCCTATTATTTATAAATATAGAGTACAATATAATTTCAGGTTAAATATCGATTGTAACTTATAAATTAAACAATAATACAAATTATCCATTTTAAATGTGTTTGTCGAATGAAAATGGCATAATATTATATAGAAATAAATTATTTAAGTACATTTATTATTAATATTTTGTTGTTATTGTCAGACATCTAAATATTTGCATTTTAAATTAAAAATATAGTTTACATAACCGTGATGAAAAAATGTAACAAATAATATTATGATATATTATAAGATTGAATTAAATAAAACAGTTCGGTGGTATTTATTCAATTTTATATCGTTAAATATTGTCTGGAATCCATTTTTCTAAATATTTTTTTCCTTATCCACATCATTGCGAAAAATACATTTTGGACTTGGTTCAAAATTTGTCAGTGTATATATTGTAATGTTAATTAAATAGAACATCTTACTGTATAATACATGCCGTAAATATTTTCATGTCATGGTTTCAAAATTATCATACGTATCATGAAAGAGTGATTTTTATGCGTATATATAAATTATAAATATGGTTTAGTTACCGTGTGTGTTTGTTGAATACATAATACTTTGTGGCTTTTATTAAAATTAAAGAGTTTAATTAATGTTTATACAGGGCGTTTTTAAAGAATTTTACTAATTCATATGTATACTCGTACTGAAGTTTGTAAAGTAGTATAAACACTCGTATGCCTTACATGATCTCAATATGTATGTCGCGCGTTTATATGCATATATATAATCACGATAAAATATTTATTTATAGTTTTGTCCATTACAACTTCCAAACAAACAGCTATGTACAATATGACGTTAAACCGCAAATTGATATTACATCGCAAGAAGCGTATCAAGACGATTTATCTCAAAGCTCGTTCAGCAACGACACTCCGCTAGATCAGTTGGATACTAAAAGGCATAACTGTGAATTCACTGGATGTAAAAGAACGTACAGTACCGTGGGAAATCTACGGACTCATATGAAAACACATAAAGGTGTGTGAATCTGCCATAATATTTAGAGCAAATTATTTTATAAAATAATTTTTTATTAATTGCAATACATTTTCGGAGGAGGTTCATAAAAACAGTAATTATTTGTAAAATATTAAAAAAGTATTATGTAGTACTTAGCGAAGAAATATAATTTACATTTTGAATAAGAAAATCGTCAGTTTTCGAATAATCAATCAACATTTATTTTTGTATTAAATATTGTAACAATTTAAAAGTAATGGAATATGTTTAATTGTTAAATGTTAGTCATGTTCACTATTTATCGAATTATTATTTTTGAAAGCATAATAATTTTTTATATAAATTATACAAAAACAAATTTTTAGCTGTCTTGTTTAGTATTGTTTAAAAATAGAATACCCCTTTTTTAACGAAAAATAACCAACACTATATAACATATATAAGCTATGAGTTAAAATAGGAACATAATAAATTGCTGCAATGAACGCAATTGTTTTCATTTTTGATGTGCGATATTATATCGTTATTTATATGTTCGTGTATTAAAACAATTTTTATTTTTTGAGTGCATCCTAAAATAATCGCAATACAGTTTAAAATGAATAACTGACATTTGATTGCGTTATAGACACGTGATTATATAATATATTAATATGTATCGATTAAATTTATTTATTCTAGGCGAATATCGTTTTAAATGTAACATAATCGACTGCGGTAAACCATTTTTGACGTCGTACAGTCTGAAAATCCACGAACGCGTGCACACGAAACAAAAGCCATTCGTTTGTACCAAACAAGAATGTCAAAAAGCTTTCAACACCGTATACAGGTAAAGACTTCGATATTTTCGGCAAAGTCGTTTCGGGGAATGCGTAAGAAAATATATGATGGACCTATGGTTGTTTGTAGTACAGGCTACGAGCTCACCAACGTTTGCACACCGGCGACACATTTGACTGTATGCAGGTTGGCTGCGGCAAGTGTTTTACAACTTTCAGTGATCTAAAAAAACACTTCAGAACACATACGCAAGAACGACCGTACAAGTAATGTCTACATTTATTTATTGCCTATTTTACGTAACATGAACTATTTTACCTATTATTAAGACCAAGTAATTTTTTAGCAAAATTTAATTACCGGTGGTTGTGTTGTGTGTGTGTGTGTGTGTGTGTGTGACACAGAGAGATAGTATACTATTTATGAGTTTTGACGTAAGAACGTATTACAAGCATCAGGTAATATCGTTTACGCGTTTTTCAGATGTGCGGAAGAAGGTTGCGGTAGGGCGTTCACGGCCAGCCATCATCTGAAAACTCACAAGCGGACGCATTCGGCTGACAAACTGTACGCGTGTGATCGGCCCAATTGCAACAAGACGTTCCCGGGAAAGGCCAGTCTCAAGACGCATCAGCGGAGTCACGACATTTGGGATGAGTCGGAAACGCTTTCTGATTTCGCCGACGACTTGCTACAGCATTTCGATAGTGAGACCAACAGCACGACTTCGGAATTTTTAAAATATCAAAGTAAGCATTTTGACATTATTCGCATCATTGAATCGAAGGTGTTAAAAATAAATTTTGTTGCAATAGTGAGGGGATGGAGAGGGGAAAGGGAATGCGCATAATGACTTTATAATATGATTGACCGTTATCTTTAAGTCTACTTGAACCATTTTTTCACGATTTAAATTTTTTTTTTTTGAAAACAGAAATTGTTTAAACATTTTTTAAAAAGGATATCTGAAAAAAAAAAACACGTGAAACTTAGTTTTTCGTCGAACCGATGTCAATTAGTACAGTTTTTCTTAGCACATGCAAGTGCAAGAATATTTATTTAAGTCGAGTCGTCCCGGACCAGGGATTTTCAAAAATTTAGAAGACAAAAAAAAAGAAAATAATTATAATAACAATCGAACCGTATAAGTTTGACATGTCTGCAGGTGTAATATTATTTAATCAGATATTTTATTATGTACAGTGTAATAGAAAACAGTATATTAAGAATGTAATCGACCGTTGTCTCGCAGGCCAACTAGTCATACCGCTTTCGAAGGCCAACATCGAAGCGCTGAAGCGGTCCGAGACCGCCGAAGTGGAGGTCGAAGCGTACCTGTCAGGCAGCGCCATACGGACGTTCACGGCGGCGGGCACGACGGACTCGACCACGGCGACCGTGCAAAAGATGATTCTGGCCGAGCCGAACGACGACATGCCGGCCAAGCTGCTGGTCGAGTGCAACGTGGACGTGAAGAAGGTCGGCCAGGACGCGAACGGCACGATCAGCCTGTGCGTGATGGACAACGGCGAGGTGATGTCCAGCCTGCTGATGATGCCGGTGATCACCGGCGCGAGCTACGAGGCGGTGATGGAGGACGACTTCAGCCAGCCGCCGGCCATGTCCATTGCCACGGAGACGGTGCAGGAGTTACAGTACGTCGACGAACCGGTCCGGCAGACGGTGACGGCCGTCGAACAGTCGGAGGCGGCCGCTGGGGCGGCCGCCGAGCTCATATCGTTCCATGACATACTCGTGTCCAAGCCGGACACGGATTTCGCGGTGTGCGAGTCTCACCGCGCGGTCGTCGCGGACGTACCGCTGCTCCAGGAAGTGGCCGAGGAGTTCAGCGTAGAGAAACTCATACTCAGCCTGGCCGACGATGCGGACGGGTGTCCCGACAGTTCGATAGCCTCGCTGATGGTCAGCCCGCAGTTGGAAGTGTTCGAGCCCACGTTCCCGACGACCGTGGCGGCGGCGGCGGCGGCGGCGGCCGACACCGGTTGTAACGCTGCAGACGACGTAGCCGCAGCGGTTACCACCGCCGCCGCCGCCGCCGCCGCCGCCGCCGCCCACCGATCATGCGGCCGCGTCCTGTTCGTTGACCGTGGCCTGTAACACCCGCAAACAGCTCAGGAAAGTGCTCGAACACAGACGTCCGGCTAGCATATCGCACTGACAGCCGCGAATCGACTATAAAATCCGATATACGTATACAAACGGCGATTCGGACGTCTTGCGATCGTGTTTGTTTTGTTTTGTTTTTTTTTGAGTTTGAAAACGTATTGCGAAATGTTCGTGTGACGCGAAGTTTTTGTGAACTCTCGGAGACTCGGATCCCAGCGGCCGCGAATCACGTGACTGCAGATGTGTTACGCTGGCGACAAAGTCCCCGAGGAACTCGAATACCGCGTAGAATTGCGCCAGGAGTTCATTCCGAACACTCGCATAAGCTACCGGTCATTCCGGAAAACTCGATCGTGGTTACGAACGTCTCGCGGATCGCCCCTTGTAATGTAGCTTCATTTCGACGATAACCAATCCGCATGCTTTGAAACCAGACGGAAGACTATTTTGATTCGCCGTGTTTACATTTATTATACGTATAATGTATGGTTTTATACTCGCGTCCTATAGTGTAATGCAATTTTCGAACCGCGTTCAATGTAATGTGTCCCTTACTATTTTATTTTAAGAACGTATTAATTCTTAATTTTTTTCTCTATTATATATATATATATACTTATATCACTATAAATTCAATTGTATTTTTGATAGGATCGCTGCGTCAAAAGAGAGTTGACTCAATATACATTGTCCACTAGGGGTCGGATTTTAATGCTTTATAAAATGAAAATCAAATAAAAAAACAAAAACGTATTTTTATAAAACGACTTTATGGAACGAAATGTACATTTTTGATATTTAAATCTAGGATTTTTCCACGTTCTTAGAAATAGGTAAAAAAAACTATCTGAACATTTTAAAAACGCATTTCGAATAAGCCGATATTTGAATGGTGCGCACTCGAAACACTGCATTTGTAGCTTGGCAAGCGTCGCGTCAAGCATTTCAAGGATGCAAGTGCATTGAAATCCGAGCCCAAATCAACACGCGAATTTATCGATTATTTCTAACCGATGTACTCATATATACATATGCATACATACATACATATAAAATATACACCGCGTTTAGGTAACGTGTACAGCGAGACTTGCCTACGAGATACGGGACACTCGGTCAAACGGAAATCCCGAATTTCAAATGCATTTACTTCTCCGCAAAACGGAAATCCTGTTGAACTTTTAATTCGCTACACCCGGAGAATGGACCGGAGAGCAGCCCGTCGCTGGCGGGTATCGTTCGTGTATTTATTTTTCCAACACGTTTGGACTTCCGCGCGGAAACGTTTTGTCCGTTCTCACTTATCGTTTCATATATTTTTCTCAGACGATTTCGCAATGATGCAACGATATACGTCCGTTAAATTTCAAGACGTGCACCTCTTGACCGCGCACGCTCTCACTTAATACGCGACTACGCGAGACGAACGGTTTATTGACAACTGCATTTATATAATATATAAATATATACTATTTAAATCAAATATAACCGTTAGTGTTTGTTATTTTAGTAACGGCATTTTAATTTTATGAGTAACAATATTGATATTTATAAGAAAAATAGATGAATTATACGGTTGTTCCGACACGTTATTGTTAATTTTCCGTAACATTATTACAACCGTAACGTTAATACATACAAAATTTATTTTTATATCGATATTATAATTATTATTCGTGTCTAAAAAAAAATTATTTTTTACAATCATCTTCACGAATTGTTGTCTTTACTCGGACGTATTATGTTTTTTTCCATTATTTATGTGTCTATACAGAACGATTTATTCACCGTGAGCCAGCGATCATTTGCCAAGATTTCAAACGAATTTTCTTTCCGAGTTCTGTATTCATCAACAAATCATTTAAGGCATATTTACAGGCCATTTTTAAGACTAGATCTTCACTCCTTATACCTTAAATCAGTGTGAACTTTTGATTTTCAGCCTATTACAATATCTTATCAAAACTGAAATAAATGTATGAAAAAGATTTTCACATTTTATTTTCAATATTTCATTTATGAATGATATTATAACTTAGTCGTGGACGTCGTTTTCCGCGTAGTCCAGTGGAAACGATAATATCCCCGGTTTTTATTACAGTAATCATTTTGTATTTGGTAGATATTAGTCGTTGTACATCGATTAGAAGGGACATTTAACCACCGCGTTTAAACGTTTGCGATAAAGCATCTCTCCGAGGGGACGAATTTCCGAAATCTTCTACAGTATCACTTTTCCGCTTCACCGTGTTACAAGTTCAAATGTTATTAATCGGGAAATATTCATCAGATTTTAATAGTTAACACGTGTAAATCGCCATAAAAAGGCATTCGTTAAGAATTTAAAATCGGAAATGTCAAATTGACAAGAAATTTGTCAAAAATCAAAAGTCGATATAGTTATGACGAACAACGAACGTGGGTAAAAAACACAGAACGGGACGTGCAAAGAATTTTCTAAAAAAAATATAACAACGATTATTCGTATTTTCTGTGACTCGATCTGGCTCATGACCGAAGGAATATCATTTTGTATAGCCACGTATATTATAATGTACATTAGAAATTATTTTATGATCGAATAGACGCGTATACAGTTGTTACACGGTAATAGTAAATAGTAATCGAAATCGGTGTCGAGCTGACTATTATTTCAAGTCTCCAATTAGTAATCGCCAATTAGTTTTTACCGCGTTTCAACTCGCGCGAGGCGGCGACGTTTTTTAGTTTTGAACTCCGCGCTGTAATATTACACTTCAATAATGATTGTAACTATTGTCTATTTGATTTTTTTTTACGTATTTATATAATTTATATATTTCGTGTATACTCACATACAAAAGAGCATTTGTGCACTTATCTGGTCGTGTGTACGCGTGCAAGTCATTTGTATACGTCGACCGCGGACGTTCGTTCGTGTTTTTATTTTCTACTCTATTTTAACGTGTATGTCGTATTATTATTATTATTATTATTATTGTATTATGTCGTTTCATAATAAACTCGCGTTGACAAAACGAAAATCGTTTTTTATACACCGTTATGTTCGGCGTGCGGTGTGTGTATAATATCATAACAGTCGGTTTTTCTCTGTGTTTACCCAGAATGGTTTATCACGTTTTTGTGCGTTGTCACGTGGAATCTCGCGAGTGCGCATATGACAAACTGACGTCGGAATTGACATCGGGGGAAACACTTGCGGCGGTGTCGTTATTATAACGTGTATATAAGTTCGTGTACGAAGACCTACGCCAGAGTCTAGGCGGGCCGGTAATTTTTCGTTTATTTGTGTATATAAACGTGCCGCCTGTGTAGTCGTCTTACGCACTTCCAGCACAAATACAATTTAATAAACTCCGTATCCTTTCGTACCAGAATTGATCTCCGGCTGGAATGAACAGTAAAAAAAAAACAAAAAAAACCTAACCACGTGTGTACGTACTGTTGTACTGAAGACGGTGTGATGTGGACAAACAAACAGAGCAGTATGTGAATTCAGTGGCACGTAAATTTAATAGATTAATATCGCGGACGCGATATTATAATTACACGTATAAAAACTGTTCGTATTGAATTGCGTACATATTTTTCATAGATAATTAAATATTAGTTTGATTGAAGACAAAATACAAACAAACGGCCATCGATCGATGCGCGAAACTATAAAACTAATAACACGATAGGGCGCGTTATCAGGCCCGCCACAAGATGGATGTTTTCGTCGGAAATCACGAAATTGTTACGTTTTCGATCGCGTTTCCTCGCGTTTATAATGTACACGCAGTGAGACCTCGGTAACTCGAAGTCGTAAGGGACCAAAAAAAAATTCGACATATCGAAACTTCGAGTTAGCGAGGGAATTTAAAACATAAATAAAATTTGAAATAAAAATGTTTAATTATTGGGAAAAATGTGTATTTATAATATAGAATGTATTTATACATTGCATACGTATTATGTATCAGCATTCGTCATTTGGGTAAGTACGTGTACATTATTTTCTATGAAAGTAAAAAATCTGTCGTTTTTGTTTGTTTTTGTTTAGTATTAGAAGTATTTTCAATAAAACCGCCTAAAATATTAAGCGCAGAACAAATGTTGTCGGAAACTCCTGACTGTTGTTGGACGTATCTTCGAAGTTCACGTGTATACAGTTTATATAATTAAAATCACGAACAAGTACAAACGACAGAATTACGGCTAAATGAAATCGGAAAAAAAAATAATGTCCGTGTAACTTTATCGCCGTTGTCGGTCGCTAGCTGAACTATATAAACTATCAACGTTGTGTATAATGAGCTCTGTCATTTATCTTCTATCTAATAGTTAGTCTGGGCATTTTATACGTTATCTAATCTATTTGAGTTAGTGAATCATAATAGGCGGTGCGTACCGGATAATGACTTCGACTTATAGAAATATTCGACATACGGAAATTCGATATACCGAAATAACTGAATACGTAAGTCCAATACTGAATGATAGGGACTGAAAAAAAAAAATTCGACGTACAGAAACTTCGAGATACCGGAGTTCGAGATACCGAGGTTTCACTGTAACGTGCTGTTGGGTTTACAAACAAACAAAAAAAGTAGATTTTTCGCGCGTCTCGGACACTTTTCCTCGAGATTGGTTTGCGCACCTGGTTTGGTAAACCAGATTGTTGTCTATCATATACTTGGGGTGACCGAGTAGTAAGCATTTGATCGACAAACGGCCCTCCGCTCGTACAGTAATTATATCTATTTAACCGAACGGAATAGAGAATATTTAGTAACTCCCATATAACGTTTTGAGTTTATTTTATTCCGACATAAACCTGATACTATTGTAATAATCCAAAAAAAATAAGTAAAATTATTTTAAATAATATTGGCCTTTTGTGATAATACAAGAAGAATAAAATAATGTGAAATGGTTATTTAAAAGAGCACGAAGTGAATCGCGGGGTGTGAGCTCGTGAATCGTTTAGGCTTAATTAATATAATTATTTTTATGGGAATCACTGTAAAAATAGTGAGATAAAAATGTTAGACAATACACTGAATTAAATTGTTAAATATTAAAACTTCTTACCTTATGCTCGTGCGAAGTCTACTTGGTATCTGTAGAGACGAACAGTCGTGTAATGAAATTAAGTATATGAAAAAAAAAGGAAAAAGAAAAAGGTAAAGGCAAAGGTTGGATCGGTGACTCCGCTTCCAGAGCGAATTCACCGACGAGAATAAACGAACCAAAACTCAAATTATTCCGCAAAGACTAAGTTTGTCTCACGGAACACATACTTAAAGCGGAGTACTGGCTCGTCACACGAGTGTGCGCACACTGGCGAGGAGACGTGTTCATGGAAAGGTCTATGGTGTAGTTTTTGTATTTTTTGTGATGTATTTCTGCTACGTAAGACTCCGTTGGTATTCCGACCGATCAACGAGCGACCAAATCATTGTTGAATTTTCTGGCCGTTTAATTTTGTAGCAGCTGTTATATCCGGCGTTACAATGGTTTGTCTTTGATTTGTTCACGCGCCTATTCTGTTCTGTTCGTGCCACGTGCAGCGCTTTGCGTCTGTGTGGCAAGTTTATGTTTTTTATAATTCCAATGAACACTGTCTCTCATTGTTATATGTTTATCATTTTGTTTTAGTTCGAATAGTCCGTATAAGAGTTATTCGATATTTATTCAATAATTTCATTTGTTTTTTTTTTTACTTGGAAATTTGTTCATTATTTCAAAAGGAGCAAACTTCAGTATGTTTTTGTTTATATAAAAAAATATAAGATAGTTTCGTGATGTGTTCCGAGAAGATCAAACATTAGTGTATTTTATTTAAAAAAAATATCAAATAGCTGATTATGATTATATAATTTAAAGAACTAATACAATGAAAGAGTTTGGTTGTAATAACGATGATATTTGTGCATATCATTACACTATGCCGGTCGAATGACTCTGAAAGAAGTGCGTTTTCGTCCGCGTGTACTCGTAGACCATTCGTTATATTATAGGCCGAGAACATTGTTCCAACGATTCGTATGTGTGTATATATATTAAAAAATATACAGTTTATGTACAAAACAATAGCGATCCGAAGGATGGGACGGGAAAAGAAAAATCGTATATATATATATCTCGCAACAACAAAAATATGTATGTACAGTTATTATTAACAATACAATATATCAGACTCGTACGTGTACACACAATTTAATATAATATAATATATATATATATTTGGTAAAGCGAACGTTATTAAACAACAAAACGTAATAATATGAATGAAAACACGTGGTGACATTAAACATTGATCGTCTTGTGCAGACGTGGAACACGTCACGTGTCAGATCGGTTGGCGAATTCATCGACACGATGAAAAATCCGTAGAGATTAAAAAATAGACGAACGGTAGCGATCGCTGTTTCTCTATCGACCCCGTCTATGCGTACGAAACGACACGGTGACGACGACGTATTCCCGTCGGCCACGGACGCAAATACGATTTCGTCGTTGTTTTCGGACGGGACACCATCAGTTGGGCGGCAGCCACGTGTTCGTCGCGGCCGGGAACAGGTCTTTGAGTTTGTCGTTTAGCTCGTCGTCGGTCACGCCGCCGGTCAGGCCGTCGCACGACCTGGCCACCTTCTTGCAACACCGCAGGTACTCTTGGACGTTCTTGATGACGGCGCGGGTCGCGTCGTTCTCCGCGGCGGCGAACGGTCGCGACGCGCGGCCGGCCCGCGGGCGTGCCGAATGCGCGGCCGCGGCCGGGACGAACGGGAACACGCGCACCCAGTCGCCCTCCGAGTCGACGGGCCGGCGCCAGTCCCGGCCGTTGCCCCACACGGGCGACATGGCCGACGAGTTGCACAACACGTCCGCGGCCGATTGCTGGTCCGCACCGCCGCCGCCGCCGCCGCCGCCGCCGCGCGCTGCGCCTTACCGTCGCGGTGCGGGGTGGACGGCTGACGCGCGGACGCGGCCGTCGCGTCGTCGTGGCCGTCGCGGTGTTGTCTGTTAGTTCGTCTCGATCTCCATTTCTCGGTGGCCGCGGCGGCCAGCGCGCACGGCCGACCGTCGAACCGCGGACCCGACGCCGACCGGCACGCCATGCGGAACAGCGACGACAGCCCGGTGTTGCGCATCGGCAGCCCGAGCAGGTCGAACGTGTCGTGCAACAGCGGCTTCTTCACTTGGCTGTCCACGTCGCAATCGTTGCCCAGCGCCGGGCTCAGGTTCACCTGCAACACGCACGCGTAATATTGTCGATGTGTGACGTGACCCGTCCACGGCACGATTGCGACTAGCTGTACACGAAGTCAACGGCTTTTAACAGTTGTTGTGCGCGAAAAATGTTTTTGAAAGACACGTTAGCGAATTTACAGGACGCGACGGAAAACTCGCCGCCTATACGCGATAAGTGCGGTTATCGATTATTTAAACACGTATGGGATAGGTGGCGGCATACGAATACCTTCCAGGCCGGCGCTGAGAACAGGAGGAAAGTTCCACTTTACGTATATAGTCTTATAATTTTTTTTTTGTATGATTAATAATAATTTGTAAAAAACGTGACCAGTAAAAAGGGAAGATAAGAATTCAAATGTATTTAAATAAACGTGATAGATAAAAAAAAAAAAATGGCTACGAATACGAGACATGGAAATGGCCGATAACTATAACTAACTAACTAACTAACGATTATTGGGATTTAAAAACCAGTGGCGGCACCGGACATTTTTTCTAGGGAGGGCAAGATCACGGCAAATTGATCATGGAATTTAGTGAAAACCCGTCTATACGGGTGTAACATAAATTATTGAAATACATAGACAATACTGTATTATTAGCTGATAAAATATAATCAATTTCGAAATCAAATTAAACGGTTGTGTATTCTGTGGTGTATTATCTAAACGGATGCACATCAAAAAAAAAAAAAAAATACGACGAGTTACACAGTAAGTACATAAATACTTGAAATTTAAATTTTCGTTTGTTCTTCAACGGGTAGGGCAAAGGTGGGGCAAAACCAAATTTGGGTAGGGCGCTTGCCCCCTTCTAGCGCCGCCACTGTTAAAAACGCTTGTGGCGTCGACTCTTATTGCACCTACCTAACCGTGCTGTTATATATATATGTATATTACATCAGATCGGATAAAACGGTCGTTTTCCTACGAAAACGTATTATAGAATTGATTATGCAAAACGGAAACTACATACCTCCAGAAGCCACGGTTTGAGATCGGAATCGACCAGTATGTCGAAGCCGTACAGTTCGAAACAGTTGGACGAGTTGGGCACGACCTTGCACTGGCTGGCCAACGTGAGGCAGACCAGCACGGATATTTTTTGCCACAACAGCCAATCGTTGACGCCAGCCTGGCGTATGTGCTGCCGGAGCTGTTGGAGCGTCCACTTGCATCCTGCGCGCGTACGATGATATTGTACGTACAAATCACACACACACACACACACACACACACATATATATACATTTTGTTTGTTCGTTATCACGACGAACGCGCGTTAAGTTGGGTTGACCTAACCTCGCGCGCGCTAATATTACCGAGTCCGATCTTCTCTTTGGTCACCGAATAGTTCGGGCCCATCTTGTTGATAGAGCTGTTGGTCAGGTGAGCGAACGGATTGTCGAGGTTGTTCAGCGTGTACTTGTCGGTGCTGAACCGGGTGAGTCCCTCCCTGTACACGTATACGGTGAGCGGGTGGAACGACGGCACCAGCACGTACAGCCTCAGGTCGTACTTGTACCCGCCGATCAGCATCGGGTTCTTCACGTACCGCTGGACCACGATGTTCGTGTCGTACTCGAGCTCGTCGATTTGCTGCGGAGCGTACAACGTGCATGAGTCTATGTTCCTTTTTTTGTAACTTCCTTATTTCGAACACTCGTTTTTTACCCGTGGCGTGTCTGTGTAGGACGTATTTCGATTTCGGGAAGAAAAACATCATTGTCTAGAGTCTAGACGACGTATCGGGTTTTCGCGAAATTAAATAAACAACAGAATTCTATAGAATCGAAATAGAATAAATAAAAAAAAATTGAATTTTTATCCGCAACACCATATACTTGCAAACGTCATAACTTATTCGCAGCTATAATATACTTATTCTTTGGTTAAAATTTGGCGGCAAATGTGTTTCATTATTATTATTGTTTTTTTGTTTCTATTGATCGTCGAAATTAATACGATCGATTTATGTAATATCGCTTTTATCGACTTGTTGCGCGTATTTTTACTATCGATATAACACATACGAAATATTTATATGGAACGCGAAACGTCGTCGTCGCGTTTTCGCCATTGTCACGCACATAAGAAACAACTATATATACACTGCCGGATTTAGAAATGTGGAGGCCCTGGGACCATCTTTAGTGGTGGCCTCATTTTTAAATTACATGTATCTGATGTTAGTACATTACAAGTGCATTTGATGTAAAACGTATTTATTATGATTTACTGCAAAATAATATTTTATTCAAAATATTGGAAAAGTTGAAAAAATTCAATTGTGTTGAATAATCAACTAAAAATATAATTAATTGTGCTCCAGTTATATTAAATAATATTTAATTTATTTTAAAATTACAATGAACATATATATATATATATATACTGTACTTAAATAATGTAAATTATTATACTATTATATTGGTATTCTCCTAGATTTCGTCACTGTACATTGTTTAACTATATACTAGTAATATTTTTATTCGAATATTATGATTTTAATCTGTATTCAAAATATTTTTTATTGTCATGTGTTTTAAATTGGGTTGTAAAAAAATCTAACCATGCGGAGGTCTTAGATTTGTTAAGGCCCCCCCCCCAACATATATATATATATATATGTATGTATATACGTACCGAAATCAGACAAATGCCTTTTCCTTGACTCTGGCTAACCGGTTTGCATATCCAAATTGATTTTTCGCCAACGTCCGAGTCGTGACTACATTCCGCGGCCAACTTCGTGTACTCCAGCGGTAGGTTGTACGTGTCCGGGCTGATGGACGGTGCGAAAAATAAATAAATAAATATATATAACAGATACGGACGATATAGTGGACGAACTGCTGAAAGTCAAGAAGGGAATTCCGAAAGCAATCGTTTATTATAACGGGGACGTGACACCGGCGTTTGTTATCTCCGTCTATCTAACACTCGTTCAAAACACTATTTGAACGTTTATCGTCAAATTCGAAGTGAATAATATTTTCGTAAAATATCGACTGGCGTATAAATCACAGACGTTTTCGAGATTTCGATTCTGTTCACAAAAAGCTACTAGACACTTCGAACGCGATAATGCGATAAAATATTCCGCTGTTCAAATGTCAAAGCGTTCGAACTCCGTATCCGACCCGAACGCTACAATTCGAGAGCTGCGCAGCGTGATTTTCCTATACGGATGGACAACGAAGTGGCGGTTCTCTCTCTCTTTTCCAGGGTTCGTGCACGAATTTTTTTTCTCTTTTTTTTTTTGGCGATTCTCTTCGAATTACGTGCGGATTACGTGTCACGCGGCGTGTTCGTGTTGAAACGTGAGATACGTCGTCGGCGTTGTACACATAAGCCCGCGCTCACTATGGACGGCGGTACCGGTCGATCCAGCAACAATTCCGAAAACGATCTTGAACGCGTCACACGGTCACGCGCGATAAAATAAAATCGTTTTGTTGGCGACCATATTGTTTTGTACAATGTTGTGACCATAATGTTACGTGTGGTATCGTCAACGTAAACAAACACACTTGAACGCGCGTTCGCGTGCGCGCGACGATGATTTTCGGCTCTCCCCCCCGCCCACCGTGTGAAACGTTTCCTCGTCCTCTCCACCGGCTGCCGTTCGCCCCGGTCGGCTTCGCGGATAAATATACACACGTACGTATCCACGATGATTACGCGACCGGCGAAACCAATGGATACCATAAAGACAAAACACCGATATGTTTTTAACGGTGGTAGGGGGTGTTGTTTTTAAACAATCGATATCAATAAATACGCGCGTACGCGTTGTTACTCGGTTTACTTGAAAATCGATTTTCTAAAATCGAACGTTATTGACGTTGTCGATTTTGAAGAAACCTGTCCGAGAAAAACTCCTGTAAAACATTGCGACCGACCGTTTCGATCGGAATCCTCGGGACCGTACGTAAGTATGGTTCAACGGTAACATACTCGAAAACCGTTCGTTTCACATCGTCCCTCGAACGAATTTTCGCGTTTAATTTTTTAAACGTTATATCCACCGTATTTCGCGGAAATCCCTAGAGCACTGTTGAAATGCATTTAGAATCACGGAATATCGAATAGCATACATCACGAATGTCGTAAAATGATTAAACACAATAATGTAGAATACACTATAAAATGCACGAAAAAGTGCAAAATAAATATTTCAAAATTGAATCGTTTGATACACAGATTCGAATTTCGTATGAATAAAAAAGAACCTCCCACTACGATCTCGTTTACAAAGTTCTTGCGGACTCGTGTCGTTGTATACGTAGCGATTGTATATAACGTGAAAACCGTCAAATCGTTTTTACTCGATATACTCGACAGATACGGGTGTATTTCGACGAGCGAGATGACTCGCGACCTCGTGTTGAATGGGTTCGTTATAGAATTTCTTTCGACAAACCGCATAAAGTGTGCGTTTTTTGTTTGTTTTAAGAACTCCGCTCTGACAACACCACTCGTACGTATATATATATATGTACATATATAATTAGTGGTTATGGTATCATGCGATCCGTTTCGTTTTGCGTACACGGATATACTTACCGTGCCGGCGGTAGCCGTTTTAAGTCACGACGCGTTATGATATTATTATATACAAAGGAGGGTGTGCAACACGCATGCATCGTTATTAACTCGCTACACAATACAATAAATATACGCCGCAAAAGGCATGCAGTACACAATACGCGCTCGCCAATGAGATGCAAACGATCGCGGCGAACGTATTGCAACTCGCACGGCCGATTCCCATATAAGCTCGATCAATGTCACGACGTGCACGAAATAATTTATATTTGTGTATATTTCTCGTCTCGCGTTTGACGCGATACAATTGGTGTCTCGATTTATTCGAACGTCTACAAATAACATATAATATGATCGCCACAATACAATCTACGTTTAAATATTTGCTAAATAAATAACCGTGTGTTTTGCTAACGAAACGGAAATGATTTGTTGTATTCGATTTTCAGATATCCGAGTATGATCTAGAAAAGTAAACGTAATATATCTGTGTTCACGTCTCGTTTTAGATATCGATCATATGTACGTGTGGAGAACGAGATTCAATGTCATACAAAAAAAAAAAAAAAAGATTGACTAAAATTCGTCAATTATAGTTTTATTAGTCATTGTATTTATTTCAGTCGCGTTGTCGGCGCACCAGCTCGATTCAAACGTCCAAATACAATATTTTCTGTTAAAGTACTTTTTGTTTTTCAAAAATTTATACGAAAAATCGTTATGCACGTATGTTTGTAAATGTGTACCGTATAAAACCGTTTGTTTACCCCCTTGACGACACAGAGATATAAACTATAAATACATAAGCAACTATACCCACGAATACTCGTATTTCCGGATAACTTTGCAGTATAGCGTACAACTACTTACGTTTTGTTTACACATATATGTAGACAGTTTATTTTCGTGTTTTTATATCGTATACTACAAATAATACGATAAAAATTCAAGATACATGTGTATAACGAGGGTGGGTTTTTTTTGTTTTTAATACACTAGGCGTTTTTCGAATAGGTATACGAGCATTCGCGTGCGTACAATAATTGTGTCCCGTATATTATGTATATTACTCTTAGATGGTTATTTTTTTTACATTTAAATATATTATTTGTGTTTTTCCCCTCGTTAATGCGATTCAATTTCCCCTCTCCTCCAGTATATAAAACAAACTATATTTCAATGTCCATTACCTGAAACCGAACAGCGACGTGCCGAAAACAATCTTCATGCATTTCAAATTTCGCCACAAGTTGTCTTTCCGGCATAACGCCGATCCACTAGGTATATGATTGTTAAACTATAAACAGTAAGAGTAATGACACACACACACACACACACACACACACACATACATAATAAATCTAAGTCTATTATATATGTATATATATTAAATGTATACGTATTGACATTCGAGTCTTCCGTTTAGTTTCGTGAGTTGAATCTATTGTAAACGTTTATCCTTCTTAAGCACCCCGAAACGAAATAAATTATAAATGCGCGTACACGCATAAAATTAAATCGATTATTATTATTATTATTATTATTATTATTATTATTATTATTACATAGGTATGTATATATATATGAAGAGAGAGAGTTAAATATTTTTAAAGTGTTCGAAATGGCTGGTTCGTAATAGTATATATTTTTTACATTATTTATGACGTGATTAAATATAAAAACAAATATACACGCATGTTTAAAAATATAATGAACGTCATTTTTTATATTGCGTAATGCGTATTATTATTTCAAGTCAATTATAAAAGTAACGACTGTATTATGGAATTGTACGAACAATTTATAAGAATTAAAAATACTTTCTATGAAATTTCAATTATCAAACAAAAAATTATACAATCCTCAAGTACAATCCTCTTTAACATAATTTTGTTGTAAAATAATATTTCGTCTACCTTCGTCGTGTATTGAATTATTATTATCTTTAAAACGCAAAACTTCTATAATAATTTTATCCTACAAGAAATACCTTACCAAGGAAATAGTAATTTATAAATTATTCTACGAAATTAAATTTACGATAAAATTATATAATAAAAGGTAATCGAAGTTCAAAAACTGGAAAAACGTTTTTTCCCCCATTAAACAATGTGAAAACGCGATAAAAATACCATATCCAGTTTTCCTTCAATAAAAATGGCTTTTCTCTAACGGAAATTGTTCACACAAACACACAAAAAAAAATTATATAAATAAATACTTAATAAAAATGTAACTATTTAAAATAGCATTTGCATATTGTTCGGAATATCTTCCGTGCGTGCAATATTATAGTTCAAATTCTTCAATATATCTAAGTAAAAGTGAACATTTTTTTTATAACGCTAAAAGTCGTCAAGCCTATTACTTATAAAAAGTTTAAAACAGAATAGTACGAGTATACATGTACATGATGTATTATTTCATGTATTATACGTAAACAGTCGATAATTATTGATTTTGAAAACTCGAAAAAGACAATAATTTTTTTTAACCGGTATATTTGTGGACAAACTTTTTTTTTTCGAAGAAAACGGATAACGGCGGTATACATGGTAAACACCTATAGCTACATAAATACCTCCTAATACAAACAACGATTGTTATTTTTTCTCCCCATATTTTTTCACGAACGACCGGATGATATGTGTCGAGGAGAAATGTCGGAGAAAACCCAAAAACGACGCGTCTGCGCCTATATATTTATTATTAATCAGTGCTGTAAACTGGGCGCCCATGGCTGTGAACGATATATCTACACACACACACACACACATATATATATATGTGTGTGTGTGTAACGTCGACCGAGAACGCGTCATTGAGTTTTTTTATTTTTGGCGCAGTCAAAGGCCGCGGTCGATACGCTAAAGCGCCAACGGACGAGAACAAAACATCCTTCCCCTCCCGCGGAATTCGGGTCAGACCACTGGATCTCGGTCGCGGCGGTCAACGCGCGGGACACAGATTTCGCACATACCTGCCATATTTTCTGCTGTTTGTAGTGTGACAACGAGAACCCGGTCGATTTCCACCACAGGTTCCAATACTCGTCCGCCGGCACCGACCACTCGGAGTCGCCGTTCTTCGCGCTTTCGTATTCCTTCCAACCTCGTTCCTGGCACACCTGTGACGACGCGGACAGAAAAACAGCGACGTTAATGACAATACGAAAGTCCGATGTTATTGTTTATTACACTAGAAAATCTATCGAAATATGTAAAAAAAAAAAAAAAATGTTTGATTTACGTACCCGATGATAGTAACAAATATTTTTTTAAAAAATATAGTATGTTTTTCTTAAAAAAATATATTTAAAGAAAAAAAAAGAATAATCGTGAGCATTCGTGTGTGTGCCGTAGGAAATCGAACGGTTAAATCAAACTAGTATTGAATGAAAAAAAAAAAACACCGAATATAATAAGAAAACAACACGCACGTTTTTTCGGCATTTACCGTGTTTTTACAACTCGAAACATAAATATCTGCATATCTTACTCGGCGACTTTTCGGTTAGCTAAATAAAAGGAAAATCCATATTGATCGTAATTATTTTGCGTCCGATGTACGCGCACGCCCAACCTACGCACGATCTCCCGGAGCAATATTGCAATACGCGGCAAACCGTTCGCAAGACTCTATTGCCGTGATAATATCAGCGAAACGACGTCCGGGTTCTTCGATCTTCGGCAACTCAAACTCGGCGCGTTCGAATACGTAAAAAAACGTAAAAAAACGACGAAAAATCAAACACGGTGCGATAATGTACATGACAGCTGTACCTTCGTTTGCCGTCACGATCATCAATCATCTCGTCGGCTCATAGTAAAAAACACACACACCGTTTATAAACAACCTGTCGTACCCGCCCCGCGCGTACGATATGCGCCACTAATTGAAATGTTTGGACGATTGTGCGCCGTCGTCGAACAATATACAGACGGCAAACATAGACGGCCGGTATAGATGAACCGGCGTATACGATACGACGACCGCGTTCAATTGCACACGTAAAACGTGTAAAGAACCAAACGCGTACACGAATCCGTCGCGTTAGGATTCGTCGTCGAAAGTACACGCTCGGCGACCATATTTTCGTTGTTCGTACGTGTTTACACAAACGGTTCGAGAGTCGAAAAACGTTTATCCGCAGTCTTTGCAATCGTATGGCGCGGCCCGCGGTAGAGGTATAGGTATACGTCCTGTTGACAATATTATTGCTATGTGTTCGACAACGGTTATCCTCTCGTTCATTGCCGTCGTCCGCGTGCGTTATTATTATTATCAACGGATTTGGCGAGCGAGAGGAGAGGAAAAAACGCGACTCTGCGTCCTTAAATGGAACGATCGTGCGAACGAGCGCGCGAGTCTTGCGACAGACAACAGCGTGAATTGGGTCTGTCGGCTCTCGCGTTATATATATATATAAATTATTGTGTGTGTAGAGAGGCGTGCGTGTATACGACTTATTACTTTGTTTTCACGCGTTTGTACACGTGCGTTCTGAAAAACGACACATATTGGATTTAAAAGCGAAAACAATTTATTGTTATGTCGTGTACCTATGGGCGTCGTTAAAACACGAAAACGATTCGTTTTCATCTTCGGACAAACTATAACGTATAAACAATAAGTAGGTACAAATGTAAGGTATACATGAAACTTGAGAAACACCGGAGATGTTCGTTCGTTTGTTTTCAAATTTAGCGGTTGTTATAGTCATACGTTACGATTGATGTTTATGTTATAAATGTGCAATGACTCTGAATCGTGATTACATTTATATGGCAAGGATTAGGGAATATATATATATGTGTATATGTATACACGCTCTGCCGTTCTACAAACGCGAATAATGATTTCCTGCAATTGAAATATGCCGTTCAAATAAATTTAGTAAATCATGAGCGCCTCTGACATTATCACGTAAATGCGATTTATTCCTCAGCTATATTACGGTATACAATAATACGCCTTATTCGGAACAGTAGCCAAGAACGGAACGAGAGAGTTGTGTATTGCACCGCGATAACCGTTAGTTGTACTTCACGTCAACATATCATTTTAATCGACGAAATAAATTTGAAAACGCTGTTATCGTATTTCGCGATTTGAACAACAATTCGATCGTCGCGTACAACCGTATTTCAACGCATTTCACGTATGTTGTTATACTATTGTTTTGTTTTTCTTCTGCATCCTCTCACCGCTGGAGTGGCCCAGACGACCAATAACAAATACTTTGAAAACATCTCTGTATCGTTCGTATGAATCGAAGTAACGAACACCGCGTATTGTATTCGTGTGTACAGGTTGTTTACATGGTCGTAAGTGCGCAGAAGCAGACGCGTAATATTTCAATAATCCAAAATTGAAACACAGCCAAACCGATCGAACACGCAAGACGGTCTACGGCTTCAGTAGCGCAGCGATCTGTTGTATTATGTCATACGTGTTTTTTTCGTTCGGTCTATTCATAGCGAACCGTCGTACTCACACGTGGTCGACGTTGACTCGGCGTTTCCAGACGAAAACGCGTTTGGCGTTCGTCGTTTTCGGCGTGGTCGCGTGTTCGGCGCGAGACGTTTCACACCGTGCCGGCCGTCGAGCGGTAACACGATAAGAAATTCCAATCGAATCCGTGCGCGGACGATAACGCGTCCGTTTCCCCTGAGCCGTAGCGAAGTTTTCCGTTCGACGAAGTCGCGGTTACCCTCGCTATTCGTACGACGCTCGTTCGCGGGTGCAGTTACGCCGCGTGCACACTCCCCGTGTACGTGACAGGGCTCCCGGGGCAGTCGTTACCACGCGCGTTGCCGTGCATTGTGTTCGGTAATACGAAACGCGGACGACGAATCCTTAAACGACGAATCAAGCCGTCAAGGCCGATTCTCCTGGGGACGCATTGCGATGTGCATGTACTGTACGTTTTATCGGAAACCCACGGCCGTGTTGTCGTACACGCGGCAAAGGACGATGACGATGACGACGACGTGCATGCCGTACGTAAATAACCCGAGTTCGGTTGTTTGATGTTATTAATTATGTTTCTACCGAGAGGGGCTGCTCTCGTTTCTACCCATACACACACACACACACGTATATATATCTACGGTAATAATTATAGTTGTTACGGGGTCGAGTTTGGGTTCGTGACGTTTGTCATACGGAGGGGAAACGACGACAGCAGATATCGTTGCGAAAACGAGAGAAAAAAAACATGTGTATAATAATATGTTAAAACCGTAACGCGGACGCGACGGAGAAATCGAGAACGACGTGTGACGATAAAATATAAATTATTAAACTATTGACGTTTTTCGTTGAATATTGCGGCGGGTTTTTTACTCATTTATTTATTTTTTTTTTTACGCAAGACCGAGACTAGTGGAGTGTGAAGAAAATAACGGTACCGACAACGACAACGCCCTACGGATTTCCTATAATAGGTACGATATTTAATAGTATAACAACAAAAAAAACACAAAATAATAAATGGCTACTGAAAAACGTTATAAAAATATTCAGGGGTTCCCAGAGTACGAAACGTACCCGAAAACCGCAATATACATGTACGCACATATATATATATACACTTGGGCGTAAAGTTGTGTTTTCCGCGTCCGGCAGTACGGCTGGCTCTAGAGCGAAAACCGTTTCGGACGGATGGCCGTCGGCACGCGGATGGATCCTGAACAAGAGTTCGATGGATCCTAAACGTAATGTTTCGTTAAAACGTATTACCTGTATGAGCAGGGCCGGCCCGGTTCCGTTATTGTTGACGCGAAATATGAACGGCTGGTCATCATCGTGCGCGGCGGAAGACATTTGGCCGATCCTCCGGAACCGTGCGATGGCTGCACGAAAAACAATAATGCAATAAAAATAATAATAGTGCGCGCAAACGGATCAATAACGTGCACAATAAAATAACGAGACCGACATGCCAAATTCACATGCCAAATTCACAGGTGACGTTGAGATTTTTCTCAGAGGAATCCTCGTAGTCCATTATTGGTGTTAATTATATAGCTCGAAAATCCGCGGCTTGAAATTCGCGCAGGCCGTAGCGCATGATTTCGATACGTCGACCTTTGTGATACAGACGGCGACGACAAATAACGCCCTCTAAATTTACGCTGTAACCACGTATGCGAAATCGACGTCGTATGCCGGCTGTATAATTGTCGGATTGTCGTGGACGGGCGTGCCCCGGAAGACGCGCGATAATGGGACACGGAACGCATTTCACGTTGAAACGATTGTTTTGACATTTTATGTCTTTACTTTGGCACATTAAAATAAAAAACCGTCACGAAAAAGTGTCCACGAAAAAGCGTTACAGAAAAAAAAACCTAACCTAAAAAGACATAAAATGTCTCGCTTAACGCGGACTCGTATGCGTTAATCGATTTATACATTTTCTATAGGCAATTTCGCCTAGAGGTGTTTTTTCGGAAACGTTTCGACTGGGCGCGCGAGTGACTGGCGTGTTGTTTTCAACGCGAACGCGCGTCGTCCGGTATTCGTTACGTGATGTCGGGAATTACGGGGCCGTGTCTTCGGCCGGTCTGTGTAAACGCGGTCTGTACACGGCGGGACATTGGTTTGATTTCGTTCGTCCACAATAGTATTTGTTTTCGGCACGACGCGACGGGATTGAAGTCCACGAAACGAGCGGCCGACAGCGAACACGGACTTGGTCTTCTAACCGTGTTTCACGACAAACCTCGCGTCGCGCGTACTCGGGAAACGTCATCGTTGTTTAGGCGGCGTGTGGCCGCAGATCCGCGAGACACACGAATTGTACGCGTGCAGAACCGGGCCTGTCGTAATTTTATCGATAATATCATGATATTTTAATGTCACGCAACAGCCGAATGTAATTACCGTTACTGTGTGTTACGCGACGACTGAACGGCACCTGCACGGGGACATGCATTATTGTGCTAAAAAGGCGCGACCACGATCCGTCGACAATAGTTTTAGGTTAGCGTATGCGTGTGTATCTCGTATGACAGACACGCTCGTATGTTTTACGAATTCGAGATTTTCCGAAGTCACTCGGTACGGTCGGGTTATCGGGTTATGTATCTCCCCCCGAGACAGACGCACGCGAATAAACATTACCGAATTCCGGACTTATAGCGTTCGCAAACGTTTGTTTCGATCGCTTTCCAAATCATCGGCCGAGAAATTAATATTTACTATTAGACACGCGTTATTTATATAATATATGGCGTGACCTATGGCCACGAATTAAGTAATTGTGTGCGACGTTTTCGTGAAACAAAATACAACAGCATGTATCGACAACGCTAACGGAAGAGCGCGATCAACGTACGAACTACAGGTGTACAATTATTTTAATGCGAACAATTATCATCTAACGGGTTGACTTAAACGTTCGGGAACGCTTATATCGTTTCAAACGGTTAAGTGGAATTTTCCTGTCAAGAATTTCAAACGAGATAACATCGATTTCTAACAAATAAAAATCATTCGTTCTTCTATCATTAATAATAATGATATACGTGTTATTAATACGGCGACGACAATCGTGCGGAAACACTTATACGGACGGCCCCGTTGTATTAAACCGTAGAGATTAAAATGTATGATACGTACGAACGACGGTTTTAACTATAATTTGGAAAAACACGATAACAGTGCCCGTTCAAAAAGTGTAAGACCAAATGAGATGAACAATTTACATTGGTGTTATTTTAATGATCCGCTCACACACATTAATAATAACGATTGCGTGGTCGGTTTTTATCGGAATGGGTTTCTACTGGTAAAAACGAGTAATAATAAAAAAATGATTTAAACGAAAATTACACGGTTTCAAATTAAATGAGGTATGGTCCAAGTATAACAATACGCGGTCGGATGCGCCATTACGAAATATACACATATGAATTATTTCAGCGTAAGGAATTCGATAATCAAGCCAAACTTCTACTACAGACTAGTTTGCAAAACGGGTTTTAAATTGTAATACATTTTGTTTGAAATAAAAACGTTACATCATCTCGCGCATAACCTTTACTACGTCATAATATTTGAAATTACAGACAAAAATTAAGGTAGGTACAGCGTTATCAAAATATTTATTTTCGAAATCATTTTAATGTATCGTTTACACGTGTTTAGGACACATAAACAATGGATAAGACTTATCTGTTTTCTATATATATATATATACCTGATGTGTATAAAATATGTCCCTCCCCCTAGGGAAATCATGTTATCGAACCAAACCAAACCGTCGTCGTCTGGTGATAATAAAACTCCGAAATATATTTTGGCGAAGAGCGTTAATGCGTTGACATTAAAACGAGAGAGAGAGAGAGTAGAAAACAGATCAATAAACCCGACTATATATACATACACACACACACACAAAGTGAACGAGTATTGTTAAATTTTATCTTAAAAATTATCCAAAGTTCATGATTTCAGTGTACGACGATTTTAGAGTAGATTCGAAATACTTATTTTAATGATTTTTTTGTGTGTTGTTTGTCGTTGTCTTATAGTGTCGGATAAGCGAAACGAGAGTATTTCGCGCAGTCGAACCGTTTGAAATTGGATCCAACACGCGCGGACACGGATTGGGATTGACCCGGCGAAACGACTTCACGTGGCCCGGTGGGTGGTCGGGGCTGGCTTACGAAAACGTACGCGACGCGCGACCAATAATAATAACAATTCGACGACGGCGGTCAAACAACAGTCCATTCACCTACGGTCGTCAAGCACGTTCCACATCCGGCAGCCGCGATTTTTCATCGCGCGCACACGGCACGCGCGACCGAAAACGAGATGATGGTTCCGGCGGGATCGGAACGCCCGGACGGTGACGGAAACTCGACAAACGCGTGCGACGCGGCCGGCGGCGGGACGACGACGGTGCGAGCGAACGCGTGCGCCGCGTCGGCAGCACGTGTGACGGCGACGACGGCGAACGGCGACGACGCGCGACGACGCGGCCCGTCTGAAAATCGGCACGGACGCGCGCGCGCGCTCACGACAACACTCGCCGTGGGGGGTCGACGCGGGGGTTACGGTTACGGTTTCGGACGGTTTGCCGAACGGTGGGTATAAGCCGAACCAGGCGCGGATCCAAGGGGGGGGCCAAGGGTCGATCGCCTCCCCCCCCCGTAAACTCTTGTTAAATTTTTTTATTGTATCGTTTAATTTTATCTATGATACTATAGAAAGACAATTTAAAATGAAATTTTTCGGTGTATCGCAAACGATTTCCAATAAAAAGGTTTTGGAAAATATTTTATTAATCGACGCGACAAAATGAGGATTAAAGTTGTTTCGATTAAGATGCCCCCCGTCCCCGTAAATAAGTTCTGGATCCGCGCCTGAGCCGAACAGCATTCGGACAAGACGTTTCGCGATCTGCCCCGAGACCACGAGGACCAAACTTCGGTGGTCCAAGCGATAACAAAATCGACGGGACATTAACGTCTTGTCCTGATACAGCGGGTTGGGCTCGACGGGCTGGCCGCGGCGGTTAGGTTAGGTTAACCTAAAAATGATTTCCCCGCAATGGTTTTGTCGAACGGCACCGTGTAACACGCGGTTCGTATTTGACGATCACTAGAAGCCCCCTTACCCCACATCGACGCCCGAGAGAAAACATCTAATTCAATCAAACCTCTCGGTGCCCGAGCCCGTCGGCTCATCAACACCCGTTGTCGATTGGTGATGTGCGTTTATTGTTCCATCGGGTTCAGCGTCTCGGACGACGACAAACGTCATGCGAGTGCACAATGTTCATCACGCGAACGTTGAGAAAAAAAACCAAACGGATTACCCCCCCCGCGCGTACATTAAAATGCACAACCGCGCACGAATTTCAAGTATACGGGAAACGACACGAAAATAACGATCCGACAAATAACAATTAACTGACGTCGGTACATCCATTTGGTTCTCGTGCACGGAAATGAATACTTCGTGAAGTTATATACGCTGTAACTATATTTTACTTTGGTTTTTACATGACGGCCGCTAAGTAAGATCACGTGTATAACGTGACGAATTATCAATCGCAGTAGCGGATTTTCAAACATTTTCTGGGAGGGGGGTCCAAACAAAAAAAAAATACATCAAATTAATATAAAAAAAGTATTGGTACTGGAATACGGATCACTACAGAGTGCCTGGGGGGGGGGTCCAATACCCCTAGACCCCCCCCCCCGTAAATCCGCCACTGATTGATCGTATATGTCGGACGGTTCGTTTTAGCGTGTAATGGCGGAGAACAATGTAAAACGTCAATCGATACAAGGATATACATAACCCCCCCGAAAGGTTTAAGGAGGACAATTTTTATCTCGCCCCTGCGCTTATTGTACGAGAATAAATTATTCACATCGGAGTCGACAAAGTGAACACACGCTTTTTCGGTCTGTTATTTAACGTCACCGCGGCAAACAATACAGAGTCCGGCGCGCAGATAGTAAAAGAACGTTAAATAAAATAAAACTTCGTGGACGCCAGATAGGTAGATAGACCCTCGGCGTGAACGTGTACGTCAGAAATTGCGTTTGATAGGAGTACGGAACGCCAGAAGAGATGGCAAAAAACGGAACGACGCGAAAACGTGGTAGTTGCGGTTGGTTGAGGTCTACGCGGCTTATATTGAGTCAAAAAAACAAAAAAAAAACGAAAACAAAAACGCTGCAAGTATAGGATATGTATAATTCTGATCTGATCGAGAAAATGCACCTACTTTGCAAAAACATGTTTAGATCGATCTGGTGAATTGATGTCGTTTTTTCCGTATAAAAATAAACTATTATTATTCGTGAGCGTTTCATAACGAATGTAAAATGAAATTTATTGATAATTCCATAAGATAAAAAAAAAAAATTAATACCGTGAGTTATAGTGTATATAAAATACTTAAATCACAATTAAACGTACAACACGTGTCCACGCGATATCGTTGAAAATACGCACTGTTGAGCGTACGCAGATATTATAAAACTATATGCGATTCGTCTCCTTGTTTTTTGTTTTTGTCATTTTCTAACGATTTTCTATTTTAAAGATTTGTACAAGCAATTTATTCTCGAAAATTAAAAAGCGAATTCAACAAAAGGACGGTTCAATGTACGATCTGCGGTTTGATTTACGATATTTTGAAGTGTATGGCGCGAAGGTTTTGGACGTGTTTTTGTTCTAAACGAAAACATACACGTATATATTTTTAGAAAACGATCAATACACAACACCATATGGCGCGTCAGACGTCTTCCATTCAGAATGGTATACGAGTACGTGTTTCTCTCTTTTTTTAAAATTCTGTTCGTTATTACACAAGTTCTAACGCAGTCGGTAGAAATGATTGGAAAATAGTCTGAATTCTTGCACCGATATATATATATATAAATAAAACTGTCCGCGACAAAACCCATCGGCGGCAGAGTTGACTGTCACAGATTGTAACACGAGGACACTGTAAACACGGTTGTTTTTTTTTTTTTTTGAAGGGGGTTAACTTACAAATTCTCCCGGTTTCCCTTGTACACAACACCCGGTGATTTTTAACGTTTTATATTTTTATTTATTATTACAACTAACCACGTGTATGTATATTTCGTCATAACCAAGTATGTACAGATTTACAGTTTCAACGTAAAATTTATAGACGGGCGCGATTGGCACAGCTGCGCGGGGTCACAACATCGCGAGACACAAGACGTGCGCGTATATTACGTTTTTATTTTTCTTGTATTTTTTGTAGTACTATTTTAAAAACGTCTTTCCGGAGACGGTGTTAACGGCGCGCGTGTTCCGTGAATTCGACTTGCGAGTGTTCGTTCGTCTCGTACACGCGATACAATTCAATGCGACCACTGTCGTCGGACAGACGTAGTATTTATTAGGCGGTAAAAAGCCGTAAGCTGTTTATTATTGAATATTTTTAAAAATTGATTTATTTTTTTGAAGAAATCGCTCTTGTCAACTAAACGGGAAAAAAGTTTTTAAAGGAAAATACGTCCAAGACCCGTGTCAATTAAAAAAATTATTTCGTGATTTGAATCGTACGGAAAACGTTGTTTTTCTCTCCATTGCGTTTCTAGTTCGTTGATAACATTAGATACCCACTAACTACATATATGCGATAAACTTTATAATATACAACCGGCAAAACGCGTGGCTATCCATTTGAAAATCGTTAAGAATATAATCGGAAACCTCTTGCCCCGACCGACGGATTGTCGCGAGTCTGTTATCAAAAACGATTAAACGAACGCGCCAACGTCTCTCCACGTGTGTGCGTACGTACAAATTCGTACGTTCGAACGAGCGTTTCAATGATTATTGCGAATCCCGCGCACAATCAGTGCCGGCCCAAGATACGGGCGAATCGGGCGCTTTTAATATACGAATATTTTATAAATTTTAGTGTAACATTTATTCGAATTGACAATAATATATCTAAATGGACTAAATTATCCATGACGGAATATTCTGTTATTTAATTTTTTTTTATAGATCATACGATTTTACGATCATAATTATTATAGAGAATTTGTTTAAGGGGGGCGCCCTTCAAAAATTGCCCGGGGCGTCAAAACACCTTGGGCCGGCCCCGCGCCACAACGTTATTATAGTCTGCGAACGACGCGTCTTACCTTTGGAATACAAATATTTGGCGAACGCGACGCGCGGGCACTCGTCGCGGTGTTGCGACGGATACGAATCGAGAGAGCAGACGGACGGTAGCGTTTTTTCCTCCCCCCCCGGAACGGTTCGACGACGGAGCAAAATCGAAAAACGAAAAAAGACCGCCGTTGAATGTCACGCGCGTTTAACGGATGGAAACGAAACGAAAACCCACCGCGTGCGGTTTATCACGGCCGGCGAACGTCACCGAACAACGGTCTGTCGCATTATCGCGGATTAAATTGTGCGTGCACGGTAAAACCCGCGCGCCGCCGGTCAATAGTTCGACGTGGGCCCGCTCGATCGCGTCGCCAAGACTATTTTCGGCCGTGCGATTCCGCGGACGGAAAACTCCATCTCGTCGAACGGACGTGACCGCGCACGCCGTCCGGCGTCGGCTCGCGTGAACACCGCCGGGGTTAGGAACGCACGCGACGGTCTCTGCGCGGTCCGATCCCCGAGGGTAGGCCCGCGACGAGTGAGTCCACCTTCGGCACGTCCGGGAACCGTCTTCGATTCCCTCCATCCCGTCAAAAAAATACGCGAATGGGGAACAACAGGACGTGGGACCGTTGGTTTTGTGACGTGACGGGGACCGGGACCGGGACACCAAACCGTCCTCGCGCGGCCCTCCGGCCGGCGATTTCCCCCCCTACCCCCGTTCGTTAAATTGATTGTTTATTGAAGTTTATTCACGGTCGTCGCAAGCTCGCGACAAACACGAATAACGTGCAAGACACATACGCACACGTTGTTGGTGGCCACTTGATTTGCAAGTGAAGTTGGCCGTTAATCGCCCGTCCGCCATGTCGGTCGGACGCCGCGTGTCATCGTGTCACCGCTTAAAATAAATATAAAACAATATGAAAAATGCATTTTAACTCGGACGGACCACTTTCAGTTTCGACTTCAGTTTCGCATCGTGTCGACTGTTATCACCCACGAAATCGTGGTCGTCGGTGGTTGATCGTAACACACGTGTTGCGACACGTCAACCACTTTCCGACCAATTGCCCCACCAGCACTACATTTTATCGTTATTATTTTATCGTTTATAGTAATATCGTTGCTGTTTATACATACATATATTATTATAATTATTATTTTATGACTCGGTGTTATGAAATTTGTCGATTTGTCGAGTTGGTTCAGTATGCTCACGAGTTTTGTGTTCGATACGAGATAAATTATGACCGAACAAAGTGAAAACGACGCATTTGACACAGAATTGTTTATCGAAGAATTGCATGATTCCTCTTCAAAGTCCATTTTTACACTAAAACATGTAAAATAGAAATAAAGAACTTACGCCATATTTGTGATTGTGGTGTGGGGTTATGTCGACGTCGGTTCGGACTTCTAACGACCACAAAAAAGTTGTTCAAAAGTGGTCGTATTCGCCGACAGTACAACCACATTATAACCACAAAAAATCGTTCACGAGTGGTCCGTGTGAGTTTAGCCTTATTTCGCACGAACCGCCGACGGGGCTTTCAAGTGACGAATTAGTGACGTTTGTTTCGAGGAGTTTGGTAGTTTTTCTGGATTCTCGTTTGGGAGGCAGATGCGTAGGTCATGTTAGCGATCTCGTTGTACCAACAGTGAACATTTCATTTGCATGGTCGACCGGTGATTTGATAAAGGGCATAGATTTTTCATTCGTGTTTACACTTGTTTCGTCGATACGAGAAACGGCGCGTAAAACCGAAACGACGAAAATTCCACACGGAGTTGAACAGTCGAACGCGGTGACGCGCGAGTACATTGTTCGGGAACGACCCGAGGAGAGATATTACGCGTTCGTTGAAGTATGAAACTACGTACTCGAAACGGCCACGATGCGATTGTACTTGCGCGAAGCTGTATTAAACAAATAATAATCCCCGAAACAGGAAGGAGCGGGAAAAAAAACAACAACTTGAAAACGATATTGCATAAATAATCATATAATTCAACAGCTACATAATATTATATTTATTTGTATATAAATATCATTAATAATAATAATAATAATATAATATTAATATACTTAGCACAAAACATTATGACAAATATTGATGAAATAATATTAAAAATACACAATATATTTTACGAAAACAAGTATCTAAGTATATAATAATAATAATTTATAATATATATATATATATATTTGTATTATTGTCTTTAAGGGCACAATGTTTCAAATGGCAATATAGCTTTTGCACAAAAAAGTTTAGTTTATAGCGCGAGTTATCATAGTGATTCAGCTATAATAAATACAGTTTTGTATTTGCAAATAACCGTACACCAATTAAATTCTCGACGTCTAATCAATACACTAAATTGACATTAATTTAATTTTAATAATAATTATAATAACACATATAAGCATAAAGTAATAATTATTTAATTCTATAGTGATAATTCATAAATATATATTATTTACTACTTAGTATGGTAGGTATAATAATAATAATAATAATAATAATAGTTTAGGATATGCAATAATATTATAATAACACTAAAATCTTACGTTTGTAAGCTAATCGAAAGTATTAAAATAATAAAAAAAAAAAAAATAAAATAAAAAACATGATAAATTCAACAGTGAATTGAGTGTGATAGTAATTTGAAAACCGTGAAGTGTGTCAAGAGTTAAGTGTTGTAAAAGACTGATTTTCTATCGGTCCCGATTACTATTTAGGTAAAAAAAAAAATAAAAAGTCCAAAGAATACTATTTGTCATATTTTACTGTAGAGTGCTACTCGAAATATTACCAAAGGTACATCTATATTTCCCGTTGGTCCAAAAGAACATTTGCAAATCGTTTAAGCCGATATAAATTTGATTTAATATTTCTGATCCGTTTGAATTTACATGATCGTAATATATTAAATAATATAACGAGAAATACACACAGAAGCGAAAAATCTGATTTACTTGCAGTCCTACAAACATAAATTGAAAATAAAACTCTTTTTATTAGAAATTCAGTCTTTTGCACTTCTATCAATATTTACGTTATTATAACACTGTTAATGGTGGGGTTGTGGTTAGAGGAACCAAAACAAAAATAAATTTGACAAAGTGTATACACAAATTATTGTGACACGTTTCACTCATAAATAAATATAATATATTATGTATATTGCATAAGTGTATGTGTTTTATTTTTCAGGTTTTAAAATAGATTTTAGGAATTTATTGTTTCCATAGGAGTTTAAAAATTAATGTTACCACATTTAAATTAGTAGTAATGAATAATAATAATAATAATAAATAAATACAATAACAATAATGGTTTCATGGCCTTTTCTCGGCCAAACAAAAAAACTAACAAGTTACTGTAAATGCGTTGCGATGCTATTTCTAACGCGGTCCTCTCATCGTTGGTCTGCGGCTGTGACTACTCACAACTTGCCAGTTTATGGGTTGACTGTTTGGATAGATATCACACCACCGGGTCCAGGCAACACGGACTGTTCCATAAGGAATGCGTCTACTTCTCTAGCTGCTTGACGTCCTTCGGAAATCGCCCACACTACTAATGACTGGCCACGACGACAATCTAAATGATACAATTAGTTGTAGTTACACATAAAGTTATGACTGTTGATAAATGAAGTTACAGACCTCCAGCAGCGAAAACCTTTGGAACGGACGTTGCATAACGGCCAGTTGGCGTTTGGAAATTAGATCTTGGATCGAGGGCTAATGACAATTCGTTGACGATTGTACGTTCAGGACCGAGGAATCCCATTGCCAACAGAACCATATCGCATTTGAAAATCTGAACATTACAAAACCAATTGAAGAGCATGCACAAGAATAACAACGGACGTTTTAATTTTCAAAAAGTATATACTTGTTCAGAGTCCGGTACTTCATCCATTTTCCATCTTCCGGCCTCGTCTTTGGTCCAATTTACATTAACCGTTTTGATACCACTAATGTGACCATTTCCATCGTCAATAAACTCCTATGATACATATCGTTTTATTGGTCGTCAATTGACATATAGTAGTAATACTAATAACGAGATGAAACATAGTTTCACACCACTCTATTACCTTGCTCATGATGCAAAATTGTCTAGGGTCTTTGCCATGTTTAATTTTAACTTCCTCGTGACCGTAATCCACTTTGAACACTCTCGGGTATTGCGGCCAAGGGTTATCGCGTCCTCTGGTGACTGGCGGTTCAGGAAGAATCTCAAACGATGTAATAGACCTTGCTCTCTGAAACGATAATCAAATAACATAATTATTTATTATAATTATTAACAATCAAAAACTAACCTGTCTCAATGATGTAGCAATACAATCGCAACCGGTGTCACCACCGCCAATTACTATTATGTCTTTGTCCCTCGCCAATAGCGTTAAGTCTGTAGGCCCACCTAATTGTTTCTTTTGAGAAGATTCCAAAAAGTTCATTGCAAAGTAAATGCCTTCTAGATGACGACCGGGTATGGGTAGATCTCTTGGCCACGTGGCTCCAGTGCACAGTACGACCGCATCAAACTGATCCAAAAGCTCCTGGATGGATGAATCAATAGTGATTATTTTTTTCTCAATATCCATTATTTTCGTCGTAACAATTTACTTTGGCTAAATAATCTTTTCCGACGCTGACATTCGTATGGAATACTACTCCTTCGTCTTCCAAAAGCTTAATTCGTCTCTGGACGACTTCTTTGGACAGTTTCATTGTGGGAATTCCATATTGCAGTAAACCGCCAATTCGATCGTTCCTCTCAAACACTTTTACCAAATGTCCAGCCTAAAAAAAAAAAAAACAAAACATATTATATTCATTGTTAAAATTACCAGTCAGTTAATATATTTTTACCTTGTTCAGTTGATGGGCAGTTGCTAGTCCTGACGGACCAGATCCAACAATAGCTACCGTTTTTCCAGTTCGAACCTTTGGTGGTTCAGGTTTAATCCAACCTTGTTCAAAAGCGTGGTCAATAATCGCACATTCAATGTTCTTAATAGTAACTGCAGGTTCACTAATGCCCAAGACACACGCTCCTTCGCACGGAGCGGGGCAAACACGGCCAGTAAATTCTAAATAAAAAAAATCATTTATTATGTTATATTTCATAAACGTTAAATTAAAAACGCCATAAAATGTAGACTCACCAGGGAAATTGTTGGTTTGTAAAAGCTGATTTAACGCCTCTTGCCAATTGTTGTGGAATACTAAGTCATTCCATTTTGGTATGATGTTTCCCAAAGGACACCCGTGCGATGATTGGCAGAACGGCACACCGCACTCCATACATCTGGCAGCTTGAACTCTTAGCCCCTTCCTGACGTGTTGAAAATTGTAAATTTCGTCCCAATCATTGAGTCTTTTCTCGGCCGGCCTGTACATCATTGTTTCTCGCGAATATTTCACAAAACCACGAGTCTTGTCCAATATTTTTTCAAGCCTTTTCTTTTCAAACGCCTGGTCGTTAATCGTTTCTTCGATATCCCGAACGCTTGGCTCGTTAACAGTTTCAATTGGATTTGTGTGTACCTGTGCCACTTTTATTTCTTCGGTCAGTTGTTTCAATGCTCTTTGGTACTCGTATGGAAATACTTTGATAAACTTGGACGCCGAGTGAGGCCAAGACTCCAACAGTTTAGACGCAATAACTGACTCAGTTTTAAGGACGAATTCTTCTAAAAGAGACTTAACATAATTAAGATCTTCTTGGCGTTCGAGTGGGAGGAGTTCCACCATTTCTGTATTGCATTTGCTGTAAACACAAGTTTCACGAATTAATAATTTCATACATATTTAAACTTATGGAAACAATGTAATTTAAAATCAATTCACCTTTTGAACGATCGATCGACATCAAGAACATAAGCAATACCACCAGACATACCAGCAGCAAAATTACGTCCTGTTAGACCCAAAATAACCGCACAACCTCCGGTCATGTACTCGCAACCATGATCACCTACTCCTTCAACAACCGTTATAACTCCAGAATTTCTGACCGAAAAACGTTCAGCCGCAATGCCTCTGAAAAACGCTTTTCCACTAGTAGCTCCATATAAACAAACATTGCCAGCAATCACATTGAGTTCGGATTGGAATGTAGACGATTTTGGGGGATAAATGACTATTTCACCACCAGAGAGTCCCTGAAAATCAAAATATTAGTGAACTCCCAAAGTAATATTATTTTATATACATACTTTTCCAACGTAATCATTAGCATCTCCTTCTAAGATCACGTGTACTCCTTTGGTCATAAAAGCGCAGAAACTCTGTCCGGCAGAGCCTGTGAGTTTTATGTTCACACTGTTCTCAGGTAGACCGTTGTCGCCGTACTTCCTATTATGGACAATCGATTTGATGTAGGGTAATTAATTTTGAAAATTTGATATAGTAATAAGAATAATTTACATTGAAATATGATAGCTCAAGGTTGATCCAAAAGCACGACATTCATTATTAATGGTTAGTTCTATATTCACGCTCTTTTGCAAGCCATCGATCACTGGCTGCGCAGCGGTTATAACGACATTGTCTATACGTTTTTCCAGTTGGAAGTCCTAATAATAATTTTATTATTAGCATCGAAGGAAATAATTAGTATAAGTCAAATCATTTCATTTGCGATTTTATATTTTACCTGTGATTCCGATCCACCAATTATGTTAATGCCGGGTCTCATATGAAGAGCGTTGCGTAGTATGGGACTGAGGTTTAAAAACTTTGCTTTGGGATTATTGTTATTGTCAGTCATTTTCAGTAGGTCAGTGCGTCCAATAAGGTCTTGATACTTGGATACACCGAGGTTAGCCATGTGTTTACGTACGTCTTCAGCCAACATGAACAAGTAGTTAATTACATGTTCAGGTTTGCCGGCGAATTTCTTTCTCAACACGGGATCTTGGGTGGCAATGCCCACGGGACAAGTATTCAAGTGGCATTTTCTCATCATGGTACATCCGAGTACGATTAACGGCGCCGTGCTCAAGCCTATTTCGTCAGCTCCCAACAGAGCGGCTACAATGACATCGAAACCGGTTCTTATTTGACCATCAGCTTGTACGACTACTCTGGACCGCAAATTGTTTAACACAAGGACTTGATGCGTTTCAGCTACACCAAGTTCCCAGGGAAGACCGGCGTTCTTGATGCCGGTCCATGAACTAGCTCCAGTACCACCGTCATGACCAGAAATTACAATGTGTTCAGCTTTTCCTTTGGCCACGCCAGATGCGACCACTCCCACGCCAACTTCAGAAACCAGTTTTACAGATATTCTTCCATTAGGATTAGCGCACTTCAAATCATAAATAAGTTCTGCTAAATCTTCAATTGAATAAATATCATGATGAGGTGGAGGAGATATCAAACCAACGCCGGGCACCGAATGTCTGGTAGCAGCGATTTCTTTAGTCACTTTATAACCAGGTAACTCTCCACCTTCACCAGGCTTAGCGCCCTGAGCCATTTTTATTTGCAAATCGTCAGCATGAGCTAGATAGGAACTGGTTACACCAAATCGACCTGATGCTACTTGCTTAATCGCTGATCGTTTGTTATTCTCTAAATCTTGATTTAAATAACGATCAGCGTTTTCACCTGAATAAAAATATGATAATAATGATTAGAGCACGGTGTGTAAATAAATGTAAAACATTACAATACCTCCTTCTCCGGTATTTGATTTTCCTCCAATTTTGTTCATGGCAATTGCTAAAGATGTGTGTGCTTCAATAGAGATCGAACCAAGACTCATTGCACCTAAACAAATTAGAAATATGAAATACTTGTAATTTTCCAAATAAACTTAATATTTTACCTGTAGCAAATCTTTTTACAATATTAACAGCAGGTTCAACCTCAGAAATATCTATGGATTTAGTAGTAGGCACTAATTCTAATTGACCTCTAAGGGTGCAGGCACGTACACTTTCCATCGTCGATTCACAAAATTTATCATAGGAGTTTGTGCTTTTGCTAGTGGCCGCTTCCTACAATATTATTCGGATATAGTAAGTACGAGTATAAATGTAACAAACATAATTAAAAATTTTTTTTAATAACTTACTTGTAAGTTAGCTATGCTGACTGGGTCGTTTATATGTTTTTCGCCACCTGTACGCCAGTGGAAATAACCAGGATTCATCAAAACCAACATATCCATATTGCGAGAAGAATAAGATAAGTAATGTCGTTCGTATGCTTCTTTTGCCAAACGTTCAAAATTGATACCACCAATACGTGACTGGGTGCCTTTAAAACACTTGTTGATAACCTCATCTGCTAAGCCAACAGCCTCGAATATCTGAGCTCCTTTATAAGATTGTAATGTTGATATACCCATTTTGGCCATCACTTTAGATATTCCACGTTCCATTGCCTCACAATAATTCTGAAAATCCAGTCAAAACAGTTTAAAATATTAAACGGTTTAAATATTGTAGTCACTAACCTCAAATAATATTTTGTCAGTGAAAGTAGCATCCAGTACTCCTTCAGCACGCAAACTTTTGGCCATTTCAAATACTAGGTAAGGGCAAATACCATCGGCACCGTAACCCAATAGAACACACATTTGGTGAACTTCTCTGGCTTCACCAGTCTCGACTATTAATCCGACTTTCATACGAAGTCTCTGTTCGATCAAATGATGGTGCGTAGCTCCTAAGGCTAATAACATGCTCACTGGTATTCTGGAAAAATAAAATGAAAGGTTAAGTTGTAAAATAGATTTTAATGTAGATTTTATACCTTTCAGATCCAGCCGATCTGTCTGACAGTATAATGAGTTGATGATTACTATTAGCAGCATCGCTGGCTTCTTCGCATATACGATCTAACGCTTTCGAAAAACCTGATGAACCATCTTCTTTATTGAATGTAACATCAATTACTTTTGTCTGTAAAAAATTGATATTTTCAATAAATATAAATAGTTTAGTGTAAACAAAATGATTATCAATGAGTTGCATTAAAATTGTTTACCTTCCAGCCGCGGTGTTGATTATTGCGTAAAACTTCTAGATCGTAAAGTGACAGTATTGGATTTGGTAAAAATAGTCTGTGACACTGTTTGGCACTCGGTATAAGGATGTTGGCTTCAGGTCCAATCGGGCACATCAATGACATGACAATTTTTTCACGGAAAGGATCAATTGGCGGATTTGTTACTTGAGCAAATAACTGTTTAAAGTAGGAATAAATCAACGGTTGAAACAGTGACAAGCAAGCAAGCGGAGCGTCATTTCCCATAGACCCCAATGCTTCTTTTCTAAAACATTGTAACGAATATCCGTTAAACATCAAACAGTTATTTGAAATATGAATTCACTTTCAACGCACTTTGTTCTGATCATCGGAATAATTAGCATGTTAATGGTCTCAATGGAGTAACTGAATAACAATAGGCGTCTGTCTCCTCCCCATATGCGAGTCATCTCTTGTTCTGGAATGTTATCTCTGATAGTTTTTTTACGCTCCCCACTTATGAACTCGATCGATTTGGCTCGTACCAGACCAAATCCTTTGGCAACAGCTTCTTCCCTTAAGTCTTCAATTGTAATCTATAGCGCGCAAAAATATATATTTTATTAAACTGAAATATTAAAAAACGAAAACCTAAAATTAATGTATTATATGTACATAAATATAAAATAAACCAAACACCGTCAGTAGACCAGAAGATATTTTTGATATCAATTTCTGTACATATATTGTATCTATTAATCTAACATACAGGAAAAGTAAAAACAAACCACGTATAATTATCAAAATATTTACAGTATGGTTGAGTGTGTTATGAAGATAAATTGAGTAAAAAAGAAGCAGAAGAGTAATATGGGCAACAAATTTTGAAATCGAAAACAGGAGAGCAAAAAAAAAAAAAAATAAGAAGTGAGACTGTTCTGAGCAAAGGTTGAAGATTAGGACAATAGATTCTAAATAAGTGGGTGTAAAAGAAGATTTATCAATATTTACAATAGATGAGGTGTAGATCAAATATTAGATAACTAAATAGCTAGGCATTCTTAGTAAAATTCTTGGCGAAGGTATGGTATAAGGTATGTAGTGCAGACTGCGGAAGCGTATTTTCAAACCATTTAATCAACACGTTGTATAACTCACCCTCTATAAATTCAGTACAGGAAACAATTCGCGGCATCGGATAAACAAACAAAATGTTTTATTATTCAGTTTTTGTATACATTACGAGTGTGTAACGGCTTCATTAAATTGTGTAAAAACCATTTATAGTACCTGTTCTCTGAGCCAATCGGAATGGGGTCTATTTCTCGCTATGTCCAACTTCAGCTGAACGTCTTGTATGATGCGTTTTTCTTTGGTGTCGACCAGCAGCATGCGGCCCGGTTTCAAACGACTCTGCGAGATACAACGGTCGGTTGGAAGTGTTCGTTACGGTGAAACGAAAAACGAGTGTTTAATATAAATTTACCTTTAACGCCACGTTCGCTGGGTCTGTATCGTACACTCCGACTTCGGACGCCATAACCATGACGTTGTCTTTCAACACGTAGAAACGCGACGGCCTCAATCCGTTCCTACACAATCGAAGTATTTTTTTTTTTAAACATATTTGTCGAGTAAAGTCGGGTCGAAAAGAGAAAAAAAATTGAGTTAAAACTGCAATCGCATACCTGTCCAGCAAAGCGCCGACGTATCGTCCGTCGGTAAACGTCAAAAGGGCCGGACCGTCCCAGGGTTCCATCGCACACGCCGCCCAATTGTAAAAGTCCCTCTTCTCGGACGGCATGGTCTGGTCGTTTTGCCAAGCTTCCGGGACCATGGTCATCACGGCTTCGGGCAGTGAACATTCGCCGGCGTTGATCAGAAACTCCAGAACGCAATCTGCCGATCCGGAATCCGACAGGTTCGGTTCTACCACCGGATACAGACTTTTGATGTCGTCGAAGTGCTTGCTCTCCATTACGCCTTCCCGGGCGGTCATGAAGTTCACATTGCCGCGCACCGTGTTGATCTCGCCGTTGTGCGCCAACACCCTATAAAACGAAAAAAAATGTACATTTTTTTTTTTTTTGTCAAAATTACATTTTACGGATTTACCTCAAAGGATGCGCTCTCTCCCAGCTCGGGAACGTGTTCGTTGAGAATCTAGTGTGGACCAGTGCCAGGTATGTTTCGTAATCCGGACTCTGGGAACAATGACAAGTACACACATTATTAACGTCGAACGATAATCGTCAAACGACGAAACACGTATATTTAAACCGTATCTTTCACGTAATAACAGATATCGTAAATTGACAACGACCAGAGAGAAGTGAACAACGTTTACTCTTATTCGAAATAAGAGACTGTTGCCGGAAAAAAAACGAGTCCGAGTAAGAGTAAAACGTGTCTTGTGTTGTCATCAACGGTCACGTATCAAAACCACGGTTTTACGCAAAACATCAGCCGATAATGAAATGCCACAGGTTTGTCCAACGTTCAACGTTCAAATAGAACTACTTAGAAACATTTACCGAGACCAGTATCGATTACCCGTAACAATATACGTTCTATCAAGGTGTTGGTGTTTCGGCAAACAACCGGCCGCCGGGGTAATCTAAATTCGAAACTACAACGCGAGAAACAACCGGTAAAACGTCGAGACGTTTTCGACGGAGCGGAAGGAAATGAATGCGTTCGCGCGCGCGGTCGTCAGGCGGCGTTTCGGTTACCTGCAGGTCGGCGAAATACGCCCACAGCTGGTCCGACGTGAACTGGCCCTTGTAAACGACGACGGTGTGCGACAACGAGCACACGTAGAACCGGCGGCCCGGCTTGGGTATGGCGTGCGTGGAACGTTTGCGGAGCGCGAACACGCGGCGCCTGAAGTCGTCCTCGTCGAACGCGTCCGCGGCGTCCACCACGAACGCCTGGCGGATGAACGGCTCGCTGCTCCTGGCCACCTCGCCGATCTGGCTGTTGCGCACCGGCACCGTTCTCCAGCACAGCACCTGCAAATATCGCAGTGACGACCACGTCGTAAGATCGCTTCGCAAACGTCATCCACTCCCCGCCCCGTCACCCCGCCGGTATAAAAGTAATATATATATATATATATGTATGTATGTATGTATACATAATACGTATTCGATGTATTTATAAATCGCACACGCTAGAGAGAACTACCGCTCGTCGAGAAGAGTGGACGAAAAAAAAAAAATTGGTTTTTATGACAACGAAAAAAAAATATTTATTAAATAGGCGGAGTCGGATGACGGGGATTTAATGGTCGGTGCACGTGTATTTATAGATATATATATATATACATATATATATTTATAGGAACATGACTTCTTATTACGTGCAAATATCTCGTGGGCGTATACGTATAGACACGGGGATACTATACGCCGGCGAGCTAATATAAACAACGGTCTCCAAATATATATACTCTTTTAAATTATATAATTATAATGCATGACAGTGCGGATGAATAGGTACTATAGTTGTTTTTTTTTTGTAAATATTTTTGTCGATATCGTCAAATTAAAATAATACAAAAATATACTCTGTTGGTGATGGTGTAGCGTATTTCTATACTAATATTTCACACCGATTACAAAAAGAAAAAAAAGAAAAGATATAACATTTTTTTTTTTTAAACCTTAAGTTATAAATATAGTACAAAATATGAATCGTATTTCATAACTATATATTTTTCCAATTGCAGGCACAAATTATCTGTCGATTGATAATGGTTATTTAAAGCTAGTCTAATGATATTTTTAATGTGACATATTCGTATATACGTAAATTTATATATCAATGACGTTTTATTCGCCCATCAAAAGTTACATCGTTTAATTAGTAAATAATTTTAAACTTGATAAAAAAAATATATGCAGTATATCAAATACAATAATAGATTTTTAATCGTCTATTAAATAATGAGTTAATAACTATTGTTTATATGAGATTTCTTGAATATTTTAAACAGTAAAAAAGAAAAAAATTTGGATTAACGGATAAACAAAAAATTATCCTACTGTATATCTTTAATAAAGTTGAAACACTTAGGTAGTTAAGTGAAACGTTTTTATATTTTTGATTTCTAACAAAGCTAATTTATTTAATAGTTAGTAGTTGTATTCAAATATATTATCACATTAAACTTATATAAAAAAATTCATGTGAAACTTCAAATAGGTACGTTTGATTATTGTATCGGGTTTTCGTTAATTCTTTTGAAAAAAATATCCTTTTAATAACTGTACTCTAAATATATAGATATTACTTTGTTTTTAGTCAGTACAATAATATTCGATGCTATTGTTCTTATGTTTTAGTTAAATTCAATTAATAGATAACTTCTCAGTAACACGTTACGATTAATTAAAAAAAAAAAAATGTCATCAAATCAGTAACGTACGAAACACAAACTCGTACTCACCAATGAAAAAAAAAATCGTAACAAAAACGATAGTTTGAAAAATATTATAAGATTGCACTAATATTATATGATCATTATATAATATATACTCTGTGTGCAACAAAAACTGTTCGTTAACCATAAGCGATCTAAACCATAAAATTAATATATTGCTTATATTATATCCTAAATATTATAAATGATTAATTTCTGATTCGATATTAACGTTATATATATTTATATATATAAGTATGACGATGTAAAAAAAAAAATTATATAATAATAATAATAAAATAAAAAAAATATACACAGATGATAAATTTACCGTACGACGATAGCGTGCAGTGGATGTTTATCGATCGAATCGGCTATTTCGTATCCGTTGGTATTTGTATATTATTGACCAGGGTCGTCTGCAATAAACAATATCATAACCTAGCTCACATATTCTCACCACAAAGTTGTGTTGGGCTCACTTGATTGTCACAGACATTTATTTTTCTATTCATTCGTTTTTCGTTATTTTTTTTTTTTGTACGTGTGCGTACGTTTTATATATTCTTACAGTTTTTAAAACAATTCTCCAATACAATAACCACCGTCGCCGTCGATTCTACACGTCGTGTGTGTGTGTTTGTGTATATATATGTTGGTAGGTACCTTCTCTATGTACTTACGCGCTGCGAGCAGACGGACGGACGGGCGGACGGACGGAATGGACGGGTCGTGGCCGCGCGTATCGTGTGCTTACGCGGTGCTAAAAAGTATATTCGATTTGGCCGAGCTTGTATTATTTATATGATAACTCACTTTGATTTTGCACTCTAAGCCAATGGCCGCGAACATCTCTTCACTCTCGGCGTGATGCGTCTTGTCCAAGTAAAACATGCCGGTCGCGTACTTGCCCTCTGGTGGCAAGTCCACATTTTCCTGTTCTCTGCAACATTAAAAATGTGATATTACGCGACATATTTATATTTTTTTTTTATCGCTTATGATCGTTACTAAAGATAAATAAAAAATAATTTAATAAGCAGGCATACTTGTCGCAACAAACATCGATTTGTTCGAAAATGCTACTAGTTTTTCATTCTGGCTTTATTCAATGAATTAAACAAAAAAAATTCAAAACGATCGGGTTTGACGTGGTATCATTTGTGATTTACTGAATAGGTATAATATATAGTATTATACTATTATATACTGTATATCGTTTATCATATATTTGACTAATAGATTAAATGTTTGATAGTCTAAAATGGTTGATTTATTAGGAACAGACAATTTTCTTGACATGTTAGCATAAACGTCGTGGAGTCAACATTATTTGAGAAATTTTATATTATATACGTATAGTACATAACATATTATTGACTGAAAATATTTGTAATTCGATAAGTAGTTCTCTATAATATATTGAAACGGTCGGAATTTGTTTTTCTTTCTGGTATTTTCGAAAGCATCGTCGCGGTAGAGATTCGTGTGTGCAAAATGATCGATTAAATATTAAAAATTATTGAAAAATATAATACAAAATGCGTTCACGGTCGTCCATTGCATAATATTAATATTGTCGTCATAAAGGTTAGGTTAGGTACTCTAGATTACTCTAAATAATTGGTTTCGTAAAAATTGTTTTATCCGTGTAATTAAAATGTTATAATACTACAATATAAAAAATGAACTGTCAGATTATTTCATTCGTCGAATTGTGACGTGTATTGTTAAATGATTACAGTTAGAATATCACTGCTGACATATTATAAGAATCTTTATGTATACGATATTTATAACACGATTGAATAGTTTTCAATTTTATGAAAATCGTATACGACGTATTATGTTATACGAATATAACACGGATATTGCTATACATAATAACAGTAAAAAAAGAACATATTACTTCACATTATAACTTCCAATAACAGTGGTTAATTTTTGTATAGCCTATTGTGTAACATCACAATACTCGGTAGTTTTCAGTGTACGAATGAATAATATATTATTCATTAAATCATAAGAAGTTCAAAAAATCCTATTAAATTATCGTTTCTATTATTCTATATATATATATGTGTATACATATATATCCACGATCGTGGAGGACAAATATACAATACCTGCGGATTGTAGTCCCACTCGAATATTCTGAAAACGTATTTTTATGGTTAAACTCTCTCAATTTCTACGTATGTATGTACATAATAAAGGGTATGCGAAATTTGGACGTAGTTTCCTAGGACAATTATTATAAAATGCAAACGTCAACTACAGCCACCGAACGTATATTATTATAATATGCGAAATAATTAATTATTTTCAACCGTATGTTCGTAAATCAAATTTTAAGTTTACCATTGATTAAATTAGCCATAAGAGACGTGGAAATCATATAAATTGCTTCCATACTTCTTCATATATTAGAAGAAAGGAAAATACATATTGAAGTTAGCAAAAAGAAAAAAAAAATAATAATAATACTAATAATAACAAATATTATTATTATTCGAATTCATATGGAATAATATTTGTAGTGGTATATAAATTTATTTTTGCATTGATAAAAATCAAATCGAACACAGAAATCGCCTATATACATTTAATATTATGTTAGTCGATAATATTAATTAAATTTAAACTGCGAAAGATAATTTGACTTGCCACATGGCGTAGCAAGGGTTCTATAATTTAATAAATTCTAAATTAAATTTACTATTTTGCACTTAATCTATTTATTTAATTGAATTGATACGTTTATCAGTCAAATAGTTTAATTGGTTAAAAAAAGCGATGTGGTGAAATTAAAATAAAGCAATACAGAACGACATCAAGTATAGAGATATCGGAAAATAGTTTACAAAAAATAAATAACAGTAAATTCTGTAGTTTAAAAAAATATATTTCAAATGTTTTTTTGGTTTAAGGAATTCATTTTTTTCTAGAAAATTATAATTTAACGTTGGACATTTAATTTATTACAAAAAAAAAAACCACGAAGAAATTAGGTACAATTAATTTTCAAGTGGACAGATAAGATTAGTATGGTACAATTAGTTTTATGATATTTTAATTTTCTTCGTAATGACAGCGTCACTACATAAAATTCGACTAATTTTACAATGACACACGTTTTATTGTTTGCCGATAAGTCAAGCCCAAATATGTATTACATCATACGTATTTTCTCCCTTCTCCATCGACGTGTACGCGTAAAGTGATTTTGGAATTGAATTGGGCAAAAATAAAAATCTATATTCTACTTTTCGATAGCTTCGCGCATATATATAGTATAATCTATAAATGCAAACCTTAGTTCGTGGGCGTAAAACGAGTGCGGTATGGCTGTCAGTACACCAGCGCCGTCTCCGGAATCGTTATCGCACGAGCATGCGCCTCGGTGGTTCATTCTCATAGCCAATTTCTGAGCATCGCGAACGATCTGGATAAAAACAAAAACGAAAAATAACGTTATTATTATTATAGTATATTCCATAAAAATATAAAAATATATTCACTCGTGCGTTCATATATATATATATATGTACAGATAAAACAATAACAACTGTTTGGCATTATTTTAAAAGGTTTTGTGGTTTTGCAGAATACGTAATGTATCTATTATTGTGTTCGTTAAGCCCCAACATACCTCCGCACTAAACAAACCGAATCATGTTTTTACGCCTATACTTATATACATACAAAGTCCTTATTTCAAGCTGTCCGAATAAGCCAAGTCGAGTGATTTAAGAGTCAGCAAACGCGCAAAAAAGTTATACTTTTATTAAAAGATTGTGTGTATATGTTTATAGTAATTCTTTTACAGAATGGTTCGTGAAAAAAGTTGTATTTTGTTAAAAATTGTATAATACAAATTGTAATTTAACATTTTCACGCGACTGTACCTACATTTTTTTAATCATCGTACATGTTTTTGTTTCATTGTACTGTTTTCAAAGTAAGAAAAACTATTATGTTTAGAATGAGAAAAATTATGAAACATAACTAATTTAAAAAACGGATTTTAATCATATAAACGCATATATTGTTCTACAAAATTATATATTTTTGAAGTCCAACATACATTGATTTAATTTATGTATATATAATATTAAATTGTGGTTAGCCATATAAAGAAAACAAATCAATAAGTACAGGAAGTTCGGAGTAAACATATATCAGTTAAGAAAATATCAGACACGCGTATGGATTATTCTAACGACAAGCATTATTAATGATGTCTGAATTTTCATAAAGCTACCTTTAAACTCGATTCGATCATCGTGAAAATTAAAAACACGTGCTATTGTAAATTAGTCGGTAAAAAAGTAATTTAACTGTTAATAATTTTGTAATTCGTATATAAATGTATAATATTTTTCTCCGACCGGTAAAATCGGTATTTATAATATAACATAATAATCGGAGTAATTTGAGCATATATTATTAATACATGTTATCGCCTGTCGGCGTAAGTCGTATAATTGAAGTAATAACGGTCGTGGACGTTACCAAGTGAAATTCATATACATGATTTATAAATAAATATATGCCAATCGAGGACTTCAGCAGGAATATATGTATGAGTAACATATAAGTATGTTTTGTCTCATTTTACCAATATATTTAATGGGTACATTTATATATGTGTAATAAAGATAATATTGTATAGTATAATGATTTAAGTGGTCGGACAAAAAAAAAAAAAAACTCGCGCTCGTGATCAGACGTTACAGTTATATACTCGCGAAATGTCTGGTTAACCACTTGTACAACTCATATACCATTGAATGGAAACGCGAATAATACGAGTATATTACAACAATTGATCCGTACTGACAGTATTTACATTAAATTCGGCAATATTAGTTTTGTAATTACAGTGGGCAATAATTACACAACTGTTCCGTGGTGCGAACCTGATATATATTAAATTACGAATATTTAATCAAATATCCCACAGGCATTTTATTTGATTTATAATTGACTGAAGCGAATAAGACGAAAAATGATTCTAAGTCGAACGTTATCTAATATAAAGAATTATCGGAATCGTTATTATTTGTTAATTGCATATTAACAATGATATTGTATTTTACACACCAACAATTGATTGCACTTCGTACATATTATGTACATGCCCAATACGGATTTAAATACGATGAGTTTTTTTTTGTCAGTGGCTGGGTAAATTTTTCTCTTACCCGTTTCTTATTTTTGTGTTTAGTTGTTATTTATTAGTAAGGTTAGGATTTATACGCATTTGCATGTTTTTCCTTTAGACCAAATTAATTAGTTGTCAGCTATGTCCCGGATTTGGCTAATTCTCGATTGAATAATATAATTTTTTCTTTGCATATTTTTGCATATTTAGGAAAAAGTGCATATAATTGCATACTTAGAGTTTTTGAGAATCTATTAAAAAACAGATTTAAAACGTATTTATTTATTGAACGACAGTAATTATTGTTATATGATAAAATCCGCCGATTCCTTAACAATGTTATTCCCAAATTTAATTCATCTGACATGTTTAGGCACATGGGATTCATAGAATTTGCGAACATATGTAAAATGAATATTTTACTGTTGATAAATTAATTGCAACGATTAAAAAAGTATTTTTAAAAGCTCCTAGCCGAGTTATCAAACTACGTGAAATATCTCCGGATTTACCTTTACCGACTCAACCAATTATAATTAGATGGGAAATATAGTTAAATGTAGTAGCATACTACTCAAATAATTTTGATTTAATACAGTCTGTAATATCACAATTAGACGACGAAGCAGAATCAATTAAAAATGTGAACACAATATATAATGATACAAAAGAGCTACTCTATCTATACTGGTATTTCGTTATGGCTTCTTGCGTATTGGAATGATTTGAATAGTTGTTTCCAACGGGGAAAATAATATTATATTATACATACATGCATGCGACTGCATTATTATATTATTATTTCGGATATTTACATTACAACATGTAGTGCTATTTTTTTTTTTTTTTTGGGGGGGGGGGGCTAGGAGCCTAAGGTCTCAACAAAACGGAGGCTTCCGCATGATATGATTTTATTTTAAATCCCAATTTAAAACACACTACAACAAAAATTATCATTTTTAATACAGATTAATATCATAATATTCAAATCGAAATATCACTAGTATATAGTTAAAAAATGTATGGTGACGAAATCTAGAAGAGTACCAATATAATTATAATAATTTACAATATTTAAGTACAGTGTATTTATACGTTCGTAGTAATTTTAAAATAAATAAAATATTATTAAACATAATTGGAGCATAATTAATTATATTTTTAGTTTATTATTCAGCATAATTAAATTTTTTCAACCTTACTTTTGAATAAAATATTATTTTGCAGTAAATTATAATATAATAGATACATTATACATCAAATGCACTTGTAATGTACTAATATCAGATATATGTAATTAAAAAATGGGGCTTCCACTAAAGATGGGCCTAGGGCCTTCACATTCCTAAATCCAGCACTGACAACATGTATATATTATTTAGAGAAGAGAACACAATATAAACACGTGGAAAAATAACGTCGATATCACAATATTAAATGACAAGTTTCGATGGTTTTCATTCTTACACCGCGATTGCGTAACAGCGAGAATACATAATACGATATCAATTTACTATCGGTTAAAATAATTACCGTATAGATATTATAACAAATGTCAATAACAATGAACTCGATTCGGAACGTTATCCGTTATATGCGAAATTTAATCCTTTACATATAAATGGGAAAATAAAAAAATCGCAAGACCAATAGACGTCGTTCTTTTTTTTCTCGTTTTAAATATGTTGATCGGCACTTGTAATATATGGTTTTACAATAACACGTGTGTTTTTTATTTGCGACAAAAAAAAAATAATAAATACTAGCTGCACGATCGCGAGAATTCGGTAATCGCGTCTATCTCCGTCAAATTTGACACGATAATTTAAAGACCACTGTATCCAAATTCAAAAAATAAAATAGAAAACAAAAAATTGATGTATAAATCTCGTTTCAAGACGAATTTCGGAGTTTCAACATTAAGACGACGCTGCAGCCTAGCCGAATGCTAAGTATACCTAACCTAACCTAACGTGTTTTTTCCTAAGCCCACGGCGGCGTAGATTTTGTTCGTCTATTGAATTCGCACGGTAGAGATTGCATTGAACACAGTATTTGTTTTTTATTGTTTTTCTTTTGTTCTATATTTACAAGCCACCGATGTGGTTAGGGTCCCGGACGAGTCTTCGAATAAAACACATACTCGTACACGGCCCCCACTCGAAACACGGTTGCGACATCTGTTCGCGGGAGATATCGAAAATCGATGACGCGCGCGCGCGCACGCGGAGAAAACGTGGTTACGGCGGCGGCGGGTTCAATGGGTCAAGTGAAGGTTGGTTATAAGGGAACGAGAGGAAATTCGTTGAGGCGCCGCCGCCGCAGCGCACGATGACAGTAGTAGTCGGTGGGCCGGCGGCGGGGTGGAACAACGCAGTTGGCAACGTTCAGGGACTTTGCGGCCGCCGCGCCGATCGATCCACACAAGTCTCCCCCGAACGTACGCGTACCCGCGGCGAACGAACGGAACCGACCGACGAATGACATTCATTGATGTGAAATGTGATAGAACACCATGCACATGCGATCGGAATTCGAAATAGTATTTTTGTCCATCACGTATTTTCATATTTTCAGTATAACTTATCTTTTTTAATAAGCATATATTTATAAATAATGTAATCCGAGCCTTGCACGGTTATTAAAAAAAAAAAAAAACAAAAAATGTTAAGTAAAACGCACGAAACTGATCCGTATCTGTCGTCTGTTTACACGATGCTCGCCATAGCGAACCATATATATATATATGTATATAATACCTAAACGAGTTTTGTCGATTTCCAGACCTATAACCGAAGTCGCTTTTTCGTCCCCGAAAACATTTGATTCGACCAGTTTTTCGATTTCACAATAATAATACACGTTCAGGTATTATACATTGATTGATATCTAAGCTACATTGTCCGGCCTAAAAGGATTATACGATGATTTATACGTAGTTTTCATTTCAATTGTCCTCTAAATGATCATCGTTTTGTATTTGTTTACGACGTCCCATTACACTCCTACGGAAACAATAAATTATTTAGTCCACGGGCAAGCCAAAATAGTCGTTTGGGAGTGAAACCAAATACAAGTTAAAACACCATATGAACGTAAAAAGCGTTTCATTGATTCAATTTTTCCCTGTACTCGTGTACTTTTTTTATGTCCGTTTTACACATAATAATATTAATGGAATCCGTTATTTAAATTATTGTAACACATGATTTAGATATTACCCCAATCGAATAACATAACTTTGAAGTTACAAGATATTGTTGATTTTCGTACTAGCTCATATTAATTACTGCCAACATCTGAAATAATATTATAGTTTATGTGTATACCTAAGTTTACCACAAGGACCCGGTTATAATATATGACGTACACATGCAAAAGTGTCAATTCATACGCACCGCTGTTGATCACTAACGTAATTTTCCGTCACTCGTTTGTCTTTGTTAATTGTTTTGTTTACCTATCAACTATTTGTCGCACACGACGTTACATTTAGATATTTAGCTAAATAATATTTTTGAAGTATGTAGAATAAACCATTACACTTAAGGTTTTATTAAGACAAAAACAAGATCCTTCGACAAAGTCGTCGAACAAAATACGTTGAGTACACATCTAATAACGTCAAAAAATAATACATAATACTATGTTTAATTAAAAACTCAAATTTGAATCGTATATCTCAATCATTTACGAGTTAACAATAAATATTTCAGATACAAAAGTATATTCAAAATAATAATCCATGTTGCACAATAATAATATCATTAAAATTCAAACGCGCAATACCATTGAACATAAATCTCCTACCGAGTCCTTCAAACCACTTATTCAAATTATTAACGTTTAATAATTATTTAAATATTACAATAGTATATTGATCTACAACATATTGATTTACTTGAAAATATATTTTACTTTTTATTTTTTCGTTGACATAATATTAAATTTAAAAAATGTTAAGGTTCATTGTTGTTGGCATTGAATACACGTAAATATCCAAAATATCCTCATAACTTATTTCTAAATGAATTCATAATTATTTTTCGATTATGAAGAAACTAACTTAATCAATATTACAAAACTGGGAATAATCATATGTGTGCATTTGTTACAATGTTATAAATGTCGAATGAACGTTTCTTTTTTCGTATGTATGTAATTAGTTACTTTTTTATATTGCTATATTGCAAACTACAGGGTTTTTTTTAATACCTATTACAACAAATGCAACAATTAATACATAAAAATGATTTAAAACGTGATAACTATCACTGATTATTACTAATTATTAATAATTTTCATATGTATATATTAATCTAAGTGTATCCGGGTTAAACAGTCGAATTTAGAATTTATCAATATTTGATTAGCATTGAAAGGATCTGAAATAAAATGATAACAATTAATTGAATTGATTTGAAAATTTAGATTAATTATCCTAACCCAATAATGACTTCCAAAAAATAATTAAAATAATTAAAATAAACTATATAAAAAGTAACAAATTAATAAACGAATGGTAAAGAAGTTAATGAATATTAGAAACATTTCACAGATCAAATATTTTACAACGTAACTTTAAGATGTTTTTAATACTCGCAATATGATAATAGGTACAGTATTAATGCTAAATATGTATTAATAATAATTTATATTTTCTTTCCTGTAGAAACCCAAACGCATAACGTCAACGTTTTTTTCTTATTTATAGCTTTTTGAAATTTGACACATGATAAACAACGCGTTTTTACGGTATTATACATTTCGTAAATTATTATCATATACCTAATACCAAGTACCAACTAGAGTGTATACCATATATAACATATACATATACAATGGTAAACTAACGGTAGTTGTTTTATTACTGATCCTGTCTTTCTGAACTAATTGATGTATTATTAATAATTATTTTAACATAAAAGCTAACATTGTTCGATTAATATTTGCGTATATCACATGTATACGCATAAGGTAGACTTGGAATTTATTAAAAATGCATGACATTGACATATACATGACATTTTAGAAGTCGTTTTTGAATTTCACTTTCTTATATAATACTTATATAATATTATACACACATATATATATATTTTTAGCTCATTATTTATTTATTTATTTATTTATTTATTCGTTTGACGATAGCTCATTATAATACATGTAGATGTACGTGATTTGAACAAGTCATTTTTAGACAATAAATTAGTTAAAGTTGCAGAATAGTTATTTTTAAATTAGGTGTAATTTCAAATATTAAAAATCGATTTTAATGTACCTTTTAAACAGTTATTGAGATAACAATTATATATTAATGCGATGTGATTATTTTTGGTATTTAAGGTTTAGATATATCTATTTAAAATACATTAATATAGAAACTTTAATTATGGTAATTAAAAAAAACAAATACTAAAAAAAAAATGATTTAGATTTACAGTAAAATATGATACACGTAAAAATAGGACAGACTATTGACAAAACTTTAAGGTTTTTATATATATATATATAAAAGTTTAAAAATTGTTGAAACGTTTCCGTCATATGAGCGTGATACAAGTAGTTAGTATTTTATTGCGTTTTATGGTGCAATCGCAAATGGATATAAATATGTTCTAGAATGCAAAAATATCGCATTACGTCGCGTTCGAAAATAATTGGTTTGATGAAATATCTATTCGAATTCGTCAAAATTTAGGTTTGAATGGATTTTGTAAATAATTTCTACATACATACATTTAACGTCAAGTAGAATACATACATCACTATAATATATTCATACGGTCTTTTTTTTTAAACAAAAATAAAATATTATATTATATCCACTCAAAATGTCGAGGTTTCACAAACAAAATAGTCGTTCCGTAAAGTACAACTATACTTCATTGTTATTATATTAATCCATTAGGGCAGTGGTTCTCAATCTTTTTAGGACCGCGACCCGAATTCTCCCCCGAAAATCTATCGGCTGCGAATCTATCGCGACCCATATGGTTTTAAATTTACAGGATAAAATAAGTTTAAAAAACATAAATTTCTTTGAATCTATATAATTAAAAAAACTTCTCGCAGCCCACAGTTTTTGAGAAACGCTGCGTCAGGGTCGACGGGTAACAAAAAAAACTGTTCGACTCGACAACCCGTGTACGCCAAAGACCGAGCAATATACACACATACAGTAGAGTCTCGCTGATCCGGACTTGATGGGACCACGGACTCTGTCCGGATTAAACGGGATGACGTTTAAAATAGTTGTAAAACGACGTTTAGATGGGAAAAGTATTACAAATCGTTTTCGTTGTAATAAAAATCACTTTTTCAGTCGCATACACCTTATTTATGGAAATACATAATGTAATACATAAAAACAATTGATTGTCGTCCGGATTGGCGAGACTCTGTTGCATATCCATCGGGACCGTGTGAACCGCGCGTTTAAACCGACACGTCGACGGCCGCAGCGGTACAACGGGAAAACCGAGTCAAAATGGGATTCCGCCGTCGGACGAAAGCGGGGACAATCGAATTTTGAAATTGGGCCAACGTCGCACGCAAATATAGTCGCATACGAAAATAGAAGAGCTTGCGGCGGCGGCGGCGGTGTGTACGAGAGAGAGGACAACAATCGGAGAAAACGCGCGTTAATAAAATCGAAAGGAACCGCGAGACGCGGCAAATATTATTGTTCGGTGGCTCGCGCGAGTATAAAAATAAACGGTACGGTACGAATACGCGTTAGGCACCGACCGTTTAGCGAACGGATTGTTCGCGACGCGTATAGAAAATCTACGTGCAAATCGCCCCCCCCCACACCGTTCGTACGTACGTACGTACGTTATGCGAGTTTTCGGAACACGCACGGCCGGCCACGTTCGCTTTCCGGCGTCCGTCCGGTCACGCCGGCCCACCGGCGTGCGCCAAAAAAATACCGAATTAGAATATTATGACGGGGTCTGACGTCGCGCGACGTTTTCCCGGCGCCGGTTTTACGTTATTGCCGGCGATTAAGCGCGTTTTTTGTTCGCGCGGTCCGCAAGTGCGCGCAAAGACACCGATGGACGCCCGACGACAACGGGCGTGCCGCTTTCCTCGCACGCCGAGATATCGATGCGACGCGATCGCGCGCGCGGTTTTCGACATCAGCCGTCAACAACGGTACCCAACCGCGAGTCCGATTGTTTTCTACAAGAGTCTGAAAAGGATTGCACGCCGTCAACAACTGTGGTGCAGGACACGGGGGCTCACGTAATTTAAAAGCGATCGTGTTTTCCACTCGGCACGAGAAAACAATTCGAATCGACGAAAAGCAAATCATACACATATATGCATTTGTTTGATTTCAATAGGGTTTTTTCAAACACTTTCGTATTATTGTAAATTTAAACTCTATCGAACCGACTTGAATCCTACAATCTACAATAATATATCTAGTGTAATTTAACGAAATTTAACGTACCCAACCTGACCAACGAACGTTTTAATAAAAAATGTACACAATAAAATGCATTGTACATGCTGATTAAAATATAGCACGAGAATTCGAATAAAAATACTAATAATTCGATTGTGTTTGGGTAATCATTTTTAGACACTTGTAACACGTCGTTCGACTATAATTCAAAATAGTATACAGTTTCGACTAAGTCTACACTTATAAAACACAATGCAACAATCATGAACAATATAAATTATAATATAGTAAATACACGTACGATTAATTTATGCGGTCCTAAGCCAACTTATAGATAAGTAATGTCAAATAAATTGGTAATGACTAATACTTAGTACTCTGAGGATTTGTGTGTGTATAACAACATAAAATGGGCGAATACCGTAAACGTTGAGGTAACAATTATTACACGTTATATATGCGGACGAGAAAATTGTATACATTTGTTAATATCGTTTAGTTAACGCAATTGTTATTTAAAAATATGCACGTTCATTTCGCTAAGCAAATAATGAAATCGAACACAAGTCGTATTGTTACATAACGTGTGTTTAATTTAGTTATATTGTACATCGGTGTATGTTTATTAATGTCAAACGGATCTTATTTAATCAGACTTCAATTCAGTTTGAAAAGAAAAAAAATCGTATTAAATACAGGACTTTCCACTTTTGATACATAAGTATTGCGACGGGTTTACGGTAGATAACCTGTGTATTAATAAAAGTGGTTTTTTTTCTTCGAAATTTTAGAATTACTCATTGAAAAAACGCATGTTTTTAATCGGCCGAATAATTCAATTTAAGTCGTGTTGACCAATCGTAGACATAAAATCTAAATCAGTTATTCATTATTGTTAATTCGTTAAATTATGCACGTATTTTGACGATTTAAAATATATATATATATATATATATAAATTAACTAAAAAGTACATAATAATATATTTCGGTTTAATTTTCCGTCTGTTAATAATCTTGTAATATATTTTACAACGAAGTATTGAAAAGACGATTTACCCAAAGTTATAAATTATTATAAGACTATTGTTCAAATAATTACCATGGACAAAATTATAATCATAATTGTATATATATACTCGTATATTATTATTATAATTTATAACATTGATATTTGTAGAAATTTAAACACGTGATGAATTTTTTTAATTGAAATTTAGATTCTAAAAAAAAATCTACATGAAATTATAGATAAGCACATATATATATATATTTTCACTGATATGTAAATTAATTTTTTTTTGTCAATGAAATTCCACATACAATATCATTATATTTTCTATTTAATTAGCCTCTCGATAGAACTCGAAGGTTTTCAATACACAAGAGTTCAAGATTAGTAGGTTCATATAATATTTATACTAATTCAGATAAATCATACATAGACCAATAAATGTTCACTAGTTTTGTAACGATTTGATTATGTACCAGACCGTAAAAAAGTTATTATTACCGTTTTTGGATTAATCGTTTTATGTTGAGGTAACTATTTATAGAGGAATGATATCAACAGAAAAGCTGATGTCTAGAAAATATACGACAATGGAATCAAAACTGTGTTCATCAAATATAGTTTATTTCAGATGGCCGTTAAGTATTTATTGTCCTGCATTTAATTGTTCATCTCTTGATTATTTTTTCAATATTAATAGTTACAATAGGTATATATTATATATATAATCTACATTATACGAGTATAAGATAAGGACATGTTAAAGAATATATACTTAAATGAATTAATTTATGGTTATCGAAATAGTTCAAATATTTATTTTAAAGAGATTACGTTGAAATACTTGACGTGTATTATAAAAGGATTATCGATACGCGTGTCTAAAGTTACCATATACTAGGTATTAGGTACACACATGTAAATTATGCATAAATATTGCGGATCTTTTGTCGTAAGGATATCTCCATACGTTATGAAATCATCGCAAGGAGCAAATTAAACAACGATAGCGTATATAAATGCTAGTGGTAAACAGCCAAAAGCTATTGTCTAAAACAAAAAACTCAATTTTGGTTTTTTACGATATTTGTAATTTTAAAAGACAATATTTTTTTGTGGTAAAATATAATTAGTACTTCGCGACCAAAAAAAAAAAAATTATGTTACCGGTCTTATCGGTTCCTAGACCATATACCATATGACAAACAACACGCCACCGACGTCGTACCGAGAGAAACATCGAAGTTTCGGTTCGGCCGCTAGACCACAAGTTACGATCCCGTCGTGTATTTGACTCGGTGGAATTTCCACACCGGCCTCGGGGTAAAAGCGATAACCGTGATAATGCAACTACGCCAATGGTCGAGACGATTACTATCTGGCGGCTAGAGTATGGGTACGTGACGGACGGCGATTGGTCCGTAACGTTATAGTCAAGGCCGAAATTATTGGGCTAGTCGTCATGACGACACGGGACGTTCTGTTAACAATCGTTACCCGATGGAATTCCGTGTAACGTATTGGTCGCGTGTCGGCGGCGGCGGCGGGTCGACGAGGGATAATAATCGATCGGCCCCGGTACGGTATAATAAAACATACGACGCATAAAAGTCACTGGCGTGGGAGTGTAAGCGACGGCAGCGTGGTCCGTCGATGACGTTAACGGCACCCTTCCGTTCCTTACCCCTCACCACCCCCCACCCACAACCCCCTGCCCAACAAAGCATTCCCAAAAAAGGAAGGCGGGTGAAGTCGCCCTACGCTGGACGCAGGACGACTTTCGCGGGCGAGTGGGCGTTGCCGGCGGGTCGGTTTGGCGGGGAATCCGGTCCGTCCCGACGGGTGTTCTTTACCTTGTTGGTGCGTTTGCCGTCGATGGCCACGATGAAACCCACGCCGCACGCTTCTTTCTCCAGCTGCGGATCGTACAGACCGTCCGGTCCGGGGCCGTTCCACGGGTCCCGCTGCTGCTGCTGTTGTTGTTGTTCCGGAACGGTCTGCAGTTGCTCGTCCTCTCGCCGCTGAGCCATGTTTGCGCGGGCCTGGAACGATCGATCGCAACGGTTTTGAGCGCATAAAACACACGACGAGAGATATGCGTGTGTGTGTGTGTTGCAATGCAATAACAGTAAAATATTGTTAGGAGCGCCAACGTACCTGTGGGTTTGCGTGCGCGACGGCGGCGAACACGTGCGACGTCGACCGCGGGTGGGTCGATCAATCGGCGGCGGCGGCGATCGAGCAGAAATAGATATTTTCGGTGCCGAATGAGAATACGAAAAAGCAAAAAAAAAAAAAAAAACGCGACGAGTACGGACGACGTATTCTCGCAACGTTTTTGTGTACTCCGCGCGGGGCACGAGACAAACCGTACACGACACTACGGCGGTAATAATAATAATAACAACAACGACAACGACAATATCACGCCGCGAACGTGATCGCAAGACGGCGGTTTTCGACGACAAAATACTATCGCGGACGGATACGATGACGGACAGACACGGCGGACGTAAACGAAACGACTGACGGCGGCGAGCGTGTGCACAAGACTGAACGCGAACTGCGTGCGCCGTGTGTCGCGCGCGTCGTCGTCGTCGTCGTCTCGTCGCCGTCGTCGTCGTCGTCGTCGTCCCGAGGGGGGTAAACGCAGCCGCCGACGATGGCGCTGCCGATTCCGTGCGGGCCGGCGCCGTGCGTTCGGCGGCCGCTGTAATCGACCGGCGGCCGGGCGGCGGGCGGCGGTTCGAACGCGATCGCGCCGCGCCGGCCACGGTGCCGTACCGTTCGGCCGCGCAGCAGTGTTGCCCGCGCACCCGGCAAGCAATTATCGGGCGCGTTTTCTCCCTTCGCCAACCGATTCCGGGGAAACGTACCCGGTCGCCGGTGTTCGTATGGTTTTTCTCGGCACGACGTGGTTTTCCGCAGCGAACAAATTCGCATCGGGTTATGGAACGTAAAATGAAAACGTATGTTGGGCTTAACCCGGTGGTGAGTACCAAACGAATTGTGAACGAAACCCGACTTGCAAGTAAAATGCTGTACATCGTGTAAACGTAAACAAAATACGTTGTTCGTACGCGGCAGCCGACAACGATTTATGTTCTTGTTTCATTATTCGTGAACGTATTGCAATCACTGCCGCTTGGCGCGATCGGCGAATGCCATGTGAATAACGATACTTCCAGTGTGACATTTCAAAAATAATAATTATTTTTTTTTAACCTTATCAGGGCGTATTTTACACGTCGTCCCTCTACGCGAAGGGATCCGACCGACTGGGGTCGCGTTATGAAATGCGCTGTTTGATTATTCAACGGACCAAATGTGTATGTTTACAATTCCGAGACGTCGGTCCGCTCGCGAACGTCGTTACGACTTGGCACGGAACAAACAAATTAAAAACGGTACCGTGTCCTCCGTGAAAACGAGTCGTCGTGGCCGATAACCCGCGCGCGACGTTAAGTCGTGTCGTTTTTTTTTTTTTTGTAAGTTTTTTCTACGACGATCGTATGTTGCCAACGAGGTTATTATAAAACGGTGTAAAATTACGTAATATTCGACCGGGCGGGCCGGCGCGTTGTAAATAGAGGTTCGTTAAGTAATTACATATTCTCTAACGTGCATTACGTATGTGCATATATATATATATATGAATTTATGAATTTTAATAATATAAAATATTTCACTCCGTTTACACGATCGTCCTGGAGACGAATAGTAAAACGCGCCGTTGAATTATTATTGAAAATTCATGACGCACAGAGATATTAATGGTTACGGTCGTCCTGGGGCTTACGTTCCGTCCACGGACGGCGAAGTAACGACGTCCCGACCGTGCTGCGACGTACGGCATACGGTATACCTCTATACCCGAAACGAGCGCGTGATACTTTTTTGATATTTGTGTGTACCATCGTGGGCGGCGGTGGGTGATCTCGATCCAAGCGCGGATCCAGAACTTATTTACGGGGGGAGGGGGGGCATCTTAATCAAAACAACTTTAATCCTCATTTTGTCGCATCGAATAATAAAATATTTTCTAAAACGTTTTATTGGAAATCGTTTGCGATACACCGAAAAATCCCATAGCTACAACTTCATTTTAAATTGTCTTTCTATAGTATCATAGATAAGAGTTAGAATTATTAAACGATATTAATAAAAAAATTTAACAAGAGTTTACGGGGGGGGGGGGGCGATCGTCCCTTGGATCTGCGCCTGGTCAGTGGGTTACGTGCCGGCTAACGGAAATTTCTCGATATTCTCATCGGGACGTAACCGTAGTTTTCGTGCTATCGAAATCAACGTCGTAAGAAAATATCATTCGAAACCGTACCACGCGTACAGTTTAGAGATACGATCGAAAAATTCTTGAAAACAATAACGCGCTCGGAACTCGTATAGATTATTTTTACAGCGACAAACATCGGCGGCTATTTAAATACCAGGCGCAATTATAATAATGTAAAAATGTAGTGAATATTTGAACTATTGATCGTAGATAACGTATTATTATAATTTATATGGTATAATTGATCGTTTTACGACGACGTTCTATTTACAGACCCCCCCACGCTAAGACATATTACTATAATTTATATATGTTATCAGCTGTGTTTACTTTATTAGTCAAAACCAATAATGTCGGTTCGAACTGATGCATTATCAACACACGTCATGACTCATACGTGTACTCACATCGCGATCGATTTCAGTATTGGCGGGTTAAGATTAAAATTATAATCTATGTTTTTTTTTTTTTGCGTGTCTCGTCTACAGCAATTTATTGCTGTATAAAATTTAGAATTTCAGTTTAGCCTAGTTATAGATAATGTAAACGTATAAGACTAAATCGTATCTAATTTTTATTCATATGTACACCGGTAGTAAACCAGGCAGTATAATGTTTCGTTTACTATCATTTTTTGTCGTTGCTTAAAATCGAAGAGTATAAAGATAACGAGTTGAACTCACGCGTTTTTGTAAAAAAAAAAAAAAACAGGTATTATTATGATCGGTCGAAGCGTACGGAATTTATTGATTTTATCGATTGACATTTTTGTCGAGGCAGAAAACGTACTAAAAAAAAAAAAAATAAAAAATTACCATACTCAAACAGACAGCGAAACACGTCGTGTTGAAATGCAAATAATAATTTTTTAAACGTTATCGTGTACAGACGTCGGACCCGGCAATCTTCTGTTGCCCAGAATACCTGATAAACGAATATTGTTTCGTGCACAACTATTGTTATTTTTATATCGAAACGTACTGCAGGTATATATATGGCCGGGGCACGATATTTTTACGCGGTAGAGACGAGCGTCGAAATTCGATTACGACCTCCGCGCACAAAAGAGAGCCAAAGACGTTTTAGGGGATAGAACAGGCGAGACGCGCGGCACGGGACGACATTTACTTCCGCTGGGTCTGGATTCGTTGTTTTGTGCAGCGTATATAATTTATCGTTTTTAAAACGCGAACACAACGTCATCGGCCGATATTGCAAACCGAACGAACACGTGTATATATAAACCGTATACTTGGTCGTGACGTGTGGAAGGGATAGGACTATGCAGATGTCCCATAGAATTACCAACTAAATAATAATATTCGTGCGACGTACGTAATATGTTGTATAGGTACCGACGGCGTTGTCAACGTCTCTTCTCCTCTTTCCAAATATTCGATACACGTGTACTTTCTAAAAAAAAAAAAAAATACTCGATTTCCGTCTAACCCGCAAACACGATACGGGTTTTGGAGTATAGACCGCCGTGATCTCGTCGTCGAGAAAAAACTCGAGAATTTGTAATCGAATTTCAACACGCGTCTCTTCTCGATTCGTCGTATACTCGTCATACACCGTATCGCGGACGTGCGTTTTTTCCTAGCGCGTTATTATAGACCGCTGTATTCGACGCCGTTTTACGTTTTGCACGTAGGTACTTGTGTTGCGGTTGTCCGTCGGACGCGTACGCATTTCGACGTCGTCGAAAACGCGGAGAGGAAAATGGAAAAAATTTCCGCACACGGAAACGAACCCGTGCCGGCCGGACGTAATAAGACACCGAGTGTGGTGCCAGTCACTAGTACGAAACGACGCCGGGAGATGGGTAACGTCGTCTAAAACCGCACGCGGACTTTGACGACGACAGCGTGTTGTCGTGAAGAACGTTACCGAGTAATCTGTCGCGAATTTTTAACCGACTCGGGAAGCCCGTAGACGTGTTCACGGTTGTAACCGGGCGTCCCGTCCGCGGCGGTCGTTACCGCGCGTCCCGTCGTATAACAGGTGACGTACGCACGCGGTCGGGTCGGGTCGTCGCGCGCGCACCGTGCGCACCAAAGCGCGCGTGCGCGAATCGAATTCCGTTCGCCGTTTTCCACAACGTTTCTAAAAATAACGTTGTTTTCGGCGACCAAATCGAACGGGCAAATCGACGACGACAGTACCGGCGCAGACGACGTGGCACGCGCGTCGTCGGACGGTCTTTATGTTTAGTAAAACCTCGTGATGTAAATATTAATAATAATCAGGGCTCGGGACTTTATGCATTTGCATATTTGTTCGGGGAATAGATAGGAAAAATCTGATTTGACGTGAATACGTTTTGTGATACAAGGATTTAAAATTTCAAAATTTTTGTTGCATATTTTAGGTTATTTTTATATAAATGTATATTGTTGAGATTTATTCATCTTCAGCGCGTGTTCTATACATTTTCTAATTAAATAATAAGAAAAATAAAAATATTTGAAAAAAAATTATAAATCATGTAAAATTTTTGTTTTTAACGCGTTGTTAAAGTGTTTTTTAACCTTGTTCATTTTATTTAATTTTTCTTACTGTTTTTCTATTTTTAGCAAAAACAGAAATCGATTCGATTTCCTCTGCAATAAACGTCGATAAAATGATAATTAATAGCCACAATGCGGCGTATTTCCACGTTTATACCATACATTTATACGGCATTCCCATTTTATTTTTAGCATTGAAGAGAATATTATTTTTATCTGACTTAATACGATATTATTTCGCTTGTTGTTAATACTCAGTGATCGGTATCGTATCGTTGCCTTTACATATATTCGTTGTGTCCGTGTTCGTATCTGGTGACTCGTGCTGTTTTGTGATATATATTTTTTTTAATTAATAAATATGCCGAAAGAAAAACAATCACAAATTAGTCGATTGAAAAGTTTTGTATCGGAATTTGGGGAAAATGTATTTTGTGCTAATGGTCGAATATTATTTTGCAAAGTATGTGAACTCAAAGTAAAGTATGAACGGCGATCTAGTGTAGCATAACATATAAAAACAGAAAAACACATGAGGATGATTAAACGGAGGGGAATGTTCAAGACAAGCACCCAACAAATGATTACACAACCTACAACTCAAAAGTTATCTTTTAATATATATATAGCTGCATATTTTACTGCATAAATTATCGATAGTGCATATTTAATTGCATAAATTAACTTTTTTAAGTGTATATTTAACAACATATTTTAAGGTTTTTTAACGTATAAAGTCCCCCGAGCCCTGATAATAACGATAATAAGTGACGTCACATTATAAACGAGCGACGGTCGGTTTATATTAAACAATTAATTGTGAAACGAATTATTTGAAATCGAATTTGGGCGTATCAATCATTTGAGCCGATCAATTTTGATTACGTTATTTCCACCAATGTCACCGATTTAATTGCAGTGAAACGTTTTATAACGGTTTATATATATATATATCTATTATATTGTTATCATCGGTATTAAACGGTGTGCGTGTGTGTATAGTTATAGATAACAATAATCATCACAGTATTTCATAACGCGTATTAAAGTCCAACAACACGTTTATCGTCTTTCATATAAAGTCGTTAAAAAATTAAAAAATTCACAAGTCTCGAATTGATTGATAATCGTACAATAATTATTATTTTACCTCGTCTTCGCGTCGGTCGTTCATGTACCGATGTATACACGTTGCGCGGCCAAAGCGCCGGAGATCGGACGTTGCGTTACGGGTTCGTGTCCAGTGAAGAGAACCGGTGTAAGGTCCTTTCACACACATTCGGTCCGAGCTCACTCCGATCAAAAAAATATTGTCAATAATATTTCAAATAGGTATTTCAGGAATTTAATATAATATCGTCCATTTATATTGGCTATAAATCTCTCGTCAGCGCAGTCCGGGTTAATTGGGCAATGTGCATACTTTGAATTTTTGATCACTTTTATTTTCACACACACACAAATTAAAGAGTAATACATAATAATTTTTAAATTAGCACGTAACTTCGATGTTTCAATATCGACTTTGTTTTCACAATCACAATCAGATTTATTACAAAATTACAACAAAATCTAATTCGTATAAATCTTATTTCATATCTGTTAATATATAAATAATCATATCAATAATATAATAATAATATATATTACTACGATAGTCATTTATCAACGACATTAGTAGCAAGAACCCACGCACTTGGTTTTTAAAAATTTTAAAACATCGTTGCACTTAATGTACTTATAATTATAATATTATGTATTATCCCATAGCAACACGCTAAACACGCAAATGTTTAAACACATAAAGACATAAATTACCCGATTATCTGATGTTTACAGTCGCGCGCGCTTCGATAAAACACATACATTTTTTATGATTTATATTGATTAAAAAAAAAAAAAAAACAATCGTAAGCGAATACAAAACCTGCGAGAGTCCATTAAGAGGGTTTTTTTTTTTGTTGCAAATATTACATGTCTACCGTCCGTTCTGCAAAATGCTCTTTATTATAATGGCGATCGATTGTAAATGTTGAGCATGGGCCAATAGAGAATATTTGCATATCTATTATTATTATCTGCATAAGCCAATCGATTTGATTGATGTACTAAGTATTCCGCACACGCGCACATATTGATGAATATATATATTCTCGCGGTTTTTTATGAATACCATATGAAATCGATTGAAACCCGACGATACATGGGAGTTCGCAGGAGTTCGCTTTAATAACAGTGATATAACTTCGATAATAACAATCGACGAGTTTTCACGATATATGGGCACATGATTACACGTTGGACACGTAAGACCGCGTCGTAAATCCAAAACGGGCATGTGCAGCGTCTTTTATAACAAAGCGAACGAGCGAGCCAAAAACCTATTGGTAAAAAATGTTTACGATACATATAATACATGTTTGCGAACGGAAACCGTAACGCGCGTTGCATATATTAGTCAAATGAATTGTGGGGGGGGAAGGGGCGTCTTCGGTTTTTTGATTCGAACGAATATTATTCATCTCGGACTATTTTTTATTCGATCACGAGCGGAACTGCAGACATGTTCAGATTCTGTCTGTGTTGGTTTCTATTCCTCGTGAAATTTCCTGTAAGTATTTACGCGTAATAAACACACATTAGAAGAGTTTCCGTCTCTTGACGATTAATTTTGTTTTTATCGAGATTACTAACGAGGTTCGTGTGATTTTTTAAATATATATATGTGTATAGGGCATGCGATTTAATGACTCGAAAGACTACTCTCGCGCCGGTACACCATTTTACAACAACGACTATCTGCAGCAGTACGGTTATTCGATAAGTCCCGCGGTCGACAATGATCATAATGAGCTGATACCGTTCTACGTGGTACGTTGTATAAGATATAATAAAAAAGTAACTAAATCGTGTGTTTTGATTTTTTGAAATAAATAACATTTGAATTAAAAAAAAGAAAAACCAATAGCTCGGAACTATTTTCGATACTTCGTCATAACTCCATCACAACAAGTATATCAATTATTTCGATTTTAATAAACAATAGATTCCATACGAACGGATTTTCGTAAAACGGTGTGTGTTATATTTTTCGAGCTATGCTCGAATCTTGTACATTTGATTTTGTTATTTGTCATCCGCGTTTAGATTTCGAATGACGGCACGGTGACGTTGGTCAACGATTTCAAAACCGAACCGGAGGACTTCGATCATCGCCGGAGACGACATCGCAGGAAACGCGTCTATTCCGACTGGTCGGATTGGAGTTGGTGCGATTTAACACGATGCACCACAGTCAGACAAAGGTCAGTAATACAATTTACGATCTCGTTACTATGCTATATTATACGCTCTCGCACGTACGTACATTTTATCGTGGTGAACATTTTTTCTTCGGTGTACGTAATCTTGTTCACGTCGAAAGAGAATGAGGCGGTAAAAGGTAAAAAAAACGACCTTAATTCGCGTTAGAGTAATGCAACATGTTGTAGCGTGTTTTTCTTTCGACTCATAAATTATTTATACAATTTTCGATTCCGAGTGAAACGCGTGTGGCTTTACTGCAATAAAGTGTTTCGCGAATGCCATTTCTCGGGTATTTTTATTTCAAAATCGTTATGGTTATGCACTTTTTGAATAGGAAATTTTACTCTTGCATTCGTGAAAAACTACGAAAAAAAAATAAATCTTCAAAACTGTTAAAACATTTCCCTTTCTTGGAATATGTGTAATTATTTATCATTGTATTTTAGTTATCGATTATGACCGCTACGCTATTAACTAAACGTGTAGTAAATTAGTGTTTTTAGAAAAAAATTGCTGTATATCATGTGATTTAGACAATTGGATATGTTTCGTCTTGTTTTTTCGGGGATACATATACGAATGTACATGTCGCTTTGAAAACCTTACCGAGTAAAATCATATTTGATTACAATGTTACGGATACGTGGTCTGTATTTATTGTTGAGCACGTGTGTATTTAACAATATAGGCATTGTGTGCGACCGAATATTTGCGGATCGAACGTCGTCACCGAATCGTCGTATTGTTTCACGGAAGGTTCGAGATGTCCGGGGCTGGCGACCGACCACAAACGGTCCAACGACCGGAGTCTTTTCGCGGACGAAGGTAATGCACATTATGCGCGAACAAAATACAATAATATGATCGCACGCACACATTTATATTTGCGATTGCACGCGTTATTGTGTTGGTTTCAGCGGGAGATAACGAACGCGCGTCCGTTAATTTCACGTGCGGCGTCGCGATGACCTTTCCCGCTCCCAAGACGTCCACCACCAGACGTCTGATTAAAAAAATAATGGGAGGCCGAGAAACCGAGAAATTCCGCTGGCCTTGGCAAGTCGCGGTGTTAAACGGACTAAAAGTACGATGCGTACGTCGACAGTAGTGCGTGGTTTTCATTATAATAGTAGTGTTGTTTGTTTGTTAACGTAGGAACTGATTTGCGGCGGTACTCTCGTCGCTCCGGTTGGGTGCTTACGGCCGCGCACTGTTCCCGAAAACGATTGACCGTGAGACTAAGAGAATACGATTTGTTCGTCGACGAAGGCGACGAGATCGAAGCGCGGGTTAGTTGTCTTCTCGTGTGACACACACACACACACACACACACACAGATTTATATAATACAATATCGAGTTGAGAATTATTTTTAACGCGATTTCGCCGCGACCTTCGGTATATTTTTTATAGTTTTGCGCGGTTTATTTGCAGGTCGAACGCGTTATCGTGCATCCCAGATACAATCCGAACACGATCGACAACGACATGGCTTTGCTGAAACTGCGTGCTCGCGATCTGGAAACGAACGGTGGCGGCGGCGGCGACAACTATTTGCAACCGGCCTGCCTTCCGGTCTCCGATTTTCGACGGACCGAAACGGAAACCGTACACGGAGTGTGTGATCGTTGGATGGGGAAAAGTGCGCTCGCGGGACTCGTACGGATCGCGAGTACTGCAAGAAGCCAGGGTATGCGCGCGCGTCTACATAATAACTACAATGGTTCAAAATCGAATAACCAAACGTGACCGAATAACGGTTAACGCAATAGCGTGCTGTGGAACTGACGGCGTCCAATAAGGGATTGCTAACTCGTGGTTTTGTAGCGGATAGTTGGATCGTTTGGTTGGATCACACGACTTTGTTTCTGTTCGAAGTTTCAAAATGTCGATAGATTCCGTGACGCTCGCGTTACGCGTACAATAGTTGATAGTTTCTTGACGATTTCCGTACAATGAAAATCAATTTGATATCGTAGTATGACGTGGTAGACTCGTATACGCGTCATCAGTAATCGCACCGACCGGAACGGTAGGAGGAGGAGGAGGAGGAGGAGGTACATGTTATATTTACCTACACGAAACTTGGTCGACTTAATCAATTAATTAGATCCTCGCATTGAAATAATGAAATATAATATGAACGGAATTTCGTATCAGGTTGCGCAGACGATGAAATATTTCAAATAGCTCAGACCAGATAAACGAACGCTTGGTCGAAAATAATGCTCACGTGATTCCTGGTCTCTGAGCGATTCCATACGAAAAAAAAAAGAAAGAAAGATAAATGAACGCTTATACGGTGTAATTATCATGTTTTGAAATCAGGAACGAAATGTCTATATGTAACTTATTCGAATTCTAAATCGAACGATGACGGGGTAACATCACAATAATGATCTGATTGTCGTGGACGTATAGTGTGTACGGGTTCGTAGTCGGGGCGGAGAAGGAGGGAAATCATAAATAAAGCAGGCTGGCGCGGAGTTAAAAATAATTATCGTAGGTGTACAGAATTACATTTCGGTCCGATACAACTGTAATATGTGCCGCGAACCGTACGGCGAACAGAAACTCGCAGCGAAGCAACAGATGTGTACGACGACGCGACGTGTTGAAAATAAACGAACAAAACCGACCGTAGGAGACTAGCGTCTGCGATGCACCGCGTTGCGACGTCGAGTTCGTGGGTACGAGTACGCGTGGGCAAACGGCTGAAATTCGCCGTCGTTTATACCGGGACAGTAAAACGTTGTAGACGAAACGACGTTGTTTTCGGACGGGAAACCGTGTTCACGGCGGTATTCCCGAAAAGCGAAATAAAACTCGTCGATTTGATATTCGTGCGTACCAAGGCCGTATTTGAGGGGGGTTTTGGGGTTCAAAACACTCCCGAAACTTTTAGTAATTATAATAAATTGAATTTATCACACTAAATTATTTTATCGTACACAACATAATCTAATGTTTAAATCTAGTGGTTGAAAATATACGATTCGATTTGAAACCCCTCGAAAATGTGTTCCCGCTACGATATATAATAACGTGCGTATCACGACGGGGTTCCGTGCGTGTGTGTGTGCGTTTATTAAAAAAACGATGTTTGAATTCGTATAAAATCAATACGAGAGACGTTTTTTCCACCCTTTACGGTATGTATACGAATTCGAGCGATAGAAAACAGATTGCGGTGCCAACTAACTTGTACTGGCAACACTAACGTTTTTGTTAATTCGTCGTTAATATTATTATTATTATCAGTGAAGGCGATATATACGTTTTTGTTTGTTGATTTTAGCAACTTAACGTCGTGCATAATATTACGGGTACGCATTATAATCATATTTAGTTGCTTTCGAAACATTGTTTCCGTGCAAAACATCCGTTTTCGAACACGATACGTCCCGACGTCTTGGAAAACCGCACGGAAAGAAACACGCGGTACTTCGTTCGGGTTCCCTTTCTATACAGAAACGTCTAACCCAACAGTTTGGGGGGACTTTGCACTCGTTTTCAAATCGTCCGGCGCGGCGCGCGCTGAGAAAACAACGGTGATATCAACAGGTGCCGATGGTGGGACGGCGGACGTGCCGGGCGGCGTACCGGCGGTACCCGATCACGGACAACATGTTGTGCGCGGGCTACAGAGACGGACGGTCGGACACGTGCGCCGGCGACTCCGGCGGGCCGCTGCTGTGCCGGACGCGCCGCGGCCGCTGGACCGTGGTGGGAGTGACCAGTTTCGGCGACGGCTGCGGCCGGCGCGGCAAGTACGGGATCTACGCCAGTGTGGCCAACGGCGTGCGGTGGATCACGTCGGCGATCGTCAGCGCGGCCGCGACGCGAAGACGGCCCGCAGTCGCGTGAAGCTCGGAGACCGTCCGCGTGAAGGAACTCGCGGCCGAAGACCAGACTTTTCCACCTGCCCGCTCGCCGATTCTCTATACCGTCTCCGTTTCGCGCACGAACCAGTGGCGCACCCAAGGGGGTGGACTCCGGGTCCGGACCCCTCCCTTGACCCGTGTAATAGTTTTAAATTTATCGATGAAAATCCAAATTCTGATACAACGTTCATATTTTTCTGTCAAAATTTTATAATGTAGTTTTTTAGACCCCCCCCTTGAAAAAATCCTGGGTGCGATACTGGTACGAACACATCGTTCCGTCAGTCGGCTGAAACACCGGGCGGGTTGATCCAGCCGGCTCGTCGTTTTCCCACGAACGGTTAAGGCCGCTTTCTTCCTCGTACCCGTCCTTGAGGTACCCCGTTCGATGACGTTACTGCACACGTCGTAAACATACGATCAACACGGTCTCGAGTCGTCGACTTCCTAGTGGCTTTCACGAAATCGTTCGTGCCACTGAAAAGCAGGTCCTTCGAGTTCAATTTTTTCGTCCTACGTAGTTTCGACGTACAACGCGAACAAAGTCACTTTTACGAGTAAAAAATTCCCGGACGTAGAATTGATTAAACTGGTATTGTTTGGCGCAACGACATCCACAGTCTATGAATATACCAATTTCATTATCTTATCTGTAGCCGTCTTATCGCCAGTTCGATAGTCTCGTTATTTAATAGCTATTCCTCGAATGCACGTGCACCCACAGGACACCCACTACTTAAAATTAAAGGATAGGAAAAATTATGGTTTGATTCTAAAATGTAACGTGTCATGTTTTATTGTACGTTTCAAATAAATAACATAAATTTTATCGAATTAAATTTCGAAAATAGAAAAATAGAAAACAAATCAAACAATATCGTCGAATTATTCACTTGACGTACGAAATGGGTCCAGAAAGGTATTGAAAATAAACGTTCTGCGTGCGACCTTCACCATCACCTCTTCGACGAACGGTTTCTGACACCCTCGCCCGTTGGGCGTTCGGCTCTCAGTTCGCCGCGTGGCACAATCGAGCACACGACTTTCGACTCGGAGGCGTACGACTCGCTGCGGCGTCTCCTCCTCGACGCCGGCGATTCGTCGTCGTCAGCCCTTTTTCCTTCCGTCGTGCGTTTTTCGAACCTTTCAGCCGGCTCGCGTGGCGTCCCCTCCGATTTTTTGTCTCCAAAGCAAATTCCAAATACAAGGAGTAGAGTTTAGGCAATTACTCACACATACACGTTTTATAACATGAAGTTTTGATGAATTTATATTACTCGAACTTGAGAAAAGTCAGTTTCAATTATAATCATCATATCCATTAGAATGACAATAATGTTTACAGAATAAATAAAAGCAAAACTAAGCTTGGAAAAAGAAATCGTTATCATATTAATATTAACTTATGTAATATTTTGTGCATAAACATTAATAGTTTTCAAAATTTAATGTGTATACGAAATGTATTATGAGATAAAATTATTAAATTAAGATAATATATTGTACTTAAAGCCTTTTTAACGGTTTTTACTTTTTCTTTTAGTATACATCTTACATGTATTTATTTAAATTTGTTGGCTAGACATCATTATATAATTGCATTTCGATTAAAATAGTACGGATCATAATATTTATTGATTTAAATATTTATATATAATATACAATAAATATTGTAAATATCTTTATCGTTCTTTTCGTGTAATCCTTTGCGTGGGATCGATGATTGGATAGACAATACGACACTCAAGACGTGTCGCGATATTATAGTACATATGAGATTGGTTATATATATCTATCAGTTTCTGAAGTTATAATAATATTATTATGTAATTGTGTTAAATAACGTGTTATATTTTGATTGCCACGCCGACATTATATTATTTAACTCGAACAGAACGCAGATTAACGTGTGATGAAAAAGCATTCAAAAACAATTAACTGCATTATTATTAGTGCGTTTAAAAATGATATCTCTACATTGAATTTTCGTATACGATTAAAATATAACAATAGGTAATTTATTCGTATTTCATAATTTTGTGAGACTTTCGTGTTATTGTAGTTCTGTAGATATGATGTTGTATTAAGTTCCGAGTACATACGTTTAAGCGCAGACGTTGTGTTATGCGACGTATTTGTTCGTGTCTCAACGAAAAATTGTATGGAAAATTCGTCAATCGTATTTACGTATGTTCAAATGAAATATTCATTTGAACACTCGACTTCATACGTTAACTGAGCGTACGTTATGTAATTGTAAATAATTACGTAACCGTTTTAATGTGTACTTAAGTCGCGGGTTATTATTACACCGTCATAAATAACTCGGTGCGGCACCAGTGTGGTTTTTACGTGATCATGACATTTTATGTTGCAATACGAGACTTGTCCGGAAAGTAAGGTCTCCGGGTTTATACGTAAATAATCGAAACCCCGTTTATTTTTTATTCGTACAGAGTTCTAACGAAACGGCTGTTTCTCGACGTAATCGCAAACAGCTCTGGCGAACTGAAATGTCGCCGCTCGAGGGATTGTCGTTTTGTTTTGGGGCGTGAAGTGATAAGCTCACCACGCCTCACCGACCGAAATTGACGGTCTTCCATTTCCTTCTTCATCGCGCACTCCCGTGAGCAACGTTGCGAGACTCACACAACTGTGCACGAATGAAATTACGGCGCGAAGTTCACATTCGGCGGGATTAGGGATCGTCGGTTCTATTCCATCAGTGCTCTACACTGGTTATATATATACGTACGAAGTCACTGAATTCGTTTTTATCGAAATTCAAATATTAAACCTTTTTTGTTTTCGATCGAGTTTTATGTTTATGTTTTGAAAAATTTATTGAAAATAGCGGCGGGAAAACGCGTGAAATAAACAGTCCACAAGAATTTTCCCCAGAATACGCCCCGCAGTATAAATATAGCATATCAGAACCTAACATTTTTTTTCGTTGGTGTTGCACACACTCAAGTTTGACCGTTCGTGTTTTGACGTCGAATTGTTTTTTAATATCATTTTATTATTAGTTTATTGATTTACAAACACGAGTAAAACGAAGGAAAGCTCGGATAAAATAAACGTCGAGCGCAGTGCACGAAAATCGTTATTTTTCATCGATCGGTAAATCGTTTTGGAACCGTTGCGGAAAACTTGAAATTCGATTAATTACGAGTACACACTTAATGACGTTGCAATAATAATATGATACACGTTGTAGCCCGTAAGTATTAATACATTTTCATATTTCGTACTACACAAAGCCGTGTCGTAGTGCGCTCAATTTTAGGCACCGATATACACACACGTATACTTACTTATATCGAAATCGATTTATTTTCAACAAAAATCACGCGATATCACTTCCGTTAAAATATCGTAAATAGAACGTTTCATTTATTTTTACGTCCGTCAGAAAAAAAAAAAACATATACATATATTTTACAATAATAGTAATAATAATCATAAAATAATTATAATAATTATAATAAACGTAACGCGCGCGCGTTCCGACGTTATTGTCGCCGGAATTACACATTTTTGGTGAACATTTTGTTTACATGAACTTTATCACGCGAATTAGGGTCGACATTAAAAACGTTATCACGACAACACTATTATAGTCTATTGTGTACACGATATTATGTAAAAGAGCGTACAAACACCGAAAACAACACCGACACGTTATGACAATAATACATCTATTTCGAGAGGAGTCCATGTTTTTGTTTGTTTTTTTCACGCAGAAATATTTTTATGCCTCTGAATACTATTATTATTATTATTATTATTATTATTATTATTAATATTATTGTATATGATAAATCACAGTAAAAAATCAAGTGTGCGACAATGCGCTTGGTTAAAATTTTCAAAACTTAACACCGTCCTATATATTTTGAACACGTGGAGGGGAAGGGAGGAAACGTTAAAATGTCCAGAGCGAGAAGGGGATGATTGGGGAAACGACAACGGTTTTATTGTGTCTTTCGGAATCGAGCCGATACAATTGAACAACTATTCTAAAAACGTCGGATTTCGATCGTTCCGCGCGCAAACCAATATATACTCGTATGTATTTTTTTTTCACGGGGATTTTCGTTTTTCGGACGTCCAATAAATCGGTCACGGCGAACGATCCGAGTCCGGGTAGGGTTTGCCGCATTGTTTTCCGGCTTGTCCGCGTCGTTTATTAATTATTATGATAGGGCGTCAGTCGTACGTACGCGGCTTAACGCGGAGAACGGTGGCCGGAGGTAAATACAGTCTACAGCGACGAAATAGTTAATATATACGTTCGCCGCGGTTAAGTCTGTTGTCGAAGCGATTTGATTAGGTCGATAATAATAGGTGTCGGAAAAACGGCCCGTAGAGTTACGGGGGAACGACGACGACGTTTTTCTCTGTCGACGGGAGCGGATTTCAACGCGTCCGAAACAGCGTCAAGCGCTATCGGTTTTTGGGGATTCGAGTTTTTCGAATAATCGGTCGCGGACACGCGCTCATCGCGGAAATCAATCCGGCACAAGTCCAAGGGTGTACACGATTTGACGAAACGTCGCGCGTATTACGTGTACGTACTGTTCGAACGACGCGAGGTTAAAAATATTTAAGAAAAAAAAATAAACCGTTATGCGTATTACCGTTATTCGCTGTTATGTCGGTATGGTTTTGGTCGCACGAAAACGGGTTGGAAGTAAAAACGAATACTGTTTTAAGCGCACGCGGAATGATATTGGCAACGGAGGCAAATGATATATCGTATATACGTGAGTACACATTACATCGTACATAGGTTAGTTGCCACGGAAAAAAAAAATTATCTACACGTATAATGGATAATAATAATGAACGTTCAACATTTCACACACTAATATAATATTTATACGTTTAACCTAAATATTTAAATTGTTATTATTATTATTATTTTTATTATTTATAATAACGTATATATATCTTGAAATATTAAATGTACACAATATAAATATAATATTATATAGGTTTTAAACATGAAAATAAACTGTTAAAAAAACTTGATTGTTCCTTATGTTATTAATTATTAATCGTTTAAATATTTTATGTAATTACATGCTCGATAATTTATATTGTATTTGTATTATTATTATTATTATTATTATAGTATTTCGTTATCATTAGTATTATTATCATCGTATAATCAGTATAGCTATGTTTAAATGATTTAAATTATTATTATTATTATGTGAAAGACAAAAGCTCTCCGCGATATGATAATATATATTTATATATATGTATACGTAATAGAACATCTCGTGTTATAATATAATATGATAAACCTTAATAACTAATCACAAAACATACATTTTTCTTCGTTGTAAAAACTAAATTTAATATTATAACCATTATAATACGTTGGTCTTGTCTTCAAAATGATTTCGATTTATTCATTTCGTTATAGGTAAGGCTCGACGTGGTCCCAATCAGACCGGTGTCTGCTGAGCCTCTCGAATACAGTCTTTTCGATTTTGTACTCCCCGGTACCAGCTTGCTTGCACAGGGTGCTCAGTATGTCTTGATTATCGACGGTCCGCGTTGGCAATACGATCTAAAACGAACCATCGATTAGACACGTTTATACGCCGTAAACAACACGGTGGCCGTCCAGACGTTTATCGGGGACCTACGAAACGATTTCGTCGAATTTCGCACGTTAAATTCAAAACAATAGCGAAAATATGTACGCGAATCGTTTTCGAAGGACTACCGCGCGTTCAGGACGTCCATGCCTACGACAATATATGTATATATATCACAGTGAACTAGTGCATAAAATACGTTACGTTTATGAGATCGTTGGGCGCGATTTTCACCAGATTGATGTCTTTCTTCAGCCTCGTCATGATGTGATGGAACTCCTCTTTGGCGTTCGTTTTCGACTGGCTTTTGTTGGTCGCCCATTTGATCATCGCTTGGAACTTACGGATCTCCGACACTTCGAGCGGCCGGCACATAATCTGCTGGACCAGCGACTCGGACAGCGTGAGAAAATCGCAGTGGTTCAATACCTGCGGCACAGACGCGACCGTGAAAACAAATCGTGTCGCAATGAACATCGCGCGTCACGCAAATGGCGCATACGTCGAGGACACGGAGAAGCCGTAAGGGACGAGTGTCAGTAAGAGTGCCACCTCCCCTCCTCCCCCCCACACGGTCAACACGCTGCCTTTTACAATCGTTTAAAAATATGTCTGGTCGATAAGATGATTGAGCGTCCGCGGTCTGACGAACGTAACGACGTACGAGGAACGGTCGTTCTAACGCGGTCACGCCAACTCGCCATTCCGGCTACTCCATTTGTACGTTCGGCTATCGGCTTCGCCCGAATGCGCGCACGATAATAACGTTAAAGGTACGTGTGCGAAAATCTAAATACCCTCAACGCGTTCTGTTCGATGTAAGTGAATATCAAGTTGACCAGTTCCACCGCCGAGTTGTACCGCCACACGTAATTCTCCAAACTGTTCAACATCAAGCATATCTGAAACGGGAGATCGATCGTTAACCGCCGTGTTACCGAAACGCGCGACAGCGACAGCGTTCATAAACAATTGATAAATTACCACGTCCACCCTCAAGTGCTGTTTCGTGTGGTGGAAACACGCTTGCAACAGCTCCGGCAAGTCGTAGTGTTCCGCCGCGCATATCAGCCCGGGCACGTTGGCGCACGTTATTTTGCAAGAGCTCGTGTGCAAGTAATCCAACAGTATCCGAAACGTGTCGGGGTCGAACTCGATGATGGAAAACTTGCGTGAGAAAACAATGACAACGATAATTTTCGGGCGCGCGTTCATTACACGCAGTGTTTTTTCACCGTTTTCGTGTCTTACCTCGGTCTGATTGAGTTTCGCCCGATCGATCTTGTCCCCGCCGTTGTTCGGACAAACGCTGACTTTGGGCACGGACAGCTGAGCCAACCTTTCTTTCTCCTTCTCTTTGTCTTTCTCCTTCTCTTTGTCTGTCGATTTACAACGGTATCAGTCGCAACGCGCCGGACACCGTGCACGTCTAATACTTACGGCTGAAATCCTGCGAAGAAGCCCATTTCTTCTTGTCGTCGGCCGACAGGTTCTGTTGTTTCCTTATCGATTTGCTCCATCCCGCGGTAATCGTTCCCAACCGGGTGAACGCTCTCCGCATCATCGGCGAACTCGGCACGCTTTTGGCCCTGTACAACGTTTTATTTTGATAATCACTGTACGCCGGACATGCGTACAATCAATACACGGATTTCAATTTGAAAAGGAAAAACAAAAAAAAAATTTAAATTAAAAAGACCGACCTCGGCGTTTCGATATCAGGCACTTGTAAAAAGTTACTGCTCTTTGCTTTTTGCTGTTGCTGAGACGGCAAACTAGGAAGACCCCGTGCCAACAACTCGGCGACCGGCATTTGAGGGGACCCGAAACCGGTCGATATGCCGTACAACATTTCTTGAAATACCCTGTACAAAACCATAATCGTTTTGTTTAGAAGTTATTCCGACATGTCCGACCTCGTCGACTACGACATACGTACCGACTTCTCACGCCCAAAATCGCTCGGACGCCGATGAATCTCGTCTTTTGCTTACTTTGCCCCACTAAAAACACTACGTCGAACAAATGACCGTTCTGGGAGACGTTCAATTCGGAGTTGATGAAGAACTTGGTAAAGTCTTTGGCTAGCGTGTCGTAGTCTTCGAATCGATCTCTAACCGAGTCGAGCAACGGGCTGGACGGCCTCATATGTCCGATCGGTCTCCATGAACCTCTCCTGTAACGTCATGTACGTTTTTTTTTTTTTTTTTTTTTTTTTTTTTTACGTCAGCGCCGCGCGCGAATCGTCGACAGATCAAAAACTATGAACGTATGAACATGGTGTGTTCACCTGTATGGTTTAGGGATTTGCCCGGTCTCGCAATGGTTTTGTAAGTTGGCCACGATGTCTTCGAGCATTTGGCTGCGTGTGCGCTCTTGCATCCTGGCGAATTTCGGCGCTGAATAACTGGCCCGTTCGCCGTTCACGATCTTCGTTAAGATCCATTCTCGGAACATGTCCTTCTCTTCGAACACCGACTGCTCCCAGAGATATGGTTTGTACGCCCCGACTTCGTCTCTGGTCACGACAGACACCTTGAAAGAAAAAAAAAGAAAAAAAAAAAACCGCGCGAACAATTATTTCTCGTTTCATCAATCTGACCGTTATGGCGTATAGTTTACTTCGTATTTGGTCCGTTCCGTTTTTCTTCGAATTCTCGGGCTGACTCTGACCAGTATGAAAGTATGAAGAAAATGCGATTTTATACAAGCCGGCGAAAATCGGGTGTCGTCGGCTTCGAGGAATACAACGCACACGATGTCGTTGCCGATGTGTCTTTTTCTCTGCAGCTGTAAATACGATAAAATAGGTTTTCGTTTTAATCGAAACCAATCGATTTGACGCGGCGTTCGCGTTAGGTTTACTTTTTGGGCGTCGTGCGCCTCGTAAGGTAACATGGTGGAAACGTGGAACATGATCTCAATGTTTCTCCAGTTGGTGTACACCGAATGCGTTCCGGTCAAATCGTGCACCGTGTCTAATCCTCCCCGGTACTTATCAAAACCTGTAAGACGCACGTACGATAAACATAGGAGGAGGAGGAGGAGGAGGAGGCGACGATGAAAATTCATTGGCGGTTCGCGAGATCGTACCGCATAGTCTTTTGGTCTCTCCTAAAAGTCCGAGAAATTCTTCGAACGCCAAGCTGTTGTCGTTGTTGTCCAATATCTCCTCCTCGGTGGTCTGGCCTTCCTTCACGTAGATCACCCCGACCTTGAGTTCGGATTTCATGAACACCTGGTCCAACTTGAGCAGCTCGTCGGCCGTGTCGGGCAACTGGCCGAGCACTAACGGCGGGTTTAGGTTGATCTCTTTGCCCAGCGACCGGACCACCTCCTCGCGGTTATAACGGTCCGCGAACACGCACGAGGCCGGTATCAGACCGTGCACCGTGTAGCTGATCGCCCTGACCAGTATCCTACGGGCAACAAAAACGACGTGAAACGCGTTATAACGTAACCCCCAAGTACGCGTTAACGCGTCCGCGAGAGTTTCGACGTACGCACCTGAACTGATCTCGGCCGTTAATGGTTTCCTGTTTGAGGCTCAAGATGATCGGACCCAGATCCTCGTCGTTCGTGAAGTAATTCCAGTGTTCCTTTTGGTAAAAGTACCGTTCGAACGTCTCCTGTTCCACGGATGTCAGTTCGAAACATCGGTTTTTCTCCCATTGTTCCTCGATCGACGTTTTCGGTCTGCGCAAAACGACCAACAACAACGATGGGGTGGGAGGGAGGAGGTAATTTTTTAACGCGTTACCCGGCGCCCGCCTCGCACGGTTAGGCCGTTACATACCTCGGCGGCGGCATGACGTAATCGTCGTCGTACGGATAATACTCGTCGTCCTCCAGCAGCAGACTGTCCGAGCCTCTGGGACGGCCGTACCTGGTGCCGAAGTACTCTTGTGCGCCGTCCGCGCCGTCCGAGTTCGAACCGTTGTTCAGCTCTCGTTCGTCAGACCCGGATTCCTCCACGCATCCCGTCTCGCTGGTGATCTTCTGACGGGAACACTCGATCCAATAGCCGGGCGCCGGTTGAAAGTTGTGCGGCCATTCCTCGCAAATGTCGTCTGCGGAGAAGGAAAACGAGTGTTTAATTCGTCGAGTCACGAACACAATAACAACAATCGTGTAAAAATACGTCCTCGTTCTTCCGGCGATTTACCCGCCGCGGTCTACGCGTACATACTCTCTACGGGCGTCATCCCGATGACAGGACAATGTTATATGTTTCGTGCTCGGCGTAATGGCCGGTGCGCAAAATAGGATATAGTATACGTCGTTTTGTTTTGAAGAAAAACCGCCGTCTATCACGGTCGGCAGCAGTTATTTTGTTTACGAACTTTTCCAATTGGTATATTTTTATCTTATTTAGCGAGTACGCTCGGATTGTTAGTGTGTGTAAGTATTATATTTATTATTGAAAAAAAAAAACCCCCGCTCAAGTAAATTTAATAAGTATTAACTACAAAAATAACAACAATACCGACAAAACGTGTATTTGATTACGCGGGGGCTTAGAACGTCTTTATTGCAAAATACCTATTAAATAGACGTTATGAAAAAGGTACGATAAATACATAACAGCAGCGTTTCCAGTCTAATTATTATTAAAGCGAAAATGTTTAGTATACGTGCAGATATAATACTATACAAGATAAATAGTGATGACCGTCAACCGAGTGTAATAACAACGAGTATTCGTAATTTATAAATGTTGATTTTTCTCGTGTAATATATATTTTTAATTATTAAAAGAAAAGACCGTGGGTTTTCTCCGGAAAGTTTTATACGCGTCGTAACAAAGTAGTTTTTAATAAATACACTGCGTGTGTACACACTCAGAACGCCAAAATCGGACCGATAAACTTTGAAACGTATGTATGGACAGCGTTGAAAAATTATTAAAACCGGTCGGATAGTACTCGATTCGTTTTCATTACCTTATAGTTTTCAAATACGTGATCGTTTAAAAAAAAAAAAAAATGTTTGATATTCGTAGAATAATTAGTATATTCGTATGGGAATAAACATTCGATACACAATAATCACGACGAAGTTGTAAGATTATAATAATATAATAATGAATCGTGTTCGTTCACGACGACAACAAGAAATAATGAGATTATAGTCGATCGCTGCAAGCTTTTTGTCATGACACACAACGTTAGTTGCGTTTTTGTGGAAACGTATACGAGCTCAGGAACAAAAAGTTGCGGGATCTCACGCTTTTTAAATATAAAACTCAAACCACATACAAAATACAATGAACCAAACTAGTCTTTCGTTTTCAAAAAGTACTTTGGAACTGCTCTTAAGTTGTATCTTCAAGTGGTTTCGTCTTATTTTCATTTAAATTTTCGTCAACATCTTGAAGTTGTTATCAACTGATCGTGGTTTTCAGTCGTGGAGATACAAGGTCCGGTGAATATAATGGTGGATGGGCGACCACTGTGGTTTTTCCTGTGTGCTCTTGTCAAAAATTCACGAATCGATAGAGCTCCATTGTCGCATTGTCATGGTGCAAAAAAACAGGTTCTCTGTTTGTCAGTTTTCAGGATGTTTTCGACGAATCTTTACAAATACACGATTCAAAACGTTTTTGTAGAGTATTTAATTCACTGTTTGACCAATTCATAACGGATGACACAAACGGACCATGAAAAAAAGACAATTTTGCGTTGTCTCGTTTATTTGTTCGATATTCGATCGATCCGACACACGTGGGAAATGTAATATGTATTTTTAGTTAACAACGATACAGCAATATTTGTCTCGGAACTTTTTCAACAGACTTCGTATAATGCGTGTTTGTTGTTGTAACAAGCGAATTCTCCATACGCCGTACTTACACATATTTTCGATAGGTAAAAATCAATATTTTCTTATTAATATATAAGGTACGTTTTTCCGAAATGACTTTCTACGTCGCACGTATATAACATAAGCAACTGCAGCTGAAAGCACGTTGAACGTTTCGCGGAAGAAAGTCGTTGTTTTTGACTTTTACGCGCGGACGTCATCTCGATACCAAAGCTTCTATATATAAATGTATAAACGTTAAAATCTAATATTATCGTTCAGACTTTGCCATTTTGTTTTAATACGTGTACGTGTTACTCGACTGAATATTTGTCGAAAAAAACGTACAACGGTTATTAAAACAAAATCGTCTTTTTCTCGGCCAACCTCGTCCCCCTACCTCCCCCCGCCCCACCGACCCGGTCTCTTCTCGGTAAATTTAATTTATAAACAATTTATTCGTGTTGTGTAACAAATGATGACTATACACGTCTATACCCACGAGACAGGATTTCGCTCGGTTCACAGCGCCGGGTCCCCACACGTATACAGTGTGAATAATGTACGCGCGTTTTTAATAAAACATACACGGCCGTATAAACCCAGGCGAATTAATTATAAACGCGATTTCGCACCGCATTCGTCGTAGTTAAACGTTATACGAAATATCGTCACGGCACAGCGGTATAGAGGCATCACTCGTCTATTGTGTAGGACGTGCATTGTGAACGACGTTGCTCGTGTGCAATGTGCATGTACGTAGTATATACATATCACGTGTGCACGATGTAAACACGGTGTACGCGAAGAAGAACACGGGAAGAAAACAAAAAAATTAATTTCCGGTCCGGACAAACGTCTTCCGCTTCACGCGAGCGCTATAGAGCTAGGTCCGGCACGCGCTCCTCCTCGAGAACGGTTTTTTATTTATTTTTTTAAAATTCAAACGCACGACGACATAACGTACCGCGTTGACGTTTTTCCTTCACGATACTTCCGAGAACGCGCCGTCGAGGGGACGACCTCGGGAAACAAAAGTGTGACCCGGAGAAAATGTTAATACCCCCCGCCGGGGCAGATAAGCGCGCACTGGCAGCCACGTCGCGCCGTACGTTTACGCATGTGCGCGTAATGTTATAATGGACTTTTCGTTTAACGCGCAGGACCCGTCCCGGTTTTTTTTTTTTGGTAATCCGTTCGCGGTCGTTAGCTGAGAGTTTAATTTCGCGGCGTAATCGTAACGTCGAGCTTACCGTTTTTCCAGTAGCCGTATTTGTTTAACGTTTTTGGAATCCTACGTACCGATAAGCCAACAACAGTTCGTATTGCCTATGTTAACGTTAAAAGCTTAGACGAGAGGTCGCCGCGCAATGCTGAACGTAAAACAAACCGTTCGTTCGACGTGACGTGCACTTCACAACGTTGCTCGAAACGTATAGTAATAGACGCGCTATTAAAAAGAAAATTCAAAATTCAAAATACCAACAAAAGATAAAGATTAAATTTTGATTTTTGTTTGTTTGTAAATTTAGTATTATACGTACTGTTAACACAATTAGAATGTATATTATACATTTATTATATTTATTACCGAACGTTCTATTACGGTAATCGGAGTGTTCTGTACGTGTAATGATATTTATATGTACACGAGGAGTATAGGACATTTTCTAGAAAAATTATTTCCCATATTTTACAGAGCGCGAGAATGTTCAGCGTTTTTACACGATACAACTTGTAAGAGTTTAATAATAATGGTAATCAATGAGAAATAAAACTACACGATGCAAAAAGAAAGGTTTGAATTTTTAAAACATGTTATATACTAACTTTTAGTTTAAAAACAATACTACTTCAAAACAATACCACTATAATTTTGATTAACTGTACACTTTATATATGCGATATATACTTTCGATTATTAGTTTCAACGTCTACAAAGTATCGAATGTATAAAATAATATCAATTACGCGCGATCTCTTACACACCGTTACGCGGTTTATAAAAATAAGTATATACGTACGAAAGATTTGGATCAATAATTATTCAGAGGCTATTAATAAGTAAACTCGCCATACTTAAAAAAGTATTATGTATCGCAGAAGGGAGGGTTTTTTTTTTATGTACATCGAATAATTAGTATTAAATTTTGTTTGAAGTTTTTCTTTTTTTGCTCCTTTATAACATAAAATGTAATACTTGTATTATATATGTATACTATTTTTTTGTTCGCCGTTGTATACGCGTTTAGACGAACAAAATAAATTAGTAGAAAACTACAACGAAACCGTATATATATACATTTTTTCTTTTAACGTTCATCTGAGAACACTTAGTAATATTTTCTTTTCTTTCGATCGGAACATTATTATCATAATTATTTCTTAGTTTTTCTTCTACAATATATATACATATATGTAGTTATATACTTATTATCTATACTTGAGAATAATGAGAACGAATTACATTATTCGTTTGTACATTGTTCGCGAATATTATTTGGACAGGTAGTAATTGTCAATACGGATTATGAAATCGATATTGTCCGTCTATAAAATCGTATTAGCGTACAGCTCAAAAATTATATGCTTATTATGTTATTAATTTCGGTTTCGGAAGTTAACTAATAAAAAAAAAGAAAAAAAAACGTTGTCGTTGTCGTTTGTTAATTTTTTTTCATTTACTTTAATTGTTATCGTGCAATGATTATTTTCGCGTGCATTTTTTTTTAAATTTTTTTCTTTTCGATGCACGAAAAAATAGAAATAAGAAGATTTTTATTAAAACATTTGAAAAATGTGTCAAAAAAAAAAAAAAATGATATACATATTTGTTCAAAAAAAAAAAATGATTATTTCCCGTAACATATTGAAATACGTATACTGCAACAATCGAAGTTGCTTACGAAAAGCGATCGATATTTTTCCCTCTATAGCATGGTATTTTATTTTCGAGTGTTTTCGGCGATCAATCATACTACTCGTGATGTTTTCTCAGTGTATTTTCTCATTAGCAAACACTTGTTATAACAATAGATTGTTGAAATGTTATGCACGCAATTATAATTTCAAATAAAACAATTAGTCTTAAAATATATATTATTCAAAAATAATATCCACTATATCAAAAAAAATAAAAATAAAAATAAAAATAAAAAATAAACTGCCGCGAAACTCAATTTGAGTGGATTACTTGTTCGGGCGGATATCACACTAAGACAGCTTGGCGTTTATAACAAATTGTATTGTATTCGGAAACGATGATAAAATGTGTTATATATTCGTATATATTTTTTCGCGAGCGAATTTCGGTTTATTTGGGAAATTGTTGTTTTGGTGTAAATATATTATGCATATATTATCAAAATGAAAAATAAGCTTACGGTAAACATCGGGAACAGCAAAGTTTGGGATATTTTTTTGGATCCGATAATAATAATAATAATAATAATAATAATAATAATAATAATAATAATATTGCGTGTTTGTAACATTTTACCTGAGTATATTTATGGAAAATAATTTTTTTCTTAGCATGGTTGCATCTGGAAAATAGTTAGGTTAGGTTAGACTATATAAATATATTATTATAATACAATATTTTTTCGTTCAAAGCGCACAGGAACGGGAAATCCACTCGTATTAATATTAGATGTTCAGACGGGGAAAAAAACATTATTATTGTTTCCATTCACCGCAAACGTAAAATCGTACCGGGTCATATTCGGTCGGGCAGTCGACGAAAATCACGTCATACGTGATGTGCACAGAGGTCGAGAGAGAAAAAAACAAAATCACACCAAACAACGTATACATTGTGTTGCATACGTTGACACGACGTTATTGGTTCGACATTATGCCGGTGACCTCTGGACGTGTGTGTGCGTGTGTGTGCGGCGTAGGAAATGGTCGGACTACGGGACTTATCCGACAATCACGACGGCGGTCGAAATCCGGTTAAGACGCCGTTTAGCCGGGGAAAGACGTTTTACTTATCTTTAAACAACAGTATGAATCGACCGCGTGGTGGCGACGGTGTCCACAATAAGCGCATGAAGCGGGCTGGGACGTGGTTGGAAATATCGGTCCGGGAACACTGACCGTGTGTGTGTGTACCTGCTGCAGGTGGGTCGTTCGCATCGTATCGCGTGTATTCGCGTGAGCGCAGCACAGTACAATAAAAGAAAGTATAGTATAGTCGTAGCGCTATCTGAATCACGACTTCGGCGGGGGGATGGGGTGGGTAGGGGGAACGAAATGGCGATAGTGTGTGAGTGAGGTGAGGAGACGGCAGGGAGTTAAAGAAGAGCCAATAAAGTACGCGAGAAACGACGAGAACGCGATCGATCGGTCGAAACCAACATATACATATATTAGATATACCTGTTCGACAGATTCGTAGTGAGTTTATGTATACGATGATTGTTGTGGACTACGATCGGGGGTTTTTTTTTTTGTTATGATGGACGTTTCACGCAAAAATACAAAAACAGACTTTATCCGCGCCGCGGGATAACGCAATAGCACTTTTTACGACGGACAACGGTAAGATAGGAGGGGACAGTGAAATAGCATCAGGTTCAAAAAAAAAATTTCTCCGATTTTCCATCGCGGGTAAATTTGTCAAACCGTATATATTACCCGCGATTCGAAATTCGTCTCTTTTGTTATCGACTACGGTGTATAAATTGTGTTATTTTCGAACTTTTTTTCCTATAAAAATACTATATTGTCATAATTTTTATATCTTATATATCATTTCATAAGTCGAAAAAACTCGTTCGTTATTTTACGGTTTAAAACTCTTAGAAACACGATGGTTTAATTATTTCGATAAACTTTGTTATTTTTCATGGTTTACATATAAAACTGTGACCCCCGCTTTTTTTTCACACGTTTCACGGAAAGTCGTTTTTCGGGTAATACATTTTTGATGAAAACTATGACGTACATTTCGAAATTTGACTTTGCGAACGGCACAAAACAAAACGACCAAACACGTGATTTTTCAAATGATCATGAGAAAAACTGAGCTTATGTTGTTTGTTCATAATCATAATACGACGTAATTATTGATGGTCGCGTTCCGCAATTTAACTACATACAATACTAGCCGTCGCATTATGCGCTCTCCAACCGGGTCCTTTTCATGAACGAAATAACATACGTTATCTCGGGCATATTTCGGTGTGAATAAATGAATATTGGCCAGAAGTGGTTTTGATTTTTTTCAAAAGCACCATGAATAATAACATTCGCGTACACCAAACACGTTGGGACATTCGAAGGGCGCGTGTACCCGTCACGGTACACGTTTTGTCGTCGGCACGCGGGAAAATTCGAAAACTTCAATTCGGACGTATCCCGCAATTGAATACGTGACTAATGAGTGATTCACGTGCTCGGATTCAAACTATTGGTTTATACGAGCGCGTTGTACACGACGAAAACGGTCATCGCACAATGTATATATATATATATATATATATAAACGGGCGCGTGCGAACGAACGCGTAAAACGTACGAAATTGGGTTATCAAAAAGTAAACATATGATACGTGTATACGTGTAGTAGCCGCTTGTATGACAGTTGGGAAATACGAAATAATACGTTTCGATAGACTTTTATGCAAATATAACGTATTTAGAATTTCGGATGAATGTAATACGGGTCGTGATGTCATGCCGACGGAACAAATGTTTTAATATTTTATGATATTATGATATCTATTATTGCGCATTATTGCTATGGACGACGCCGTCGTATGGGCGCTACGATTATAATACGTTTAATATAAAATATAGGCATTACGACAGAGAGAGAGAGAGAGAGAGTGAGAGAGAAAGGAGTAAAAATGGTACGAAAAAATAAATAAAAAAATAGTTTTAACACGTCAACAACAATTGACAGTAACGACTCCGCGGTTCGCTCGCGCGGCGCGTCTTACTTTGCGGCCGACGAATAAAATCGTATGGCCGAACGAGTGTTCAATTTAAATAAATTCAAGTTGTAAGTTTTTGGAAAATATTTACGTCATCCGTATAAACACTGTATATACACACACATATATTCAAGCGAAGACTTGAGAATTTCACTGCGGTCTTATTATAAATAATATATAAATAATATAACACGCGTGCGAGCGAGACGTCGGCGATAATTGATTTTCTATAATAATGTTAGTAGTCGATAAAACGTAATGTACGATGTTTGCCAATTATTTTAAGTACATACCTACGTATTGAGACGAATAATTTATAATAACACGCGTCACGGGTTATGGGTTGGGCATTATGTAGTTTTAACGTAATTAATATTACGACGAAAGGATACGTTTATATAGTATTTACACGCAATAGGCGGATGAAAAACAAAACGAAAGCCACCCCACGAATTTGGTTTGTAAAAATTAACGTCAAATTACGCGATCGACGGCAAATTAAAAACGAGAGGAACGATTAATACAATTCTATGAGGAGTATAAACATCAAACCGGGTTGAAATCGCGATCAAATAGCGTTTCTAATACGTATGATAGTGCGTATCCGGTAACGTGAAATATTGGCTTTTATCACGACAGCACGATTTTATACGTGCGGAGTTTACCCTAAATAGAAATTTACGCGAAACGATGAACGAATAATAATAAAAAAAAAACTATTTTAAAAACGAATAATTTCCGATTAAATATAACAATACAAACCGTCCGCTTAATCGATTTTAAATTATGTATTATTATAGATTATTACATACGTAAATTACTTAGAATACTAGTATACAGTTAGTTTTTCGTTTGTCGTATTGCGTTTCAGCCATAGTACGATATTTGGAACGATATGGACATCTTCACCGATGAGTCGAATACGTCAGCCACCAATATTACACGTATTTCGTATTTTGTTTTTATTTTCATTTCGTTATTACTTTCATATTTTTATTCGCTACTATATATCGATATATATATATATATTATATGACCTAACCTAATATCTAACTTATACGTGTGTATAGTCCCACGGGGGTTTCCTTACTTATCTCCTTATTTTCCCATACCTATACGGCGACGTTGTGATTATTTTACCACTTATTTCCGTTGGAGATTAGACGTATATTTTTATGTATAGCCCACAGCAAAGACGGACACGAATAGTAATCGAATGTGATCCGTGCAACAAATTGTATACGAAATCGTACGGGACCGTGGCGAAGACGGTAAAAAATTATATTTTCTCTTGCAGCGGGAAAACCCGTCGAAAATGAAAACGCGAGAGAAAAGAAATGGATGAAAAAAATGGAAACCGAACCGGACGAATATTTGTCATGTGCCGCCGAAAAATATATAAATTGAAAACGACCACGTGGAGTCGTCGCGCGCTAGCCGTTATTGGAATTCCTCGCGCAGTCAGGTCGGAGGCGACAATAATAATAATAATGATTAAAAAAAAAAAAAACGAGTGAGATTACGCGATATTTTTTTCTCGCCCCCGTCTTGCTCGTCCTCGTATATATACTATTTGCGCGCGATAGAAATTTAATTTAACGTCTCAATATTTCCGTATTGTTTCGCGACGTCCGGGGACGGGCGCACATACATCGTACCCGACGTCATTCGGAAAAAAATATAATATTCGCACATCGTGTTCGGACCGGCGCACGTACACGATAACAAATACCGTGACGGGCGTACACTTAACATACGAATTCGGTGCTCGATACTCGGCGGCGTCGTTATTTATGCCGATTAAAAAACGGACAAGGCGTGTGTATGTGTGTGTGTGTGTGTGTATGAGCTATTTAAGGAGTGTGAACACGTCGCCGCGTTGACCGGGTTTATACCGCGTGGTCATCACCGCACGCCGACGAATCCATCGTTAGAGCAGACGCGAGGGAAAGATTTCCGGTCCTTCGTATTGCACGCATTTGGCGACGATCGTGTCTACGTACGAAGGAAAAACCAAATACAATCGGAACGTTAGAAACGGACCGTGTATAGTCGTTTGTGTAATTCGAACTGGGTTAGTAGGAACAAGAGAAACGAGCAGAGTCTTGTACGCGGTGTCTTTGCTGTGGGGGGTTAGCGTGAAACGAGCGAAACATGACGAAACAAACGTCAGACGAGACGTTTTTGCCGTTTGTACGTTTCGAAACGCTCTGCGCGTCGGGGCCATTGGTCATTTGACGAGACAGCGTGAACGTTTCCCAACCGTTTTGGAGAAAACGCGGACGTTGAATATTTTTTATGTTGTACCGGTACACGACGGACGGGACCAACAGCGCTCGTCTGTAGCGGAATTGCCTATTCGGAGCGCCGTGCGAACATGTTTTCAACAATAACAGTATCGATTTTTTACGCGTTATCGAAAATACGAAAATACGAAAAAAAACGCCGAGAATTTTTCGTTTCCACAGGGCCGAAAAATAAATGTTATGTCCGATCCTCCCCACGGGGATTCGTCTGTGTGCATTGTGCGCGTATACCGCCGTGGTAGTCGGGGAGTGTCGTTAATACGAAGAGCGTTATCGGGAGCCGGTCCGAACCGTACACGCGCACGTCAAACGAATTCGATTCAAACGCTTCAAGGTCTCTAAACGGATCGTTTTGTACACATATTTTTTGCCAATGTACCGTATGTACAATACAGCGTTAACGGACGACTTCGCGGACCGCGCGTACGTGTTTATGTGTTTGTCCCGACATTATGTTTTACGTATCTTAGCAACTATTAATAAAAAATAATAAAAAAATAAAACCCTGAAAATTTGATGTATATATATATATATATATATTATTTAACGTCGCGAATATTTTGTTTTTACACGAAATAAAAGCCTTTAACTCGACTTTCATACATACGGACACTGAACTATTGGGACGGGGTGGCCGCGGTTAAAACATTACGTTTTCCTTTTTTTGTGTGCATATTATTATACTTGTAATTCATTTAACTCGTCCGTCCGCCGCCATCACGTATATGTAAGCTTTTGTCGATTGGTCTGTTTTGTATTGATGTGATAACATCGAAACTATCTAATATTAAGCTTAGATAAAACCATTTTTTTTGCATTTGATTTGTTTCGCACGATAACGTCAAAAAACAAAAAAAAAGCAAAACCCCCTCGAACCGCTAGTATTGTTTTTGTTTTTGATCGATTTCATTGTATTGTATTTTATTTATGTCTTCGAGAAGATAGTATTGAGATAGGCCTCACTGAACGAGTTCGTGTGGGAGTCGTGCGAGTTCATATTATGGGTACACGGTTATAAATTAATATAATATTCTAGAAAGTATTATTTGAGTATATAAAAATGGTAAAAATGTATTTAAAACGTTAAAACACGTTCAAAAATAAATTAAATAGTTAATTAAAAAAGGGGTTTTTTTAGGTTAACCGATTTCCAGCTATAAAATTGATTTTTAAACTTGTAATTATATTATTTTTTCCTCAGTAATTGAACCGTGATTTCATTAAAAAAATTCTTAAAACCTAACACAACATGTTATATTATCTGACGGTAGACTATTTTACAACGTATTTCGATTATAGTATTCGGTAAGAGTAAAAATTTCATAGCTTTCGTGTCATATAGGTTGTTCTATTCTATTCTCTATTCAACAATACCCGGCAATAGACTCTACCAACACCCACCGGTATACTAATCTGGTTTTCTTATTCTCTGGTTAGGTATATGAAAACACATTTCATTTTCAAAAGTTTTATGTCCACACTACAGTCGATTATGCGGTCATCGTTCGGTCTAAGGTTATATGACATATTTTCAAACGTAAGTCTCGCAGCCTGACCCATTTTATTTATTTCTTATTATTTGGCACGCCAAATGTTTTATATTACTCGACATAGTTGAACATTTAAAAATAAATTACCAAAAGAAAATAAATTTCGTTCGTAAGGTTTTTCTTATTATTAGACTGTATATATTGAATGACAGTAAGGAGTCTATACTATATTTATTGTATATATAATATTATTTATAATAAAAAATAAATACAAATTACTTATAGATGTATTTAACTTTATAAAATTATAATTGATTCTTTTCATTGACTAGACATATTATATTATATATTTTATTCATTAGAGTCTTCTTAAATTTCGAGTTTGAAATGCCTGGCCTCTCTGTCTCTCTCTATACTCGTTTTAATGGATTTTATATAGTCGAATTTCTTATGCGATTAAACGTATAACGATAGTAATATATAATGCTGTAAAAACACTTTTTACACTTTTATAGTGTATCTAAATGTACAATTAAAATCAAACCTATATATAAGTACATAAATTTCTATATTTTAGTATATTTACTCGTATGAAATGTAATAATACGTCCAAGGGGAAAACCACTCGTTTAAGTTAGGTTATATTATATACGTTCAAAATATTAATGTTTTAAACTATACCGTATATAATTGTACTGATGTATCTATATAAGCTGGGTGTTCAAAAAAATTATGAGAACTGTGTTCTTCTTGGCCATTTTTCAATATGTTTTAAATTATGATTTTCGCGACTTATCATTATGTATATATATATATACAGTTTCCATCTTGAAATATCAATAAGTTCGACTCACAGTCGTTGACCGTGTTAAAAACAAAAAACAGCATTCGAAGTTTAGTTCGGTAATTTTGTCATTTCTTGTACGACTCAAACCGAACAATATTAACGCAGGTCATTGCAGCGATCATTTGTTACTACATTTAATTTCGCGTGTGTAATTATCGTATAACTATTAACGTCTCTCGGCGGTCGTTTGCGGTGGGCGGGTAATATTATAATTAGACATATATGTGATGATTAAACCGTGTTCATGACGTTTCCGATGACGATATCCATTGTTTGTCCATATCATAGTACATTACGTACACGTCGGCGCAAGACTCGTCTCGCGGTAGAACGTTTTCGTCGTGATAACTAAATAACTGTCCTTTATATTACGTACGTTGGGCTTGTGTTGTATCGTCTTGTTGGTAAATTCGAACCACGCGGTATCGCATATTATGGTATATTTTAGATCATAAAAAGAAGAAGAAGCGAATATATACACATAAATATATATATATATATATATATCGATTATCGATACGGGAAATCGATTTTCGACGGCCATCCGAAATAATGTCCCGATATTAATAAAGTCTAAACATTTGAAATATTCAATAATCATTATTCAAACGTCACGAGCGCAAAATTACGAAACGATTATTATTTTTCGCGACCGTACAGAATTATAACTTTTTCATTCGTATTCGTAATTGGGCTTTATAAATAACAATCTCTGTATGTATCGGTATGTAAGTAAATTTTAAACCATTATACGTACGCTGCTAGAATTGTACATTTTAAGCTGCTTTGATGATCATTTAACGAATTGGAGTAAAACGTTCGATGTTTTGGTTTTATAATAACGTTATGTTGATTCGCGTAAAATGTTTTTTTATGACCGTCTCTGTACATTTGTCACACTAGCGAGTCTGTAACGACTACTAGCAGCAGTCGGAAACTAGCGAGGGGAATTTTTCGAATATTCGTTTTGAACCCTCTTTGCGTTACATTGCACACGTTTTTTATTTAGCCGTTAAGGACATATTGTTTGAAATGCACGCGCGCCTCACAATATTTTCACGATATACGACGCGCACTGTAATCGCGCGGAGACTGTGTACGGTCGAATCGAGAACGCTTTCTATATCGCGTAAATTTCTATATAAAATTTCTCGTCCGCCATCGTCCGCACTAAGCCCGGAATATTTCGTTTACCGCGGCAGAGAGAGGAGCGAGGGGTTATTATCCTTTTGGTATTTTTAGTTTTTACCGCCGGTTTTCTCTGCAAAAATTAAATATATGATATATTATATATATATATATATAGTCGTAATAATAATAATAATAAACTTATTAATCATATTGTCCTGTGCATTCGACTTGGCGGTTCGATATTAAATTATCAGGGAAATCGTTCGTATGCTATTTTAGTATAGTATAATATACGTATACAGGCACGCGGTTCATCGAGATATAAATTATATATTATTTCTTGCGTATATTTTATTAAAACATTTCTGAAACGAACTTCATACCCACGAGTTATTATATTAGTTATAAATGTACACACACGCGCATAATATGTATATAATATAAAAGCGCTTAAATGACTGACGTAAATGTATTAATCTATATATATATACTCGTATATTTATTTTCGGTTTATTCTTCATAAATTACATATTATATATACATATATTACCTGCTGCAGCGGCACCTGTCTGTTCGACTGAAATTCTTGTTATTATTATTTCATGTGTTTGTATTTAAATTTAATCCGTATACGAAATATAGCCGTATCGAATTTATAGAAAACGAACGCGGGGTGTGGCGTATACGCGTGGGTTTAATTAAAAACTTTCGATGTCAATTTTTAATGAAAAATTGACAAAGCGCGGTAATTTTAAAACGGCTAGGAATTCATTATATCTATGACAAAAATATATCATATATACGTAGCGCACAAGCGCCATATCAAATTTCTCGTGAACTCGCCCGACAGTTTTCCGAATTACAATGAGAATTCGCGAAATTCTTCACTATAAATATTACAGTAATAAGCGGGCGCGGCGCGTACGGCGCCGCCGGTTCGTATCAACAACAACGTAATTCACACGCGTACTTACACACGGAAAACGTTTTGAAACGACTCGAACACATGTTAACTGAGAAACGATGAGACGTATTCGCGTCGCGTGTGTGTACTCAAATGTTTTAATGTCCGATTGGTTATCGCCGATTTGTACTTAAGACGTTTGACTAAGAAAAAAAAAACCCCCCGTGGAAATTCGTTCGAGAGCGGCGGATCGCGTAATATAATCGGTATAATAAACGTAGATAATTATATTCGACGTGCGAAAGTTTTCCCAGTCGACAATTAAGAAAACGGAAAAAGTTTTTTTTCTCCTCGCGAAATCGTATAAGTACGAAAACGTAAAAAAAAATATATTTAAAAACGGTTAACGAATCTTTTATAACTCATAAAACATTACACACACACACACACACACACTATGCGTTTATATGCGTACGAAATTACAAATTTATAATATAAATCATTTCGACCCAGGTACCTGGTTATTAATGCTAATAAACGAAATGAAATATCGACCGATTTCGTGATGGGTCGGCGTTTGAATTCAAAGGGTTGTATTATTTATCGTTTGTTTCGGCGGTCAAGAAATTGGGACGTTGAAAAAAATAACGCGAATTTTCAGTGGTATCGACCGCTCGCAGTGTTCATCGAAGGTCGAGTGGTTATGTACCTCGGCATTAGTGCCAGTTGATATCGAACATTATACACGTTAAGAGCTTACGCGGAGAACAATATATCATGTTTGTGATCGTCGTTGTTCGTGATTTTACGTATTTTGTTTTGTTCGTCGATATGAATTGTTTCGAATCGATCGAAAACGATTTTGGTCTCGAAAAATATCTTAATTTGTATTACCTGTTTTACTGGATAACCGTTTGTTTAGACGTTACAACATACGCGGCAACGTCATTTCACAACGTTTCAACGCAAAGGTTTAATTGGGCTGAATAATCCCGCGAAATTAATCCTGCGGCATTTAAACGATTATTCGCAGCGAGAACGTCCAAAAGCGATTAATATGATTGTTTGGACTGATAAGTGAATAATCAAAAAAATATTGTTCGCTACGGGACTCGGCACAGGAGTTCAATGTTATGTTTAATTTCGCAGCCATCTAAAACGTCACGATGCACAATTTACACGTTAAAACGGTATGTGCGCATCATGTGTGCGCGTCGAGTTCGCAATAGGTACGGGAGGAAAAAAAAACAACAACAACACTCGGAGTAATATCGTATACGCGAACGCGTTGCAGAGAAAACGTATTTTTGTCGATATCATAAATTGTTTTTTTCTTTTTTTTTTTGTCAAATAACGCGTACTACCGATTGAGTGTTACGCGCGTCCGGCGAAATCGTCAATTCACATTGTGATGTGCCACGGTTGTGTTATTAGTCAAATATCGACGCTATACAGTCGAGTTACACGCGACCACAATCCGTCCCGAGTAAAATATATAACGGATAATTAAAAACTAAACAAAAGAAATAAAATAACTGTAATTTAATTTTCTTAAATCTCGCACGCTAACTTTGTTTCCGCCCTTTGTGGAATATTCAACCAGTAGAGTTTTCGCTGGTTGATACCGGGCTTTCTTTTGTCTTTTTTTTTTCGTCGAGTTTCGCGACGAAAATAAGTAGATCGTGTACCTTTGTATACATTTATAGTGATATAATTTATAATTTTTGTACGTCGTCGTGGTTTAATGTAATGCATTTGAAAAACTATCGTGATTGTTAATCAGATTAGTCGAAGGACGTCGTCATCGAAACGGTTTAAAAATAGTATTATTAATACGTTGTTTGGGGGGGGAAAGAAAAAAAAAGTTTTTACGCGTTCATTGTACATAATGATAAAATACTGTAACACACACACACACACACACACACAATTGATATATCAATCATTTTTTAAAATTAAAAACACTCGACGTCCGCATTGAAGTAATAAATAATTTAACAATTTTCCGCGATACGAACGTTGCGATAGTCTCGTACGAGACAGGTAAAAAAAAAAAAAAAAGCAACCGTATAAAACAAGATTAATCGCGACGACGTATATCAAATCGAACGTATCGATTTCACGACGAGGCGTCGGACGGGATCGTACGAAACGTCGATACGACCTCGGACGTCTCGAACGAGTTTATCACCGTCCAGATAATGGCGTGAGAATAAATGCGCTTAGAAATAACTTCGCGCCGCGGCTTTCTGTAAGCGGGACAAACCGACGAAGTCATCAGTCGTTCGAACGGCTTATGTGTTACGTGACGGGTTTTTCTTTTCTTTCTGCGCGTTACGCGGCGAACGGTACGATAACCAATCGAATAATACGCGAACAAAATGAATAGAAAACCTCTCACGGCACCGCACATTTTTTTCATTTTTTTTTTTTTAATGTATTTAAAAATAACCTCGAAGACCTGATTTGATACAAACACTCGCGTGCGGTTTTTTGTCGAAAAAACATGTGTCCGTTGGTATTTCGATTACGGAGATCGTGCGACAGACGCCTGTTAAATACAAGCGTTATTATAATCTCGGCGACAACGCGTCCCGCGGGCTTTACCGGCTTTCCGAACGTAAATGAATCCACTCGGATTTCCATCGAACTATATAATAGATGTTCATATGTTTTTTCGGAAATCGGTACACGCCCGGTCGCAGGTCTACTTAACGTAAGCTTGACATCCGTGGTCTCGTCGGGACGGGGATGACGACGTGTCACGCGTCTCTTAATCGTTTAATGTCTCGTAATCTCGCGGCGGCGATCACGAGGCGCCACCGTCATATCACCCCGTGCGACAACACCTGTAACCGTTATGGAATCGAAAAGTGAAACTCGATGCGAACGAGACGCATTTGTCGACAGAGTTGCCGCCGGTCAGAAAGTTGTTTGTGCCTAGACTTTTATTTCCGGTCGTCGAAACGGACCGCGTGTTTTCCAAATACGCGAGAAAATTCGACGAAAACTCGAGCGAATCGTCACATTTTTAAAACCTGTTGAGTTCACGGGACGCCTCATGCACGTACAACAGTAGAAGAGAGTTTCGACGTTTTTTTTATAATCGGCGATCAAGTTGACAATCACATCATCGCGCGACAACTCCCAAAACGAGGTTAATGTCTTACGGATGGTTAACGAAAACATATTTTATTCGGTCGTCGGATTTCAAAATACCAGAGGTAGAAGACTACGGACGTCTGAACACATTGAACATTCTCGTGACCTCGTATCGCGAAAACTTTTAATTTTATTATAGTATATTATGTGTTTTTTTTTTTTTTTGCTATTGGCAAATCGGTATTTTTGTCATATTATTTCGACCGCTCACAAAAGCGTATACAGATCGTTAGTGACTTGATGTTACATATATATATATACGTAATCGCATGTATATTACATATTATAATAATAAATACATTAAAGAAAACCTACTTCGAGTAAATCGTTTCGAAAAGCTTACGGTTATTATTTTTCTCTACGAAGATTTTTTTTGTATATTTTATTATACGTACGAGTATACGTATAAGTATTTCGTTGTGTTCTAGTCGTACGTTTGGCGCGTAATAAGTAGAAATGAATAAAAATAAAACCGAGACGATCGCGTAGGTGTACGCCGAATACAGCACGCCGTCGTCGCGTGGGATCAACTGTGTCGAAATCACTCGGCAAAAGGATAACACGACTTTCCGGCGCAAACACGTGCGAACGGGTTGACAAACATCTTTCGTCCGCGGGACGACACCACCGCGCGCGTTAGGTTAGGGGACTGAAACAAACAATCCGCCGCCCCGTCAAGTACCGTCACGTTGATTTCGACCACGCGAACGCGACAGATCATCGCTGCAGTATGCCCGCGCGGACAACGCGTCTACTCCGTACGAATATAATACAAGAGCGTGCAGACGACCAAGTGTTACACTTGTTCCGATGTCTCGGTCGGTTTTCGATTCGTTCCCGTTATTCGTACAAAACAATACGGGTGGAAATTTTATTCTGATGCGCGCCACGTGTACGTTTAGAGTTTGCCGATCATTATAACACATTCGATTGGAGTTCGTTTACAGAACGTTTTGAAAACAATTACGTAAGTTTTCAATCGCGTTTCAAAGTGGATGGTTGAAAATAATACACGCAAAATTAAGTTTACAGTCAAAACAGGAAACTCAATTACGGGAAAGAAGGTTAGTTTATATTTTTTATTGACATGCTTTCAGTGTAACACTGTAAAACTACGAAATTCAAAAAATATTTAATTGATTAATCCACCGTTTTACCCTATAGAGTTTGAAAAGCGTATACCGATTCGGGTTGTAAATCCTTAACATTTCACCAGACATAACTGGGGCAATCATGAGTACTGTACGAAATGAATACAATTTAAATTGGACGGTCAAGTTAAAAACTTTTAAATGATTAACTTTGCATTATCCAGTCAGCGCCGAAATGGATCGGATCGTCGTTCGCGTCACCATGGACAGCTAAAACAACGCGTTATGTACGCACATGCATTGTATTAAACGATCCAGAGATCCGTCTTCGTTCTCACCTCGTCCGGGCTTGTCGAGGTCGTGAACCGACGTCTGTTTCTACTCGCTGACATTAATTACGTACTAATGGAACGGATCAAAAGGTATTGGGGACGAAGACTGACGGCAAACACGCAGTCGCACTTTGTATTTAGCGGACTCGGGTTTTACTCATCCGGCGAGTAATTGTTTTCTGGTCACGTCCGTCGACTGGATAACGATTGAAATCCAAAAACACCAAAATTGGAAAAACTGTCTTCTTATAACGATTGTTGCCGGTATTATTTTTCTTTTGTATATATAAATATATATATATCACAACGAAAGTTTCCATTTGTTGTCAGAAAATATACATGATTTATAGTAAAAAAAGTATATTTGTAAATGATTGTTATGGAAAGGCTAATACGAATAAATATAGGATTTGAATGCCTTAAAAATGAATTAAAAATAATTTGATTTCGTATTTTCGTTGAATGTAAATTTAAACTAATTTAATTACGAAAAATGCACATTTAACAGAAACATTTACGTTCTTCAATTTCTGAAGAATAACCTAAAATAAAATAAAAATAATGATACGATCGTTAAGATAAACTCGAGACTCGGCTTATTTAAAAACCATGTGGTTACGCAACGTTCTAGTATGAAATTGAATATGGAAGTATTTTTTAATATTTTTCTATAGGTACATAAGCAACAAACGCCATTAAAAAGTGAAAAAATACGAAAAAAAACGACACGAAAACATCGAAACTCGAATCCTACTAATACACGAGTAAAACATGATTATTTATATGTATATACGTTGAATGTATCCTATGTTGTTAAGCTGCAGTTCAAGTTTAATAAACTATTAAGGCCATCTGTTTGATGTAAAAATGGTTGTTAATATAATTAAGGTAATTAAATACAATTTACAATGTAAGGCGTCGATAGAACAGTTTTTTTGAAATTAAAAAAATAATAATAATGTATAAATATACTAGGTAATATACAATAAATATCCAATTTGTTGGAAAATATCAATAAAATTATTTTATAGGTTCTCGACTATAAACAAATATATATTTATATACCTACGCACTACGTAGACGGGAGTTCTATAGCGGTGGATTATTTTCAAGAGACATCCGACGAATTATAAAACGTCGCACACGAAGATCGATAGTATACCATGAATAATAGAAGGACAGAAAAAAACAACATATAAATAAATAAAACCTTTTGCATTTAATGCAACCAAATACGTTTTCTTAAGTAATAAAATATTCACGAGAAAAATAACAATTCTGAAATACTCTTCATATATAATAATATTGTATATGTATATAACGATTACCATTGTAGATTTATGGCAAGTAAATTGACCGTAGATCACATTTACATTATGAAGCAGTTTTTTGTTGGGAACCACTATGAATTCGACGAGGAATTGCATATGCTGTTTGAGGATTGAAGCAGACGTTATGTAAGTCGATTATTCAAGGGACCCGCGTTCGTCGGAGCAGTATTGAGATGTATAGAGACCTAATGGTATAATGAAACGGATTCTCGAATGGAAACCCGATGGTAAACGACCATTGGGTAGACCGAAATAAAAATGCATAGACAAAATCCAGATGGAAATTGTAATAGAAGACAAAAAGGCAACATGAAGCAGACATGTGTTGCGGCATGGGCCTAATGGCCTTCAAAGTCGAAGAAGAAGAAGAAGAAGAAGAATATATATATATATATAACGTTAGGCCGCAGTGGTTTTATTTTTATTTTTATAAAAATCTTTTTCGTTACTTTTAACGTTATATTAACACGATCTTAACGGATATTTAACGTCGCGTATTGTGAATTATAGTTATCAGGGTCGAAAGTTCAAGTAAAACTAAACGAAATAAATCGGTCGTATACTTTATTCAATTTTTCAAAAAGTGCACGTTTATATTATAATATATGCGTCCGAGAAAAAGGAAGAAACAAAATACAATATAAACAAAAACTTAGTAATTGTGCTATAAACTCGACCGTTACACTAGCGCGAAAAGTTTCATCGGATAAACTGTGATAAAAAATATATATACGTGGCTATTCGCATTAATTTATATTACGTATAAGACCTAAAAAAAAAAAAAAAAATTATTAATAAATAATATTCTCCGAATGTATTAAATACATTTATTAATGCTACTGGTGAGTTTCATATTTACGTTTAAATAAGTACGTATTAATTATGTGATATGACCGCGAGGTTATTCGTCACGTTTTTTCTATGTATATATTTGCTATTTTTCGTTTCCCGAACGTTTATACGCGAGTAGACGAATATTATTATTGTTTTTAGAAAGCCGTTTGTCATTCATTATGGACAAGACGGTTTTCCGAGATAACTGTTCTGTTAAATCGACGAAACGAACTCTTTAAAATATGTTCTTAAACGGTCTGAAAACCGTTCGGACTAAATCGGGTTTCTCGCCAATAATCATTTTAAATTTCGGTTTTTAGACTAAAGTCTAGTTTAAGAGTAAGAACTGTTTGCCGAGACGCGTGATAAAATAGTCCGTAATATACCGTCCACGCGGCAGACAGGAACATCAAACGGTTTTCGATTTTTCTATTCCGGACGTTTCGTTTTCAAGGGCGTGCGAAAAACGAGCAGCGGCGACATCGGTCAAACGAATTCGGGCGCTCCCGGCTAGACAAACACGTTTGTTTTTTCGTACGCGAGCACACCGAAAGCCGAAAGTCTGACGCGCGTGCCAACGGTTTCGCGTCGGACGAAACGTTTCCGTCCGAAGTGTTTGCTCTTTCTCATTCTCTCTCTCTTTTTCCGTTTCCGAGTTGATCTCGACCTCGGAAAATCTCCGCGACACTCGCGCGCGATCCGCCGAGCAAACATTGGTCCGTGGGGGTCACTCTCCGACGCTATCGAACGATATATATTTCTCTATACGTGTGTGTGCTCGGTGTATTTTCGTTGTGTGCGCGCGGGTCGTCTGTAAACCCCGTGGAAATCTCTTCGGTTGCACAACCACGCAAATACACAAACACACACACACGCCCACACACGGACCGCTGTGACGTTTCAAAGTAAACCTCCCGGCTGCCGGATCACGTCATTGTTTTCCAAGACCAGACCGCGCACGTGTACACGAGACTTTGCACAGAGTGTTTCACACGCCTTTTATCCCCGTCGACGTTTAACGCGTGCCACGCTCCGGTGTATATCGTCAGACGGCCGTTTTCCTAATTAATTATTATCAGTTCGAGGTTAGACGTGTAGTTGTATTTGGAAAAAAACGATTATAAAATAAATCGCGACCGAAGATTTTTGAAATCCTCTGAACACAACGAGTCTAACACAATAATTTAATCAATAACCGTACAAACGGGAACATGTTGTGTAGGACGTATACACACGCGTCGTTTATATTTCTATACGAACGTCGTTACGTATTGAAGTTTCCGTCGAATGTTAAATATATTGTTTACCGTAAGAGCGTAGTCGAGTATCACAATAACTATAAAAAGCCAGACATAAATTTAATGCACTACATTCGAATGTAAAAAACAAAACGAAACTCAAACAGAAATGAAATAAGATGATATGATGTTTTATGATAAGTAACGAGGAAAAAAAATCGAATGAAGAGAAATATTACGGGAAAATAAATAACGACTATATTACATATATATATATATATTCGTGTTGTATGAAAAGGATAATCGCGACAAGAGAAGGTAAACAACATGTCGACACGTAAAAACGGCGGAACAAATGAAATAAAAGTAGATATATATAGGAACGAGAGAGAATTCGTACGTGAGCGTGAAAGCTCTCGAAATGACGTTTCGAATTCGAAATGGTTCGGAAAAGCTAAGAATGAGGTAAACCGTCGGGAAAAAGCATACGGTGTCGTAAGCAATTACTTTTATACTTTGTGTGTTTTTTCTTTTTTTTTAGTGATTTCTCGAAAACCCGGACGGTTCTGGACGTTTTCGCGCGACGTCGAATTCCGCGCCGAGAAAACCGCACGCGTGAACGAAAAATCGTTTGTACTTCGGATCGGTATACGACAAATTATTATTGCTATTGAAATGTAAATCCGTCTGTGTTAGAGAAATCGACGCGTCGGATTCGAATTTCGCACGGCGATGTGACTCCGGGACGTGCGAAACAGTGTTTTCCTCCGCCAAACAGCAGTTGTCACTAGTGTGTGCTCTCGAGCGAAACCCCGGGGTCGAAACGTTTGCACGGTCCTTCGATATTTTTCGCGATCCGAACGTGTCGAATGACTCGTGTTCAGCGGGTCGCAATGGCCGGGGGGGGGGGGGGGAGAGAGGCGAGAAAATAAAGCCGACAGTAATCGTTTAGTGCGACGTGAAAACCAAGTGAATGTAATAGGCAAAATAAAGGAGACGGGAATATTGACGCGCGGATAACCGAAATTATAATAATTATCGTTTGAAATCGAAGTGTTCGTCGTTTTATTTTTTTTTTTCGGGCGGATACGTTTCGCGTGCACGTCGAAAGCGTAATAATACAATGTACAAAACTATGATAATACAAAAAATAAAGTCTAATTAAGTACTCGCAACGATATGTGCAAACACCTAACTGCATAAAACTGGGAACAGTTCAGGGATCTGGGCAGAAACAGAGGACGGGATAGACATTAAACGTTCGATATAGACGTTGGGACGAAAATGTCGGAAAAACAAGTACTATTTTACGTAACTAGAATTGTGATTCAATATGCACGATTGTTCAATTAAACTATTCGATAATGAATGTAATTGACATGATCGTACACAATTGACCAACATAACATTTCAAACTTTAGTTTTATATATTTTCGTTACGTTTCCACATAATAATAATAATAATAATAACTATATCGTAGTCGTGTTTGTTTTGATCCCAACGTTATAATCGATGGAAGAATTTCGATTTTTAAACGTCGCTATGTTTTTTATGTAAAGGCATACCTCCTAACCGTCCGATCGTCGAGACGCGTTTCCGAGTAGATTTTCTAACTGATAGATCGTAAAATTACAGCATGCACGTTTCGGGTCGATTCTTTGTTCCGTGGAACGCGGTGTTCGTCGCGTATCACGACGTACGTATATTAATGTATAAAAGGTTTAAGGAAGTTTCGAAAAGGATTGAGCGAATAATTTCGACGCGGACAACGCAATTTGAATATTGCATTTTTTTTTTTCCAAATCACATATCATCGCAACGTTTTACGTTATTATCGCACGTATCGTAATATCGTAGTTTTTTTCCTTCTCTGTTCGAAAAACAAAAACAAAAACCGAAGATCATTTTCATTAGCGTTTCTCGACGAAAAACGTTTAACATCGTGTGACGTACACACGCGCTGACACCGCTGAGCCGTGTCCGTGATCCGTTATAAATGGAAATCGTATCCCGGCGGCGTGCGCTGTCCCAGCAGTGCGCGTAACACAAAACCGCCGCCACCTGTATCCGAGACTTGACCCCGACACGATTTCGCCCCCGTGTACGTATGTGTGTGTGTGTGTGTGTGTGAATATTAAACACGCGTGCCGGCACGCCCCGAGGACCCGGGGGAACGTATACGGTCTGCCTAGCCCGACGGGATCGTGCCGAACGAAACCATGTCGATACGCGTGTCGTTCGGAAATCGTCTTGTCGTTATTGCCGTCGGGGGCCTGGGCGATTTCTGTCGATCGCGTCACGTTTAGAAACACGCGCGCGCACAGGCGTTGTCGTGTACCTGTTAAATACGGGTCCGCGAATCGATGGTTCTCGTGCGCGACGGACGGAGATGGACCGACGAAACGGCGGACGCGAGTAATTTTTCTTCTTCCTTTTATCGATTTTCTAACTGGCTTTCATATTATTGTTGTTGCGTTCGTGATATTATAATGTCGCGTATGCCGTCCGGAAGGTTCGGGTAGCTATACACACACCGCGTGCCCTATCCCCGTACGTTTATGTATTTGTGTACACGAGCAACCGTGCAAAGGCCTGTAAATTATATCGCACAAACCGAACGAGGTCGATGGTCGGAAACGGACGGCGATTGCCGATTGCCGCCGACAGGGTCTCCGGAAAACAACAACAACAATAACAATAATGTTATTGCTGCTGAACAAGACGAACTCGACACTCGGCTTCGGACGACCTGCGCCCGAAATTCGTATTCGTCAAGAGGGTGATAACGGTCCGGCAGGACGAACGGCTAATCTCGTATGGAGATCGTTCGGGAGTGACAATTAGCCGTGTTTACTTATTTACCGTTGTTATCGTCCGACGTTGTATTTGGAGAGGCGCGAAAATATTTGACTTAATAAAACGGACAAAAAAAAAAAGCGATTTTTCTTCTGGAATCAACGTTTTGAAATTCGGTCGAAAGTACAACTGTGATATACGTTTTCGTCAACGCAAAAGCCGTTAGACGTTTCCGTTCATCGTGACTTTCCCGCGACCGAGTACGAAACCCGCGCCACCAGTGATGTGTTTAGAATTTTGTTGCCCCCCTCCCCTCTCTGACCTCCTCGCTGCATGTAAAACGCCGCGACAGAAACTGATCCAGTCGTGTCGTACAGTCAACGTATATTGTACAAACGATACGAGACACACGAGTACGCGTATAAACGTGCTCAAACGTATCGGCTCCGGTCCGGAAAGAAAGAAAGCGAACGCGATTGGAAAACGTCGTTTGGTACGAGCGTAATTTTATGACGTAACAATCAAAAAATCGCCGGTTCGAAACAACGTTATTTGAAAAATGAAAGTTTCCGATCACGAAAACGGATTGCCATCCGTAACATACGGGGATAATTTCGGTAATATTGTTCGTGAAATAAACTAAAAAAAAAAAACAAAGAACATCCTAACTTAACCGAAAGATGTGAACGTATTTATCCGTCGTGTAGTATGCGTGTGTGCGCAATGAGATCGTAAAACGCGGAAATCTATGTAACGGCGTAATTGAATCGTTATGTGTACGAGCGAGCGTACGCCGGGCGGAAGAGTCGTCGAACTTATTTTATTGTTATTACTTTTATTTTGTTTTTCAACGCGCGCGCTCGCGACGTGTACGTGATAGTGTGTATTTTTTCTCTCTCTCGCGTACCGATATAATATAATACACGTGGGCGAGAGTACGTAGCGATTACTACGAAAAACGTGCGTATTAAACGACGACAGAACGTATTGTCACGAGTATATATATATATATATATTATAATGTTTGTATAGGCGTCGTGAGTCTAGTGAGCGGTCGTAGGCGAACCGGAACGATTCGTGCACTGCGAGAATACGACGAGAAAAAATCGCACACACATATACGCCACGGTGTCTAATTAAGCGGAGTAAAAAAAGGAATAAAAAAAATAATAATAG